>OY855907.1:27656800-28101800 GCA_963693305.1 Meandrina meandrites | reverse complement strand
CCAGATCAGTTTTTCAACGTGAGAAAAAAAACCTCTCAAGTAATGCAGTGTTCTTACAAATTTCTATAAGTAACTTAAGTTAACTCTCAACGAACCGAAAATGTTTTTGCCTGACCTATTGTTTAAGAAGGACTCCAAATCAAGGACAGAGGCAAACTCGTCCCCAGGCCTAATCCGAGCCTAAGGGCGTACGGACGTACGGACAGACATGACGTCAATAACCAAATTTTCTCGGCTCGATGAGTTTACTAATTTCTATAGCTATGGATGATCCGCCAGCGCGCGCCTTCGGTGCGCTCGGGAGCACCGCTAGTATGCATTTATTAGAACCAAGAATATCCTACCTTCCACAAAGTCCTCAGGTGATTTATTACCCAGAACAATGTCAGTTAACAACACCAGGAAACAAAGCTTTGCCAGGATAGACATCTTCAAGAAAAATAGCATGAAAATTTTAAACAACAACTTTATTAGGGAAACGAGAATCTAATTTCAATCGTCTTACAGCAAGAATGTTTTAGAATCGTTACAGTCAATCCCCTTTGTCCTCTAGTCATACAAAACCTCCATCGTTAAACACGACAAAGGTTTCCATTGTGAAGTATATGGGAAGTAAACGTGAATGGGACCTTTTTTAAAACGCGCACTGAAAATATCTCATTGACTTTTCAGAAAATTTAATAGTAATACTGAAAAATGACTAGGCTAAAAAATTCACACTCAGAACATAATGCTTACTTCCCTTCACTTATCATAGTTGCATCGAATGATTTTTGAACACTTGCTAGTCCTTTTTGGAAGAGAGATTATCAAAGTAACTCGTCGTGGGGCAACGGAATTTCATAAATATGAAAAAGTCCGTATACCAACGTGGCGAAAAAAGACTGCGCCCCGAAACGACGTTTAATTGATCTCATCGCCCTCCACGATTATGGACGTGACTTACCGATTTATGACCGGTTGCTCCGAAGCCCTCTGTGCGCATGCCTATTCGAATCATCTACGTGTTGGTAACTGGGCCCATACTGCTAATGCACATGCTGTTTTATTTGAGCGCACAGGACTGCTGAACCCATGTCATTGTTAGATATGACACACGACATATGATCACGTGCAAATTAGTTTGGTCACTTAGTAACGCTAACGCATGCTCAGTATGTATTGTTACAAGTCAGTCTCCATTTCGTCCCATCTCAAAGGAAAAAAAAAACAGAAAAAGGGACTCTGCTAACAGGAATGGTTAAACAATTTTGTTGCTAATATTTTTCTTTTCGTTTTTATTTGCGCTTGCAACGCGTGTTTAGCTATAAATATTAATTTCGGTCAATTTTCTTTGTTCTTCAGTCAGACATGCGAGCAGCAGAACGACAATTTATGAAACAGTGGTTGAACACGAGACAATCGTACTCATTATCGTTTTGAATAGACATTTTTTCTTCGTTACGTAATTCTTTGTGATAGTTATGTAAGGTTATGTAACTCTTCGTGCCTAGCACATTAAGTCAAAAACTAAGCTTTTTCTCTCCATAGAGTTTAGCATTGATCTTCGATTCGCTCGGTTCAAGTCGTGTTTTTCTTTTGGACATTTTAGAGAACATGTAATCGAATAAATGTTTATCTGGTAGACAATGATCATAGACGCGCGATAAATTCAGTCGCATTCCAAATATCTTAATTTTGGCTGAAAAATTGCGCCTCATTTTATAAAATTTCGATTGCATGCGATGAGTACCGCTTGAGAACGTAATTTTTTCGTAGTGTTTTGTTTTATCTTCTTGCCGTAGCGAGTATTTATTTAAGAAATGAGCCCTCCGTTTTTATATCTATACTATTCATAATTTCGTTATCAGGATTCTTATCACAACTGGGTTAGCAATTTTAAAAGCTCAATCAATCAATCAAAGCAAAACTATTGAGCCAAGTTTTAACGGAAAACCCCGTTTAACAGCTTTTGCATGAAAAAAAGGTATCAGTTATATCAATCAGGAACGGTTACTAAAACAGCTGCTAAAAGAAGCGGTACCAGAAATTATTTCTTGTTTTCTTCCTATACGGAAGCTATCTTCAAAACTAAGAATATTGTCTTCACTGCTCAGAAAATATAACAGGAAAAGTTTTGAAAAGAAAAGCATATAGCACTGATTTGACAGAAATTCTTCCCTTGATTCTTTTAATCCGTATTCAGCTCAGAACGAAATACTTACTTTTGTTCAAATTGTCGACGTTGTCTCAAATGAATGTTTTTCAACGTAGACTTGTTTGTGTTACGTAAGAAGTTCTGCTATAAAAGGGATGACACCACCCACATTTCACACCTTTCCGACGCAAAATGCAAATTTCTACTTTCGTAGTCGTGGCACACTGTGGAGTCAAGCGCCCTTCAATTTAAATTTGCTACAAAATCTCATGAAACCAAGATATACTATCGACAATAATATGATACTAATATTTGACAGAATATTTCTAGCCAAAATGAAACACGTTTTATTAGTGACTGTCGCGAAAAATAAGCAGGTTGTGTTTCAGTTGTATATGTTTTGATGATTGACAGACCACGGGGCGCAAGAGTGGCCAGGCCAAGCCTTAAAGCGCACCTGATTGAAAAAAGGTCGATCCATGAAAGGCTAAACCATGAAACGATGCGACTCGAATGTTTACTGGGAAACCGGAAAAACTGATCTTCGTTTCTGACCAAATAAACATTATAATAAGGCTAGACCACAGGTAGCCAAAGCTTAAGATACGACTGAAAAAAAAATAAAATGATCTAAAATTGTCAAATGTTTATTGTTTTATCAATCTTATATTACATATTCATGTGAGCTTTGAAAATTAGCATAATATGCTAATTCTAAAATTGCTCCAACTATCAAACCGAAGCGAAAGGCAGCAAACTCCAACCGCCAGAATGCCGACCCGTGTTCATGAAATGAACTGTAATTCTCAAAGTTTGCTATCTTCCCCTCAAAACGCCTCAAATTCATGATTTGATTACACTTCATCATGTGTTGCACGCGACATTACATACACCTCCCCTAGAAAGTGGCTTTTGTGGTTCCAAATTGCATATGATTAAATGAGAAAAATTGCAGAGGCGCTCGGGCCGCGGATGGTTCGTGGATGTTTACCACTGAAATATTGCCGTTTTGCCGGGGAAGGGATGTAACATTGGGCACTTTTTCGGTATGTATTTATAGAATGACTATCGAAGCCTTTGAATTTGAGGCGTTTTGAGGGGAAGATAGCAAACTTTGAGAATTACAGCTCATTTCATGAACACGGGTCGGCATTCTGGCGGTTCGAGTGTGCTACCTTTCGCTTCGCTTTGATAGTTGGGAGCAATTTTAGAATTAGCATATTATGCTAATTTTCAAAGCTCACATGAATATGTAATATAAGATTGATAAAACAATAAACATTTGACAATTTTAGATCATTTTATTTTTTTTTTTTCAGTCGTATCTTAAGCTTTGGCTACCTGTGGCTAGACAGGTTACATAAATCATGCTCTTATGGCTATCAACGAAAGGAAATATTTTTATTATCAATGAAAAGAATATTTAAAGGTCAAATGAACCAAAATTTCGACATTCTTTCTTTAGCGATTTTAAAGCAACCAAACGCTAGAAGAAATTTTGCTTTCTGAGCCTTAAGGTCGCGCAGGACCCTTGCTCATTAATAAATTCATTAGCCAAATTTCTTGAGGGGTTGTTATCTTGTTAATAATACCACAGGCTTACCAGACTGTGTTTGTGAGGTCACAGCACGCCCCATATAAATATTCAAATTTTCTCGCTAATCGCTATTGTAAATATTTAAGCTTCCTAAAATCGGCTTTTACTGCTGTCTACTTCCAATAAAATGAATTAGAAACATTTTCGCAATGTTTAAGTTTCTTTTTACGCAGTTTTTTTGACGATTTGAAGCGTGCGAGAGCAGTTCTATGAGTTTAAGTTTTGACTCGTGTAACAATACTAATATTTACACAAGGCGTGCAACTTCCACATCCAAGAATCGGGTACCGCCTCTGGAATGTAGCCCAAAAAATATCTTTCCCCTACTCGCTTTAGTAAGAGCTCCCGGTCCTCGATAGAACAGTCTTTGAACTATAATCTGGCCAAATTTGAGTCCAATCAGTTCGCGAATAGTTCTTTTAAACCTTGCTGGAATATCAAATTAGGTCGTAAATTTGCCGATTTACCATGATATGTACCAGTTGTCGGGACAATTTATGCAATGTTCGCTAAAATTGGTCAAAATTACTGCCTATGCCCGCCCCAGAAAGCAGAACGTGCCCCACTACAAAACCTCCTCTGGGACACCCCAAAGAAACACTTCGGAAATGTCGACAGCAAAGCCGAAGACAACCGGGCCTGGGAAATTAATTTATTTAAATATTCAGTGAATTTCCTGAATATGGAAATAAGCGCTCAGGAAATTCACTGAATATTTAGATAAATTAATTTCCCAGGCCCGGTTGTCTTCGGCTTTGCTGTCGACATTTCCGAAGTGTTTCTTTGGGGTGTCCCAGAGGAGGTTTTGTAGTGGGGCACGTTCTGCTTTCTGGGGCGGGCATAGGCAGTAATTTTGACCAATTTTAGCGAACATTGCATAAATTGTCCCGACAACTGGTACATATCATGGTAAATCGGCAAATTTACGACCTAATTTGATATTCCAGCAAGGTTTAAAAGAACTATTCGCGAACTGATTGGACTCAAATTTGGCCAGATTATAGTTCAAAGACTGTTCTATCGAGGACCGGGAGCTCTTACTAAAGCGAGTAGGGGAAAGATATTTTTTGGGCTACATTCCAGAGGCGGTACCCGATTCTTGGATGTGGAAGTTGCACGCCTTGTGTAAATATTAGTATTCTATACACGAGTCAAAACTTAAACTCATAGAACTGCTCTCGCACGCTTCAAATCGTCAAAAAAACTGCGTAAAAAGAAACTTAAACATTGCGAAAATGTTTCTAATTCATTTTATTGCAAATAGACAGCAGTAAAAGCCGATTTTAGGAAGCTTAAATATTTACAATAGCGATTAGCGAGAAAATTTGAATATTTATATGGGGCGTGCTGTGACCTAACAAACACAGTCTGGTAAGCCTGTGATAATACACATGCAAAAATTTCAGCAAGCTCATTGGCTGAGAGCACTCAATTAATCTCAAACAGTGCAGAAAGTTGAAATTAAGTGCAAAAAGATGAAATTGAGTGCAGAAAGTTGAAATTAAATTGATTGACAGGAAAGTCGCTAAAGCGCGCCAAACAAAATGGCGGCCGCTGTCGGAGGGTTTGGAGAGAACAAAAACAGCAATTAATGCAAAGTTTGACCGATTTAACGAAAATTATCAGTGTATAAACCAATGTACTAGCACCTGGACGTTCGCGCAGCACAAAAGAGGCTCCACGAAACTACTGAAAGCTATCAATCGAGGATTTTCTTTCGCGACAGCTCGTGAAGAAGGAAGATTACAAGCCTGAATTGAAGTCGCACATTTCAGCTCATGCTCATGTAACTGAATGATGATAAAAGCACCTGATAATGCATGAAAGGGAGCTTTAAAATTCCGTGGCAGTATCTGGATTTACAAAGCCTGGCAACTCCGTAATGTCTTAACAACGATTCGGAAAGGTAAGCGACCGAACACGACTTGTTTGTCATCCACTTGCTGAGAAATGTTTGTATGTGTATTATTAACAAGTAAATTAACTCTTCGAATTTTGAACATCGATTCCTCTAAATCTTATCAAGGATATTAGGAGATGATGAAATTACATCAGCTTGCCGGTTACGGTAATGTTTCAAGCTCTCAAAGTTAAATTGCAGATAATGAAATTTTGTGTCCAAGTTTTCAGCTAGAATAGCGCTCCGAATTAAAAGAGAAATTAACCTAGAGATAAATAATAACCTCTTTTGTGCCCTGACAGAACGAAATTTCTCGAATTCAGAAATTGTTGGAAGTTATTGGCTTTTAAGAGAGTAAAAATGTGAAATCTAATCTTTAAAACGTGGTATCTTCTTTTTGAAAGGGAGTTAAATTCGCTTCTGTCAGGGCACAAAAGAGTACCCCAGGTTTGCCTCTTCCGAAGACGTTCCGAGTCAATGTTTACAACAGCGTGCGCTATAGTCAAAACCTCGAATTTTATTATGATAATTTGCTACATTCCAACGCACGGCACACAAAGCTGAGAACAATAACGTGAAATTGCTTATACAAAGAACTTTAAGAAATATATTCTCATGAATACTTCGTTCGTTGTCAGCTTAAGTCGTCGCAATTCGTACATACCGTATGTACGAACTGCGACGACTTAAGCCGACAACGAACGAAGTATCCATGAGAATATATTTCTTAAAATGTTTTTAAATAAATACATACATAATGAGAGCAAGGGTCCTGCGCGACCTTAAAACAGATAAATTCGGCAGATTTGAGTTAAATGCGAGTTCAGTCGAATATTCGACTGTTCCAGTGAAATATTCGACTGAAGCTTGGCAGTTGTTCGTCGGCTTAAGTTGTCGCAGTTCGTACATACTCTTTAAATAAATACATACAAGGTTCCTGCGCGAAGATTTCCGAAGACTTCACGAAAACGTTTCCAAAATGACCGAGCACTGGAATGGAAGGAATGGATCGAGCTTTGAATTTTGTGACGTAATTAATAATTTTATTTTACGGCTTTGCGATCGAAGAGACGATCGTCGTTTAAAGAGCGAATAATGTAAAGTTTGAGAGTTTGAGTCAGTCTAAGTAATTCAAGTAATTCTGAAAGAATCTAACCTTTTTTAAACATGGCTGTTATATTTTTTACTACACTGGAATCCAGTTTCAAAGATTAAGACGGAATCCGCCAGGACTTCGAGTAGTTGTTGGACAAAATTATGTACCAAAATTATTTACACCTTATTGCAAGCTTTTGTGTTACTGCTTCAAATATCTTATCAAAAGAAATCTTTTCTAACAACACCAAACATCGAAAACCAATCTCGAAGTTCCGCTGAATTCCACTAAATCGCTTAAAAGACGCGAGCTTTTGCCTATAGCTTGTGAACATTAAATTTCATTTTCTCAGGCTCTGATAAGAAATTGTTTTACCAAAGTTATTTACACTTTATTGCAAAATTTTGTGTTACTGCTTGAAGTATCTTATCAAAAGAAATATTTTCTAACAGCACCAAACACCGAAAACAAATTTTGAAATTTCACTGAATTCCACTGAATCGCTTAAAGACGATTTTACAAAATGGCTGCACGTGAGAATTTCCCTATAGCTTGTGAACTTTGAAATTCATTTTCTAAGACTCTGATAAGAAATTGTTGTTGGTGTTATCAGTGATAATTACTTACATCTTTACCTTTTATTTAGGGTAGAAAATAACGCAATAGGATTTAAATTATTCTGGTACTCGATTTTTGTCCAACTTAAATAAATATTACTCGACTTCCTGGTGGATTCCGTCTTAATAATTATCAAAGCACTGAGTAAAATTGTTAGCATTGTACGATATAGGAGGTTTTAGACACTGGATGGCGTATAAAAATCATCACTCTGCTCAGCTTGGTATAGAACAATTAGTTTTGTTATATACCCCAATTTAAATGCAGTTTTTTGGGGGTTTGCACGTAATTCTTATCAGGACGTGTGCGGCTTGCAACCCGGATAGGTATGCAGCGCGAAGTTATCCTAAGATGTGGCCAAAGGCTAAGATTCAATTCACTGTTTCTTTTCTGTACTCGAGAGTCACACAAAACACAAAAATAAATTTGTACACAAAAATATAACTTGAATGAAAGGATATTTCTCAATGCAAATTCGAAACCGCAAAGCATCACGCAGGGTAAAACTTTCAATGAATAAATTCGTGTCGTTTTCAGCTGAAGGAAAATTCAGTGTTGAAATAAATACAGAGCGTTTACACACTGTCCCCGCACACAGGACGAAATTCCAAGAATCCGTAAACGGAAACGTCACAGAAACATTTGAAACCGATCCAGAACACGACGGATAACCTGTGCTTCCCTAAGCAGTTTCGTGACGTTTACTCACGTTTCCGTTGCTGCGTATACAGCGGAACCGTACCACTTTTTGTGCATCTGCTAGCTGACGGAAACGTGACTTGGCATTTCCGTTCCGGAAACGTGACGGAATCACGTGGACTTGAATTTTCACTTTTCCGCAAGACGCAAACGTAACGGAAACATGGAGTTGCATGTTTCCGCCATGTTTCAGAAATACGGAAACATGTGATTTCGTCCTGTGTTTTATGTTCTCTTACTAGAGACACCACCTTTTACTGCATCTTTTGTAAAAACACCATTAATGTAGTTGAAATAACAGTGTCAAAATGTTTCCTTTATAGAAAAACTGGCAGAAATTAAGCATAAGGTATAGAATCCCCTGTTTGCCAGTTTGTAAAAAACTGCACAGAGATGATGAAAGAAATATGACTACTTGACTTCTGCATCTAATAAAAGTAAAATCGGCATATTGAAGGCCAGCTTTCGCTGCACATGGAAATTGCAGCTTAAGAGGCTGGGGCCTTTAATGATAGAACCGAAAACATGTGAATTTCAAATAGACCAACGATATCGATTTAAGTTACAGTCGACTTCCGATAACTCGAACCTCGCGCTAACTCGAACCAAAATCGATTTCCCCGGGATTTCCGTCATACATTTTCTGTAATTTTACCCTCGGCAACTCGAGCCTCCCGCTAACTCGAACCAATTTTCGTTTGACTTCAGGTCATTTTCTATATAATTTTACCCTCGATAACTCGAACCATGTCTGTCAACACGTGCCAAGTCAAAACAAGCAGTGTACTGTATTCCAAAACATTGATTTTATCTTGAAATAAAAACGAGTCACGAGTCAAACCGGCCTCCGAAGCGCCACTCAAAATATGAACTGTGCCCCTGGGACTGTGCCACGCTGTTGACGTGCTGCAGACGTTCAGTTTGTTTGTGGAGGTTGATAACGATTCTTTCAAAGGGTGTACTTATTCTGCTGCTCTGCTTTGTTTCACGTTACGTTACGTTGCAATATAACGGCTAATTTTAAAAATACATTGTTCCATTTTCACTCGACCTCTTTATACTATAATCAAATTTTATTAACTGAAAATACAGACTGTATGAATAGTAAAACACCAGTTTCTCGTTATTTTTTACTGCTCAGTCTCAACTCCCGATAACTCGAACCGTTTTCATTTTCCCTTGAAGGTTGGAGTTATCGGGAGCGCGGCAAACACGTAAAACAGTATATATTAGATATTAGATATGTTTATCATTTTTTACTGATGTTTTATAATAATAAAGTTTGTCATTCATTCGTTCATTCATTCATTCAGTCGACTGTATTTCTCCATTTGGTTCGGATGGCCCTGCTATACGGGGCTTTTAACAGACGTCTTGGCCCTGGGGGCGGGGAAATAAGCCGTTTTTTAACACTTGGTAAGTGTTAAATTCCCCGCTAAGTCCCGGGGTTCGGGGGACGGAGTTTCAATTGACTGATGCATTATTTCCTAGTTGATCTCCTCTAGAAGAATAGTTTCATAAAGAAATGTACATCATGGAAATAATAGTTCGCATTAGACTAAATAAACAGTCTATTACTTGTCTTAGAAGAATTTAAGGCGTGAGGGCAAGACCCGCACATTAAGTTTTTGGCTAAATTGAACATTGTCAAAAACAACTCCAAACTTCGCAAGCAAGTTTGTTTACGTGTGCTAAACATTGCCCTGTACTTCATTCAAGAGATTCAATGATTCGCGGATACGAGGTGCTCGACATTTTTGCATATTTTTGACCGGATGTGACGTCAAATTACCGGCGATGATGGCAACACGAAAAATCCGCGAGTCTTCGCCCCACCCCCCCCCCCCCCTCCCCTGTCTAAGCCGTATAAAATTTGAGCGCTGTACAAGACATTGAATAGAGTTTAAAATAACGTGGAATACCGTTAATACGCTCAACAAAATAAAATTTATTCTTTTCAATAAAATAAAGAACGTGCCCACCTTGTTTGCTAACCGTTGTCTTTTTGAGTTAGGACTTTCCCTTACCTTAATGCTAATGAGGCAGCGAGATGGAAATGAACTATTTAATCTCATGGAATGTTCATGACCCCTCACGATGACGTCTTTGGCATTATGTAAGCAACTTAATGATATGCATATGTGTCAGATAAGCTAACAAGTCACGGGGAATACAACTCGTCCCACCCTTCTTTCCTCACGCTGCCTCTCTAGCGCTTCGTGCTTCTCTCCGTCGTTAACTCGACAGGGAGGACTTGCTCATACCTTAATGCTAATCCACGTATGTCCAGGAGTGAACGCAGGTATTGCTCAGCAAGTACTTCATACATGACTGGGTTATTGATCATTTTCATACTACGCCATATTTGACAAAATTATGTGTGTTTAGGTGAACTTTTATCAGTGAAGACACTTTGTGATGCTTATTATAAAGAGCGTGCATCTCATTAGCGTTCAATCCTGGACATATCTGTGCTAATCAGCCTTCGGTGCATGTGCGATGCTCCATGGAGTAAACATGTGACGCAGTCATATTAAGTGTGTGATTACGCAGGAATTAATTTTTCCAGTAAGATAAGCAAAAATCGAAGCGCCACTGGCAGGAATAAATGTCATATTTTAAAAGGGTGCATTTATAGAGTCATTTATTTGATCCTCTCTTCCAGTAGTCCAGTAGTGGTCGGCGCATATGTCACTGCTCCCCCCCTCTTTCTTTTATGAAGGTGTGAATAACTGGAAGAACTGCCACACGTACTGATTTCGTATTCGTAATTTTATAAAAAAAACACTGGTAATGGTAATGGTATGGCAATACTTTATTTAAACACGGTAAAATGCATTCAGGTACAGAATAAAAACAAAGGATGAAAACACTGACTACACTAACTAAGAGAGGCTAACTACTAATAAAAACAAACAAACAAAAACCTGCTTTACAAGGATGCTGCGTATTGAAAATTTAAATGCAAGAGGATCCGAAAGTGTGATTTTTCAATTTGTTCTTAAATTCGTAAACTGCTCGGCTGCTTCGCCATGGATCAGTCAAGGAGTAGCTTATAATCCCAAAGAAAATTCTCCAATTCACAGCAGGGCATAGCAGCCAAAATCGATGGAGAAGCATTGCAGAACTTTGAAATTCATGTGGAAGGAGTTTCACTCAAAACGGCTGTATAATTTTCGAAAAATGTTCGGAAACGCAACTTAGGTTTGGGCTTGGTCTCAGCATTTTACAATGTTTCCAGAATAAGCGGATATTTTTTAACGATTCGCACGATCGACAATCGGCTCGACACTCTGGTTCAGCAAGCATTAGTAGGGGCATCTCACATGAATCGGGGTTCGTTACTTGTTTCGTCTTCCGGCGTCAAATATAGAACCTTTCATATTAAGTTTAGATGACCTTAATATTTCCGCACTTCTTCTCAAACGATTTTCCTGAAACTTGCCTATGGTATGTATTTAGTCAATATAGGCTAAGTCCACAAATTTAGCAAAAAACTATCAGCAATTTGTTTTACTGGATGCGATTTTGTTTAAAAAAAAGTGGGGTCCAGTTCAACACCAACATAACTGAAGTATTTTTCTTCAGTTAAATCGAATTTCATATTATCGAATGATAGTTGAACATTTTTCAAAAGTCTCACAGCCATCGCTTCAAAGCTTAAAAAGGTCTAACCCAAAGACAGAGGAATTTACCATTCGAACAGGGGTGAAAGAATTAAGGTTATGTGCTTTTTGCTCTTTCCTCTCTGCATAGCCAGGCTCATGAAGGAAACAACCTTGAAGGCCAAAACAGAAAAAAAAAACATGGACTCTAACGGACAGCCTTAAGGATCTAGACTTTGTGGATGATTTTGTGTTGCTCGCTCACCATCAACAAGGATACGTGGAGCGGAGGAGTCACTGTAATTTTGAAAATATGAAACTGAATTGTACGATTCCCTTATTTTTCATGCCATTAGCATTTTGGCGTCACTTTGTATGAATTTCCGTTAATTTTTACTTTCTAAGAAAATGATGAAATCCAAGATGGCGGCTCTAATGGCGTCGTATGAAATCATTTGATGTCACAGCCGTCAACAATTATGCCATCTTGTAAAGTGAGCTCAGGGCTTTCTACTCAATGCAAACTAATTTCACTGTGCATTAATAGAACGAAAACCTTAGAGAGTTACATTGACCTCCCCCACCCTCAGTACGGTTGTGCTATAATTTGCTAGTACGTCCTAGGATAAATGAGCCGACGAAAAGCGGCTGATGAGTACTGTCATCAACTTCATGCCTTCTTGCCTATTATTATTTAAGAATTTTACAGAACTTTGATTTAGCAATAAAATGTTTATTTTTCGAAGAGTCGAGAAAAAAAATCAAATTTCATTCTGTGATACCACCGTCTACAAACGATAGAAAGTAACTTGTCCTTAATTGGCGAAGTATACTATTTTAATACTATTTACAAAGAAAACGAAAATGATGTTTTGACTTTAACCCACATTCAAATAACATGCTGGAGATCTTTAACTTGTAATTTAGGACTAAATACATTGTGTATCAATTTAAACAAAGCATCTTTTCATCGATGCTTTCACTCTGCACCTTACTGCTACCCATATTTTTTAAAGGTCAAAATAATGAACCAAATTTTCGACATTCTTTCTTTTGCGATTTTAAAGCAATCAAACGCTAAAAGGACCCATTATTAAGTAAACTCAGGAAGAAATTTTGCTTTCTGAGCCTTAAAACGTGAACTATAGCAAAAACTACGAAGATTTCCGAAGGCTTCACGAAAACGTTTCCAAAATGACCGCGCACTGAAATGGAAGGAATGGATCGAGCTTTGAATTTTGTGACGTAATAATTTTTTTGACGGCTCTGCGATCGAAGAGAAGATCAGCATTTGAAGAGCGAATAACGTAAAGTTTGAGAGTTTGAGTCAGTCTGAGTAATTCAAGTAATTCTGAAAGGAACTAAGTTTGTTTAAAACATAGAAGTTATATTTTTTTTACTACACTGGAATCCAGTTTAAAAGATTAATGATTATTAAAGCGCTGAGTAAAATTGTGAGCATTGTGCGATATGGGAGGGTTTCAAGCACTGGATGACTAATAAAAATCATCAGTCCGCTCAGCTTGGTATGAAACAAAGAATTTTGTTATATACCTCAACTGAAATGCAGTTTTTTTTTTTTGGATTTGCACGCAATTATATAATCAGGACGTGTGCGACTTGAAACCCGGGTCGGTATGAGCGCGAAGTTATTCTAGGATGTGGCCAAAAGCTAAGATTGTATTCATTATTTTCTTTTTCGTACTCGAGAGTCACACAAAACACAAAAATAAATTTGTATACAAAATATTTAACTTAAATGAAACGATATTTCTCAATGCAAATTCGAAACCGCAAACCATCACGTAGGGTAAAACTTTCTTGAATTAATAAATTCGTGTCGTTTACAGCAGAAGGAAAATTCAGTGGTGAATAATAAATACAGTGCGTTTACCGACTGTCTCCGCGGAAACTGTGAGGTTTGTTTCTATTACCTGTTTATAGTCCATATGTTGGCCACAGAGACGTAAGTTTTATTTAGCTGGTACATATTAACATGCGTCAGAAACACGTCTCAAAAAGCGTGCACATGGAAGCTGCGTTTGGTGAGAATAATTGAATCGATACTGAAGTTGATATTGAAGTTCGCAATACTTGCTAAGCCAAACCAACAAAATAAAAGTGTTAATAATCAGAATAAAAATACTAGCAAGCTCTAGTTATTAAAATTCCTTACTTCCAACTTCCTACATTAAGTAAAAGATGAATGAACAGTCGTACGTAGTCTCTCTGTTCTTCGGCGGGATTTCTTCGCCGTATTTAATTTTCTGATCAAAAAGTCGTTAGGACTGCATCCTCTTTAAGGTCAAGTCTTAGAGACTTGAAGGCGGAACCGAGAAACCTCCTCACTGAAAGATTTTGTTTAATACAGTTTTCAGTGAAATGAGTCGCATAAATGCGTCAGTGTTTGTTTTGGTTCAAACAATTCTCTTTTAATTTTTACAACCCAACGTTCTCTAAATTTTGAATCTTTAGAAAACTCAAAAGTACTTACTCTTTGTTACTTACTATTTGTTCAGTTTATTGCTGTTCAAAACACCATGATTTTCCGCTTTAAACGAAGTCACTGACTTGGTGAACTTCAATTTCCCGCAATCTTACAGGTTACCAACAGTGACGTCTTAGTTGTGTTTCCGACAATTTCCCGACAATTGTTCCGACTGCTCCACGATTATGAAGGCCAAAAATAAGCACTTTTAAACTTGTAATATCTCTGCGATACAAAGTCCAATTACTTTGAAACTTCAGAATATGTTTATTTGGCTCTTAATTAACAGATTAGGCGAAAATAAAGAAAAATCAAAATTTTGGTTCATTTGACCTTTAAACGAAAATGACATAGCGACTTTTTCCAGTAGCACAATGTTATCTTTTGACCCCCCATCATGCAGATAGCATCCTGGAGATCTTTTAAGTTGTTATTTAGGACTAAATATTATTTATAAATAGAGCGTGACTTCATCGATGTTTTCATGCTATACCCTATTGTTACACATGTTTGTTATCAGTTCGAGGTTAGCCTCCTAACGTAATGTTTAGTAAATTATTTTTTAAAGACTACTTTTTAGCGATACTTTTAGTTTACCTACTTTTTAGTTAACGTTTAGAAAACAATTAAGAAACATTATGTTTTAAATCATTATCATGCGCGCTACACTATGGCCCAGACAAGTTATGCCACATCTGATGATGCGTTATCCGGATCCAGTACTTCCTACATCCTCATTTCCTGATTCCAAAATTCGAGTCTGATTTCGAGAACATCAACCTAAAAAAAACAGTCTTTTTTTTACAACGTCGCTAAAATTTTAGAGTAGTTAACTTGCATTAAGAAGACACAGCGGAATTGCATTTTGGATTGTAAGTTTAGAACCAAAAGTAAATATATCTTTGTCTGTGTTTCCTAAGATAAATCTAATTTGTTAGCTCAGAAACAAATAAATACAGTCATTTTTTTCCGCCTTGATGTTCTAAATGTCATGCTTACAACAGACCCATCCGTGCTTTAGGTCTCTTAGGATTCAAAAATATCTTTAGTGTTCATTTATTGTGGAACTTTACTGTTTTCCCTTTCTAAGCTAGACATTTGGTGCCTAAAAGTGTAGTTTGCATGTGCAAAAAGAATCCGGACTTAAGTGAATTAAAATATATCATATGTATTATTAAAATATGATTATAAGACAGCGCCTTTGTAGTTTTAAGTAATGAAAAGAGAGGCGAGTTTCTCAGTCTGCATCAATTAAAATTCACTGGTAGTGATGGCTATTGAATATTTGCATTCAGCTTGTCCGTGCATTGTACTTACAGGTATTCATATGGGCCTCCTCAAATGGCTCATGATCCCTGATATCAGCAATCGGAAGAGAAAACGGATTTGTCTGTGTTCCTTGATGACTTCTCTTCTTTTTGCATTCGGTGTTTTGATAACTGCAATGCACCTCTGCTGTAACATCGTCACCTTCTTCATTTTCTTCGATTTTGACATCAATAGCCCCACTGTCTTTCACAGCACCAATTAAAGTTGGAACGGAAAATTCTCCTGTATCTAGCTGGTTATTTAGCATATTCGTTTCGCTTAATCTACCAATTTCTCCCTGCAATTCGTTTAGAGTGAGAAGCAAAGCCAGGCAGCAAGAAAATGACCAATGCGGATTTTTGCGCCATTCCTTGAAGTACTGATATAGGTTTATGGTGTACTGAACTAAAAGGAAACAATGAGTAAAAATAGTTAGTAGCACTAAAAATAGGTAGAATGATTTTATTTAACCCGTGAAACAACATGTAACAATTAGTGCGTTATAGTCCAATCTAAACAACAGAAAACAATGGAATTACTGTGCTATAGTATCTGAAGGTTGACTTGCTATTTCAGGGGTTAAGTAAAACCGCTCTAGTAGCAATAAAAATAGCAAGTAGCAGTAGCTACAGTATTATAAATGTTATAAGATTTCGAGTAGACGTTTCAGACTGAGCGTAGCCGAGTCGAATAGCAAAATAAATCGATTGTTGGGCAGATACCGATATTATTTGGTTGGTAAATGTAAATTACAGTTAGCCTTACTAGGCAGCACCTTCGATTAAATGTAAGGTCCTATTATTCGACACTGTCCAAAACTTATTTTCATTACCGCTTAGCTAGGGTACATTATCCCATACCTTTTTTGTGAACAAAACTGAAAAGAGTGCGGGACATCCCGATCTTGTCATAAAAGGCGAAAATTAATCGCGTTTACGACATATACCATCGGAAGAGATAAATATCCATTAACCCTAGGACGAACACGCGAATTCATACTCCACTTTGGTACAAGGGGGTTTGATGGAGCCCACCCCTCGTAGGGTTGTCGTTCTGTTAACGCGCAGCAAGATTATTTGGCATTGAGGGGAAAACCCTAAGCTTACTCTATAAGATGACATATTTTTGCCAGCTGTGGCGTCATATGATGTCATATGATGGCTTGCACTAACCAGTTAACTTAATAAACAGTAAAAGTAGTATCATACCGACAACAAGGCCGATCACCAAGGTATTTGCTAGAATTAGCAATATCTTGATTACGAATGCATCCAAGAACGGGTCGCTTGTGCCTAATATGTTCTCAGCAGGAATTTTACTGACAGCTCCGATACCCAAGTTGACAACAGTAACTGCAAGGGAAACCGTCATTAATCTGTTCTCGCTCGCGTCTTCTATGGGTCTGATCCAGGAGAAAAGAATTGCATACATTCCGGCCATAACCCACGCCAAGCCAATATAAGACCTGCTCTCTTGGCCTACAAGAACCAAGCCAGATGTAAGAATTACTTTACGTGACATTTCAACAAATTCCCAATACCACGAATTGTGTTTATAGTTTTCAAAAAGAAAGCGCAATCCTGTGATCATTTCTGTTCCAGAGTCTGGACCCTGAAAAGTTTCGGCGGCTCTTGTTGCTGACATAGCTCTCCGTTGTCTCCAAAGGGCTATGAAAGAGGCGGTAGGGAGAGCAACGAGGTAGGCACAGGAAACGTACGCTACGACAGTCATCTTGTTGTACGTTGGAACATCGCACTGTGTGCTGTAGTCTGCTTTCAAATACTTGTTGCAGATCTTTTCTTTATCATCGGTGCAAAGCTTTCGGCAAGCGAACGGCAGGACGTTGGCAGTGCTGGAACACGTGCTTAGGTACGACACATACAGAAAGAAGAATATATTTTTACACACCAGTTCCTTTGTCTGGGAGATTTCTTTTGTCTTTATTTCGTCGTCAATGCTTTCAGTTCTTAAAATAATCAATTTTCGTACTCCGTAAACGACACCGGAAAAGCAAACAACAGCAGCATTTATTGTCATCATCGCAAACAAATTTCCGAAGGCATCGTCGGGTAATCCCGAAAAAAGGCAGTGAGCTGGGGCTATTTGAAGTATATTCAGCTGGAGTATTTCTGAATACTTGCCGATAACTTGGAGGGAATCTGGCCATGTTATGTACGAGAACGCTTCCAGTAAACCATAAGTGACTTGATAAAAGCCAATAACGATCTTAAGTTTCGATAAAAACATGTCTGTTACAGAACAGCCTCCCTCTTTCTGGGTCTTGCTCTTTCTCGTCCACACCAAAATGGCCACAATTATCAATGGAATGACTGCAATACTTGCTAGCTGCCCCGCCATTAGCGTTTTTGATGGACAATGTTTGCATTGTTGTAATTGTTTAAAGTATCCTGAGCCACAGACCCCGCAGAGAGGACCTTTATAGCCAATTTCACACGGGGAATCGAAACCACCCATGCAAGATCCTTCCATTGGGCACCTATAAGGCGTTGGTATCGGATAAGGAAATTGTACGCTTGAAGTATCCAATACTGGTGGCGATGCCAACAGGTTTGAAATAAAACTTCTGTAACGATCTTTTTGTGTCTCGTTTCTCCATTTCCACCAATATCCAGATTTCAATGAAACATAATCGTCTTTACATTCTAGTCCATGTCCACATTTGTGACACTCTTTGAATAGATGTGTTCGATAGAATCCTTTCAAGCATTTACAAGCACGGTGTCCAGCGAAGAAATCACTTTCTGTCCCTGTAAAAAAAAAGTTTAAGGCATTTATGCTATTTCTGCGATTCCGAGGTTAGATTACCATCCAAATCTTTGATATTTTTTGTCGGTTTAAGGGGACATTGAGGGGCCCTCGTTGTTATATTGATTCTACTTGTGTCACCTAAATACCGGAAAGGAAATAATATGTTTAATCATTCTTTATTGTCATGAATCATTTCCACATTTTCTTTTAAATTTTTTTCTTTAAATAAAAATGCTTGTTCTAAGGTCTAATGATCACTATCATTTCTCTATATGCACTATTTTCATTTCAAATTGCTAAGAAACCACGGCGTCACGCAGAAAATCATAGGAAAAAAGGACAGTACAATGACGGTCGTGAGCTATGATCTGTCAGGGCCGGAAAAAGCCGTACAGCTCTAATAGACCTACGACTGCGCAACTGGCGCGTGATGCCGAAATCATTTGAATCCATAGCAGGTTCAACCTTTACTTTCTTTAATCCAATTAGCCTGCCTGGTAGGCATTGAAAGGGGAGAGAGAAAGGGATAGAGGAAAACCAAGAAGCGCGAAGAGCGATCGGATGTGGAAGAGAAAAACTGTAGTTTGCACTCGCTTAAATTTAAACAAAAAACGTGTTCAAACTCGGCAAAAGATAAAGAAATGCATCAACTTATTCTTTCACAGCAACCGGCTCACGACAAAATCCACATAGTAAGACATAGACTTTCCTATTTGTTAAATGAAACCGTAGTCAGACGGAAAAATTAAAACAAAATAGAAATATCAAGAAGATTTACTTAGCTGAGTCTAAAAATCAGCTGCAAAAATTTTAAACCGCAACAAAGAAAATGCAAATACATAACCCTACGACTATTCTGATCATGACACAGTATCCCACTGGTTCTCGCGAAATATTTCAAGCGCTATCTGAACGTCAACCTAACACCAGGAGAGAGCAGCAACAACAGCCGTTTAGAATCGATATCCTTAGTGGTGCAGGGAAAAAACTAATAATTTTGTCGTAAAATTGACAATTTAAACAGAAGTTGAATACTTTGAAAGCATCTCACAGTTCAAATGCACTACACTGGCTTTCCATAAAAAAATATGGCCTACCACAATGTTGGCAAAACGGGCTGCTGCGTACGCATCCACGAAAGAAAAACAAAAAAGAAAGAAAAAAAAAACAGTGGTCATATGTGGTCATATATTTGACGTTCAGATAAAATGTTAAAATGCTCATTGACTAAGTCAGGTCGGACCGGAACATTTTTGGCTCTCGGTTATTCTTAGTCAACAAATACATAGTTATTATCTCTACCATTTCTGGTCTAACTCGTGAACTTAAACGCACCACAAATTGAAATCGATGCACACTTCGCACTGCAATTTTTAAGGTCGTGTAAACATGCTCATGCACTTGTTAAACTATAACAAATAGTTATCGAACTTCTGCTTATCGCAAATTATTGTACTTTTTTGTCCGTGTCTCGCTAAATAATTTTTCCCTTTGCCTTCGGCCAAGTAACTGATCATCGTCGTAGCTTACCTTCAGGACAAGCCTTGCAGTCTTGAGATTGAGTTCCTGGTGCTTCTTCGTATGCAACAAATGAACCATTTGGGCATTTCATGCAGCTTTCGGCCACATAGCCAAAGCTATTAGAATAAAACCCTCCTGAAAAGGAAACAATAGAAATTAGTCAAGCACTCTTTAATGCAAAGGAAATGCAGTGAAAGCTTTGTTTATTGCGGAGAGAGGGGCGGGGGTGGGGGGGGGGGGGAGTTATTAAAATGGAAGCTTATTAGATAGATGTGTGGTTGGGAAGGGGGGTGTGTAGCAAAGAGATGTTAGTACTTAATTTTAATTTCTGTTTAATAAAACATTATCAAAAAGACGTAGAAGCATGAGAGTAACATGGTGGATACATTACGTTAAATAACTTTTTTGTTGACCGTTTTTTTTTTTTTTTTTTTTGGCTTTTATCTCTGACTTGATGAGGGCAACCGAGGTCAAGGAATATTTTATTTTCCTCGTGTGGTGTTTGCAAAGAAAATTATCGGCCGATCATCTTGCTATACCTTCCAATAAAGAAATATAATTGCAGATTTTGTGTGTATTTTCACAGAAACGTGCAAAACAGAGTAAACTGCCATTAGAAGTGTAGTAAATCCTAATTAAGATGATGACATAATTACATATGCAACAAGTTATTTTATATTCAGCACGTCAGGAGTTTGGTTTTTCTTGTAATAGCGTTGCACTGCTTAGATAGAGGAAAACAACCAAATACAAACTATGCAGTAAAGCACAAAATACCTGGAGGGCACTGGATACATCCACCTTGTTCGTTTGAGGAAGAGGAGTTGGAAAATGTTCCCAGCGGGCATGGTTCAAAGACTGTAGCATAATTCTTATTGTTGAAAGGTATTTTCCTGAAGCCCGAGGCCAATAAAGCGGAAATGATAAAGCCTCTTCTATTTTGGCGTTTTTCTAGTTTGACAGCTTCTGCGTTGGTACCAAGAGAATTTCTAGGAAAACGTAATGACGTGTTAATAACTCTTGATTTGTTAGTGTAGTGTTTGTCTGGTACAGTTTGTATAGTAAATAGTTGTATAGTATAGTATTTGTATAGTTTTTGTATAGTATAGTGGAGCTTGGCAATAAAGACACTTAAAAAGGGAAACAAGGAATTATACACAGTGTTTCAGACCGTCCTCTTCATATCTATTCAAGGAGAAATTGTCATGAGGCTTTATATTTTTAAACTTTTAAATTCTACGTGGAAGTTCACTCAACCGGACTAGCGTGAAGATAACTTTATTTGTATCATAGATACTGAGATCCCTCACGAAAAATCCCAGGCGTTGAAGTGATACGTAAAATGCATTAGCCAATAGGAAACGAGAACGATGAAAGTTCACTTGTAAAAAAATCATCACAAACGCGACCAACAGAAACTTATTAGTGAATAACGTTGTATTGCGATTTCGGTTCTCATCAAAAACAACCGCGACATGGCGGAGACAAGGTCAAGGTTTATATCTTTGGAAGGATTCATTAAGAGTCGTACTCTGTAAGATTCGAACTAGGACCGGCCACGGTACTTCAGCGAATTGGCTGAAATTTTGTATGTAGTCTTGGTTTGGAGCCCTAAGTACAAAATGTTAATTCAGTTATATCACATCTGTTTGGCTATTATCAACAGTGTTTTTAAAAGCTTTTTTTTTTGTTCTTTTTCCGTTATTATCTTAGCTCATTTAATGATCTCCAGTTCTTTTTTTTTTTTTTTTTTTTTTTTTTTTTTTTTTTTTTTTTCAAAAATGGAAGATGCATTAAAAAATAAATGAAAAGCTTTGTCAGTTCTGCAGACCGTGAAACTAATTATGAACTGAGACACCCGTAATATTTTCTCACAGTGCAAACGAAATGGCAGTTTTGTAATTTCTAAAAATATAACATTGAATTAAAATTTTGAGTTCTAGTCTCTTAATGAAATTTCATGAATGGTATATTTTAACGTTGGATTCTCTGAGAAAACTACAAGGTTAAAAAATTGACAATATTTGTCGAATAATGTACCGTGACGAGCTTGTCAATTCCACTTTCTTTTACAGTTTTTTTCTAGAAGTTGAATAAAAACGATATATCACTTCATTCATGAAAATGTACTTATTGTTACTATTAAATATCAATTATCCTGTTTATTTTAGAACATAATGTTCAAATGGTGGCTCTAGCTAGCAAATAAAGGGAATAAGGGGCACCTAGGCCTGGTTTCTTTTGGAATAGGGCGTTTTATGGAATAGAAACATTTAACATGTAACATTTAATATGTATAATAATCGGTCCTTCCCTTAGCATATCATTTTACCTTCGGGCACTTCAATACCCCCAATTAATAGCGTAAGATGTTGATTTTGTACATAACAAAATTTGTTTGTTTGTAGACAAAAATCGGAACATAAATTTAATACAAATTGTATTGATGTTAACTTCGAATTGTAAAACATCTACGCAATTCTCAGCACAAAAATATAGTTTTAGTATTACACAAAGAGAAACAAATATGGATTGAAAAGCTCGTTATATTGACTATGTAGCTCTAGGCCAAACAGCAGAAAGAGGGGGACATAAAAATAGCGCTGTAATGATGTTTTCTAAAGTACATTGTCAATGCCACTGATACATTCTATACACAACCTTCGTCTAGTTAGCCAGCCCCGTTATTGCAATACAAGCAGGCTCATTTATCTATATTCAAACAAAGCGCCACTTTACCAGTAAGAACTACTATTCCATCGATAAATGCACCTATTCCAATAATAACATTACTTTTAAAAAGATGATGTAAAACAAGAATCTCATTTCATCCTATTCAAAGATAACAGAATAGTTTTTTCTTTTCGTTTGTCGAGTTCGTAGTGCGCGAATATCTCCCATATTCTTCGACAGCAGGCATTTTTGGAGGTATAATTGATCCCAACCTCCCCACACTTTACTTATAAGGTTTTCCGATTTAGAGGAATTTCGCGGAATTTCGCACCTATTTTCCGCGCTAATTGAATCTCTGTGAATTGGACTAACTTATGATAACTTTGTTTTTAATTGCGATGTGGATCGAATACCTTAAGCACTGGTCGTGACTAGTAGGTTTTCTACGTGCTCTAGTTGGGCCACAAATTTAAGCAAGATACACATTAAAAGCAACTTGATCAATTCACTGTCTGACACTGAAATCAACAAATTACATAAAATTGTTTCATATAACGGCCCTCAGTCAAGTGTCCTTCATTCGGAACAAAAGAGTAGATTTTTCCGAAGTAAAGCATCCGTTCAACGAGGAAACTTGCTTGAATGTGCACCGAACAGACGTGAACTGTAAAAGGTCGCCAATCCAAATCGAGGTTGATCAACAACGTTTGAAAAACATTTTGTATCGCGAAAACCGATCGTTTCACGTGAAAATTCCATTGATTATACCCAATTGCCGTAACTTTGTTAAAAACTGGTGCTTCCTCGTATTCATTATCAGGGTTCGTAAACACCCAGGCTCGTACATTTCTCACTTTTCTCATGTTTGGCAACCCTCAGGATGAAAAGAAGCACTGGTTTTTAAAATTTTATAAACAACAACGCTATAAATGGATCTTTTCAATGTTATGCCCAACGATCATCAACGATCATCAACGATCGTCATCCTTAGATGAGAGAATTAGACCAACTCTAGGCTAAAACATTACGGATATCTATCGTCATCTTGCTTCTCGGTGGTATGTTGTGATTTTTACCTGCAAAGTCCACGTGCCATGAGGAAAAAATAGCAAAGAATGTTGTTTGTTTTGCGCTATAAAAACTGGGATTTTATTTAAGTTTCTTACACACTCGATTCAACCATGGAAGACTTCGGAGAAAACATCTTTTTGAATGCAGCATTTGGGGGGAAAATACGGCAGCCAACCACGTCGAGCAGTACCAATACAAGTAACTGCACCAGAACTTTACTCGGGTCCAGCGCTACCAGTTCTAATTCGCGCATGCCAAATCAAAAAGCGAACAAAGGAAACCTTACATACCACTTCTCACCTACAGCAAAATGGAAGACCAACTAATTCTTAAAGCGGTTGAATTTTGCGAACGGGACTGGAGGGCGGTGTTGGCCTTTCTAAAAAGAAACCGGGAGGTACTGGGATAAGATGGGGAGAGTTAACAAAAGAAACAATGCAGTTAGAATAGTGCTGCAGAAGCGTTCGTAAAGTGCAGTTCATCGTGGCTCAAAAGCTAGTCATAAAGAAAGCGCCATAAAGGGCATAAAAAACTTATTTACTCATAACTAGTAGGTTAAATGATTTTCACGTCTAGAAATTGATTTCAGTTGAAATCGGTATATTCCGTTTCCGCGGATCTTCCGCTAAATCGGAAAACCCTAATGGCTAAAATTGTTCATTTCAAGTGCAGTTTATTTATTTAGTTTCGCATGGTCGCATGCGGTATTCCGTCCAGAAACACAGAACCATGATGCCAAGCTTGACTTGAACTTAACTTAACTGTAAGGAGTACTGTTAGATATTGGAATGCCTTAGTAAAACGCAAAGTAAGTCCAGCTTTGAAATTACTAAAGCAAAGGAACCGCGTCAAATGCAATACGTGACAAAGAATAATGCACCAGTCATTTGAAACCCCGGATCCCCCCCCCCCCCCCCCCCTCCACCTCGGGCATGAGCGGGCATTCACTTTTTTGGCAAGTGAAAGCAAGTGAAGTCCCCGGTCCCCGGGAGAAAAGTGAATGGTGAACTCCCCCGCCCCCATATGATCCACACACATGGTAATCCCTTGTAGAAAACTTGTTATAGCCAATTGCAACAAGGGATGACAATAAGGGAAGATAAAAACGTTGGTAGCCGTGAAATGAACACGTTGATTTCACAGCAGCTAGCAATACACTCGCAAAGGCCCCTCGATGGACAAGGAAGAAGACGACAATTTGAAAATTTCCAAATCAACTTTATATTTTTAATATTAAAAGGTTATTAAAAACTATTTCTGTTTTACAACTTTATGTTACAAAATGCAAGATCATAGCAAAATGAAACAATACAGCCTTCTTTGAATTCCGGTGTGACACTTTGCAAAGCATTATTTAATTCTCGCTAAAGGCAGCGAATTGAAGCGACACTGAGCACCGATCGATCTAGCGAGTCCAGTTGAGTGCAGTCAACATAAAGTAATGTATGCAAAATTACTATGCGGCGCGAAATGCAAACCGCTGATCATGGAGTGACTGCCCCGCTTATTACCCCGGTCCGGGATGCGAAGACCATGATTTCTGGAAAGACAAACTGATGTTTTAGTTCACTTAGTTTAAAGCAGGTGAACGGATTTCCTAAACTCGTAAACAACTAATAGAAAGTCATGCAATTTTGCTTTTGGAAAGTCTCAGTGCTTAAAAATAAACAGATTACACCTTGCAAAATGTTTTGTAACCTTTTATTCACTGGTTTAGTTGTATCAGAAAACACACTTGTTCGCTGAGCTCACTCTTTCGTTTTCTTATACCACTCAACTCGTGAACACAAATCGTAGACGCGTATTTTTCATGGAGTAATCTGTTTTCAGCGCACATGTGAACTGAGAAAATAGGTGTGCCTGAATAATTAAGACACTTACAGATATATCATGCTCCCTTGTCTGCCAAGTTTCAACGATCTAACTCTTCCATTTTTGAAAAATCTGAGACAAGCAAAAAACAAATTTAGCATGCTTTGTCTGTTCTAACAGTTAATGACCGAACTTGAGGTAAATAATGGCGGATATATAGTAAATCTCTACCACGTTTCACAGACATTGAGGTAAATATTTCTTCTAGTATATAACAAATCAGTGAAACAGCCGGCCCCAAAAAAGTTATCTGAGAGCGCAAAATTTCAAATCCTTTTCAAAGGGTAATACATCGTACGCGCGACCGAGATAAGGGGCGGGAAAAGACATACGCGTACGACAACATCCGGTAATCGTCAAAGGAAATTACAACGCGTTTTGTCTGTAAGATAGATATTTGTGCATTTTTCACTTATGTCCAGAAATGAACCCAGTTGCGAAATTTACAAATTTTACGATTTTTCGTTACGCCCGTGCGAAAATTACAAATTTTACAAATTTTACGTTTTTTAGTTGGGGCGATGCGAAAATTGCAGAATTTACAAATTTAACGATTTAAACGATTTTTCGCTACT
Source organism: Meandrina meandrites (assembly GCA_963693305.1). Classification (NCBI taxonomy): domain Eukaryota; kingdom Metazoa; phylum Cnidaria; class Anthozoa; order Scleractinia; family Meandrinidae; genus Meandrina; species Meandrina meandrites. Next base: position 28,075,871 of record OY855907.1, on the reverse strand, counting down.
GCGCTTTGCGAATTTTACAATTTTTTTCTCCCTTTGTTATGTATATTACAGCACATCAGCAAAGCGGTGCTGCGGTTTTTGCAAAATTTGCGAAAATTGCGGATTTTGCAAATTTAACGATTTTAACGATTTTTCGCTACCGCGCTCATGCGACATGAACATACCTCGTTCTTTAAGGAACAAGCGCGCTACGCATCAATATACCTCGTTCTTAAATCCATGAGCCGAAACAAGTGGGCTACAAGCACGCCACACATGAAATATACCTCGTTCTGACGAACAAGATTCCACGAACAAGATTCTGCGAACAACCTGCAATCCCTGAGAAGAAATTTAAAAATTTTCTGAAGTAACTGCAGTTAATACAGTGGAGATTTTAAAGAACCTCAACACTATAGTAATAAGAACTGGAATGCTTACGAGCGAGAAGACAACAACATTTTTCAAGTCGAATACAGGACTGAATGGATGGCAGGATATATTAAAAAATAATATGCAAGAAATTGGTGGCTTATGTAAGCGACTGTAGCATTCATGATCGAGATAGAGAACATACTTTGAAGTTCTTTAACTATGTAGATTCTAGAAACGCGTCAAGAATTAACTTTCCAAATTTTTGACTAATTATCGTATTTCACGATAGTAAACAAAACAATTTACCGCATTTTTAGCGATTTTATGAGTGATACTATCAGAAAAAGCTTCTTATGAACACTGATTTACTTGTTTTAAATTACGCTTTTGGCACGCATTTTGGTTTGCTCGGAGGTGAATAGCAAATGATACCATTGGAATGGCATATACTAATTAACAACCACATTGGGGAAATAGTTAGCATAACTTTAGATGAACTTGGCATACCATTATCAAACTTGGCAAGTAAATAGAAGACAACAGTACAGTGGAACCCCGCTCTACGGACACCCGCTTAATACGGACATCCCGGTATTACGGACAGTTTCGTTGGTCCCGACGAAAACCTCATACATTTTCTCTTAAATTAACCCGCTTAATACGGACACCCGTTAATACGGACAACGGACACTTTTCCGTGTCCCGAGTGACAAACTCGTATACATTGTCAACCCCGTTTTACGGACACTATTTATCTGTGCACTGTGAATTTTCATTGTCACGATTATTTTCTAACTTCAGACATTAGACCCTGGTCAAATAATGACAGAATTTAAAGAGTTAAAACCATTTTATTACAAAGAGAAGCTTAATAGCGTGACTTCCGGTGTTTGGCCCTTTCTCTCTTTCTTTGCCTTTTGCTGTAGCTATCGCTTGTGTCGCAAGCTAAAAGCTTCCGTGCAAAGTAAAGTTACCGACTTTTTCAAATCGGTTGGTAGAGTTTAAGGACGGTTTCGAGTTTCAGTTACAAAGGAAACTTTATAGAAAACGTTCTGTTGCTGTTCAAATGCGTTTTATTTCATGCATATAGTAAAGTTGCGACATCGCCAAATAATCCCCCTGTTAAGATTTTCGTAAAAACTATTAATTTTAGTCAGAGAGTTCACAGTTTGCATTTGTTACAGTTACAGTACAATTAAACAACGTTTTGTTGCCGTAAAAACGTTTGTCTTTGTCTTTGCGTCGAGAAAACATGTATCCGTGACTTTTTTTCTGAGACCCCGCTTAATACGGACACCCCGTTAATACGGACAATATGGCCTGCCCCCTTGCTGTCCGTATTAACGGGGTTCCACTGTACAACTCTTTTGACAACACAATTGATAGCAAAAGTCAGGTGATGACGTCATATTCAATGACGTCACACCAAACTCTTAAATTACAATTTGTAAATTCCAACATTGCTTTATCACTTTCAAAAGAGGTCAAATAGAAAAATTAAAAACTAAAACTATTTATTAATATCTCAAATATTGAAGGAGATATGACAATTTGAACTTCAAAGAATGCCCATTCAGTAAAACGGTGATTGCCCTGAGATAAAACTTTTGAAATGTTTTTTCTCGTGAAGTTCTTTCTCGTGTTTCCAACTCCACTTGTGTTGCAGCCTGATTGCCTTGGATATTCAGAACGGGTATAGCTATAAAGTCCAAATTAAAGCTTTTCTTATCATTATGATCTACTGGTTTCAGTCCGATTCGGTGCGTGATGTTTTGCATGCACTAACCGTTGAAACGTTCGTGCTCCACTCGCCTGCCGAATTTCTTGAACGAAAGTGTCCTATTCTTCGTAGATGCCAAATATAATGTAGCGTTCTTCATCGATCAGCAAATACGACTTCGAACCGCAATAAAGCGGATAGCTCTACTTTGCTTGCCCGCGCGGAGGATTTGAAATAAACAGCATTTGTCACTGCGACGATCAAAACACTCTGCTACCCCTCCCTTAATACAGAAATTGAAAAAAAGCACCCGGATTTTGAGTGCCACGTGACCAGCCTCATCCAGGGTCTCTCTCCTCGACGACAAAGGAAGAAAAGGACAGAGGGCCTGGGAACGAGGTTGCCAAAAACTATTATGTGACGTCATCGATTATTTAAGAGATTGAATTATCGTTTTAAAGGCGAAAACAAAAAATCTAAAACGATACGAGAGAGGGTTGAATTAAGGAAAAAGTATAGTTCCGTGGGAACACTAAAACTCCTGTAAATTGTTATAACTCAAAAAATATTTGTCATATTAAAAAGCGGTTTTCAGTACATTGTTCTCCTAGTTGTGCTCTATCATTCGATGTAGTTTATAGTATGCTCCACACATACACTTTGGTTCTTAACAATTTGTGAAAATACTCTGATTGACAGTTAGACTAATTAAACGCAGCTGCTCCAGAAAGATCCATAGCCGAAATAAATCGCCATCTGCAATCGCAGAAATTTCGCTGACAAAATCATTACTCTAGAGAAAAAATAGGACTTGAGCCCTCGATCCAATGGAAAACTAATGCCTTGTCAGCGTTAACTTAAAAAAACGATCCGATGACCTTTACACCTGAGCCAGTGATATGGTCTTGTGATGCTGGTGAGCGGACACCTCGTTTTGATAGCTTTCCACTGTCCATAACATGAATGTCCAATATGAAACATGTTAGCTGACAACCTGTTAACTTACACTCACCTGCCTCGGGACTCTCCCCCTCCCCTCCACTCCCCTCCCCTCCCCGTCAGTCTGTACGGGCGGATAGGCGTACGCTTATAAACCCTTGTAAAACGACACCGCTTGAAGACAAGAGTCGCGTTCGCGTACGTTTCATGAATATATCGTATAGTGAACTTGGGGTGCCTGTGGTTTGACTAACAAGATATATCACTGCAGCATGCATCGAACTTAGTACACTTTACATTTGAACACCACCATGAACGTCGCTGACAATTGACTCAAGGGTGAATGCGTTTAGTGCCGTCCTCAGCAAATATCTGTTTTATACATAGGAAAATAAATTAGTACAAGCTTTATTACAATCCCTATACTTTATCTTATCGATACCGATGAGTAAGTCGAACTTAACAAAATATTGAAATCAAGGCGAGTTTCTCTGACTAGTGCACAAACATAACTTGCGGAAGAACTGCATATGAGAACAGTGGGCACTTAAGTTTCCCTGATACGTGGACGAGAAAATATGTGCAAGGCACAGTTTACCAAACATCAGACTGTCAGTGAATACGTAAAAAAATGCTTCTGCTTTGTGCTGGTTGTTGAGAGGTTGGTTATCCAAACATATTTTGTTTTCCAATGTGTGGCATTCCTATTCTTATTTCTTTTACTACACCAAAAATAGGTTTGCTTTCCACTGTTATTTACTTACAACTGCGCTGGAAGATAATGAGCGAGAAAAAATGCCTCTGGTTCGATTGTCGTTATAGGATTATCCGATAACGTTCTGAGAAGTAAATCAGTATAAAAAGTTAGGAGAAGCATACAAAACGCCCAATATTGTTATTACAAATGACGGAAACTGAATGAAATGTTGGTTTCTATTTTAAGACCTTATGTACCTGTTAGTCAAGCGAACAGTGACCACCAGCTACTGAGATCAGTTTCCATATAGGCTTGCCTACCCGTCTGCAACCTGTCAGTCAGTCCACCAGTTAGCCAGCCAGCCAGCCACCCAGTCAATAAGTCCGTCGTTCCTTCCGCCAGAAGGTGCGTACGTGCGTACGGGCGTACGTTTATAAAGGCTTGCCTACCCGTCCGCAACCGTCAGTCCACCAGCCAGCCAGTCGGCCAGCCAGCAAGTCAACCAGTCAATAAGTCCGTCAGTCCTTCCGCCAAAACGTGCCTACGTGCCCACGCGCCTAGGTGCCTAGGTGCCTAGGTGCCCAGGTGCCTAGGTGCCTAGGTGCCTAGGTGCCTAGGTGCCTGGGTGCCTAGGTGCCTACGTACCTACGTGCCAACGTGCAGAGGTAAGGATCGACACACTGATTGACTGACTGACTAACTGACTGACGCACGTACGTACGTGCGCGCGTAGGCAAGTAGGCAGGTCAGTTAATCTGTCAGTCAGTCCGTTCATTTGTCCATCCCTCCGTTCGTCAGTCAGTAAATCTGTCATCCATCCATCCATCCATCCATCCATCCATCCATCCATCCATCCATCCATCCATCCATCCATCCATCCATCCATCCATCCATCCATCCATCCATCCATCCATCCATCCATCCATCCATCCATCCATCCATCCATCCAGTCAGTCAGTCAGTCAGTCAGTCAGTCAGTCAGTCAGTCAGTCAGTCAGTCAGTCAGTCAGTCAGTCAGTCAGTCAGTCAGTCAGGCAGTCAGCAAGCCAGTCGGTCACTCAGTCAGTTGGTCCGCCAACATAAATCGCAAGAGGTTTTGTTAACATTTGTTGTTGTCGTTGTGAGTAATAGGTTCAAAGAAGTCAAAGTATAATTTTAATGTGAAAATGCGACGATGGCCTTTAGTACGCTCAATATGATAACTTGTCACCGTCGCTTTGTTTCCTGAGTCTATGCTTTTAATTCCATCTCAACGACAGAGAAGAGATTGGACTCTAGGAATGGATTTCCTAGATAGAAAAAGTTCAACTGGTATTCCTTCTCGCAAGTGTTCTTGTATTCATGACCGTACTGCTCTGTACCATTCTTTAGATGAAGCAGTCAAGTTTTGCACGTTAATATTAAAAACACTCACACAAATATAAAATGTTGTGAAGAAAAGGCTCGAAATGGAACAGTCTTCAAACGGTTCTGGTTAAGGAATCTAAAAGTTAAGGAAAAAATGTTAATATTTTACATAAAAATTATAGTTTAATCGATCATTCCATCTGAATTTTGGGAGATATATTACTTTACTTTCAAATTGAAAGAAACACCTTACGACCAAATATTTTAACAAAAAGTTAACAAAGACGGTCACGATGTAACGGTAGGTTTTTCGTACTTGAGCGTGCGGGAAACGGACGAACACTGAATGCATGATTTCAGATTTTTTCAGATTTCGGATTATATTATTTCACACTATTGAAAACGATGAAATGAAAACGATACAGCTGCGACGACACTTGCGGGGAAAATTAGACCCAAACGAAGCACTCGCTGGCAAGGAAAAGCCGTCACACTCTTGGGGTACCGAGATCTAACCACGAACTGGACGGACAGCAACAGCAACAACTCAGCTTGGTTCAAACAGCACTTTTTTTCGAATAAAATTATAGTCGAAGATCGATCTTAGAGCATAACATCTGAGTGCGGTTGCTCATCTACGATTTGTAAATGTATCTATTGCCAACCGAGTATAATAAGTATGCTAACACCAGAATGTGAAAAGGTCCTTTGAGTCCTGGGTTGAAATTATAATAACAATCAGCAGACGAAATTGCACGAAAAACAAGCCCAATGCTTCTGTTGCTTTTCGCGTGATTTTTAATACAGCCAACACAGCCGCGTTTGTCTCCAATGGTTAGGGCTGGTTTTACGCTTGAAAGCTTTGCCCTGCAAAATTTACAAGCCTACTCCAGATAAAAATAAAACGAGTAAAACCTGATAGCGATACTGCACACCAAAATATAATTAAGCGATCTATTATCAAACTGGTCTACTTTTATACCCGCTAACATTTGTTTTGTTTCTCTTAAGGTTACCGTATATTTTTGGGGGTGTTTCACGACCAAGCGATATAGCGCGCCTGGTGATAGCTTAACCCCAATATCAAATTAAAGCTTATAGAGGTAACTAACCAGCTAATAAAGTGAATTAATGACGAAGTTTTCACGATCTCTAAATTCGAGCGTCCGAGTTACCTTTTTGAAACTACAAGTCAAAGTGTTTTTTCGTATTTCGCTATTAAATATAAATATATGTTATTTTCCGGCTGGGAGGTCCGTATCGTGAAAAACTGTGACCGAGGTCTTGAAAATGCTGCCCAAGGCCGCAGGCCGAGGGCAGCATTTTTATTTATTTACCGGCTGGGAGGCAGGCCGAGGGCAGCATTTTCAAGGCCGAGGTCACTGTTTTTCACGATACGGACCGACCCAAAGCTGGTAAATAACTTATTTTTTTCTAACTCAGTTAAGAAAAAACTGAAAAGATCGTCTTGCAAAATGTACTTGTATTATACGCGCGCATCCAATGTTGAATCGATCGCTAAGCTACGGCAAGAGCGAAGAATGATTTGTTTGCCGCCAAACAAAATAAATTTGCTAAAGTGAACAGTACTGACGGAAAAGGTCATCAGAAAAAAAAGAGAAAAGTAAATTTAATATTAAAAAAAAGCACAATGTAGCAGCAAAAGAGAGCATAAAAAAATCTCGAGTCACGAAAGTGAAATTGAATGAAGCTGAACTGAATGTGTAGTTTGGTCGCCTGCATACGGCACAATTTTGCAAGAATTTATTTGACCTTTTTTTATCAAAACATCTCATTTTCTTGAATGGTGATAAGTAGTATTCGGTTTTGGGGAAAAGTAGCAGAAAGGCAAAGCGTTTGAAAGGATAAATCGAGTCTGTAAAGCAGTGACTTGCAGTAACCGCATTACGGCGTGAAAATCAGTGCGAATGCACAACAACGATCAAAAAACTACGGCTCTAAAACTATAACTTGTTTTGCCAATAAATACAAAGAATACCCGCCTATTGGAGAACGTCAAAGCCTTTTATTCCGTTACTAATTTAGCTTTTGAAAGAATCAACTTAGCGTGAATATCAGTGCGAATGCACAAACAACGATCGACAAACTACCGCCTTGATTTTGTCAATGAAGAGAATGAATACTCGCCTTTTGGTGAACTTCAAGGCCTTTGACCCTTTCACTGCTGAATTTCCCCCAAAAGACGCGTTTTTGTAACCACTTAACCCAATTTTTGTTGTTACGATGCTAATTTTGCCCAAACGTTGCTATAAAAGCACTTTTTTTTTACATCGCAGCAACATTTCTATTCTTCACATCCTTCTTTCTGGCAGGATAAGTTTGACAAAATCATCGGTAAACCCTGAAAAGGGGACGTTGATCAATTACAGGGGTGTTGGCCTGCTTATGCACCGATTTTGCACCAAAAACGCAGCCTGTTTTTTTCGATTAGCTCCATCAGAATGTAGTCGATATAGCAAATGCATGGTCCTATGGAAAGATCAATCCACACTGTATCAGTTGCTTATCTGAAAAGTTGACTGACGTGTAAACTGATGACGTCACAAGTGGTTCAATGACCACTCCTCCAAATGTCGACAAAAGTCGACTTTCGCACTGAAAGTGTGAATTCCACTGCTTACTTTTCCTTTCATATTTAAAACGGCTGGTGAACAACCACATTAATTTTGGAGAGCAAAACTTTCATTCTCAATTTTCCAATTGCCCATAATACACCTTGTTTGCCCCCCAAATTTTGCATAAACTATTGTTTTGGAAATATGCAGTCCTCCCAAGAGAATTCGAAAACAAGATTTTATGCAAAATTTGGGGGGCAAACAAGGTGTGTTATGGACAATTGGAAAATAGAGAATGGGTTCGTTCGTCTCGCCGCGGAATGAAAACACAGCGAGCTAGCCGGGCGGAATCGCTCCGTGAGCGGGCAAGATCGAAAATTTCCGCCCGCTCCCGGAACCAATCAGATTGCAGGATTTGGAGAATTCCGCCCGCTCACAAGCCAAGAAAAAATATAAATTTGTTTTATTCTTGGGTTTCCGGACCCCAAGCGCTGAAAAGCTAGACGTGTCCGCGTTTTGCCATATTCAATTTCAATGAAAAGTTACAAGACATTTTGCAATTATAGGGCTAAAAATAGTGGAGCGATCGTAAAAGAAAAAAGAACAATCTTGTAGAAAAAGTATCCAGAAATAAAAAAAAAAAATTGCAGACACATTATTTTTGTTGTTGAACTAGCTACTGTCTAAATTTGAGGTGAAATTAGCAAATTCCCATTGATTTTTAGCTTCCAAAAGGTGTTTCAGACGCTCGCATTTGGAGGTCGTGAAAAATTCGAGAATTCACGTTATTGCAAAAATGGTTATTATTGTTTGTTAGCTATACCTCTATAAGCTTTAATTTATGATATATGGGTTAGCTATCTACGATTTAATCCGGACGGGCTACATCGCTTGGACGCGAGACACGAAAGCGTGTTGAAATCTCGTGCGCGTGATTTTAGATGAGTAAACGAATATTCACGCCGGTGTTGTTGCGAGTTTGCTTGGCTGAGTGAGTTCAGGCTTTACGTACACTTAACAGAAATGAAGGAAATTAATTCATTTCTGTTCATAAAATTATCTAGGGTATTAAGCAACGCTTACGATAAAACAAAATTAGTTAATCGTACAACCAAACCGTAACGAAAAACAAGACGGTTCACAACTACATTGTAAGCTTATTCTAAGTTAGCGGCACCTCTTCCCAAATCACAAACTGCCACAACTCTTAAGTAGGCTCGCAATGGTCTCTAGCACTTTCCAGCTCTTAAACTTTGATGGGTCAGTACTACAAATGTTTATCAGTTGCAGCTACAATAATGATACAAAACAAATCTCCAATCATTGCGGAGCAGCTTCAGAGCCACCTTAAATTTTCGGAAATTTAAGGTGGCTCTGAAGCCACCCCGCAGAAAATTTTTAACTTTGCAAAAAGGTGCATCTTGACATGCCGATCACTATTCGATGATAAAACTGGGGGTCACCGGACTAGTTTTAGAATTAATATATAGATTTAGGCAGGCCTAAAAGCGGAGCTCGCATTTAATAATTATTTTGCTCCAGTTAATTACAGTGTTGCTAAATAAGTACACACTATATTTCTAAGCTTTATACGGTGGCCCATATAGGTATAAAATACATTTTAATCGCTCATGGTTTAACTTAATATCTTAAAAACCTGTCATGGATTTGTTGATGAAAGCGACGTCAATACATTGCGGTTAACCCGTCTGAAAAACTCTGAATTTTCTTGCCCGTGACAGGTTCTAAACTTGAAATTGACGAGTGCACTTTATTGGATTCCTCACGTATTAAAGCACGTAGGCGCAAGACAAATCTTTGTAACTGTTTACGTTTACTGTTCACTATTAAATTAATACACCTCTAGGACCTTTATGAGTTATTCAATGTAAAAAGAATCTTGACTTTGTTTGCAGGACAAAAAAAAATAACTCAAGGCACAAACAAAAAACAAAGTGAACTCGCTGCTTAACAAAGTAAACAAAATAAACTCACGCCACGACAAACTGAGAAAATCACGGCGGCAAAACAAACTCTGCAAATTGATGTTGCCGGTTAAGGAAATTTTTTTGTAAGAATTGTGGTAGTTTGTGATTTGGGAAGTGGTACACGCTAACTTAGAAAAAGCTTACAATAATGTTGTTTTGACTGTTTTGAGCCGACTTCCTTTCGTTGCGGTTTGGTTGCATGGTTGTTTTATCGTACGCGTTGCTAAGAGAATTTTATGTAGAGAACTGAATGAATTTTCTTCATTTCTGTTAAGTACATTTTTTAAAATATGGGTTGGGTAAAGCCTGAACTCACTCAGCCAAGCACCGGTAACTCGCAACGAAACCGGCGAAATATTCATTTACGCATCTAAGATATTTCTACTCACTGAAAAGCAGTGATAAGTGCAAGCGAGCCGAAATCGTGATTTTGATGTTAATAATTTCTTTTTAAAAATCCAATAATGAACATTACAGTTAACTCCACTAACTGAAACAGAAAACAGTTCTTCTAAGCGAAATATTTAATAAACAATATCTGTATAAAATGTACAAACATGAACAGGTTTGTTAAATAAATATGGGAAGATCAGAAAACCGACACAACTTCAAAAATGACGTATAATTCTCTCAATATAAAACTGGGCTTGTTCTTAGTGCACACATTTACGTTTGTTACCTTATTATTGGAAAAGGCTTGTAAATTCTGCAGGACAAAGTTTCCAAACCAGCCAAAAAAAAATATCGGAGACGAACACGGCAGTTTCGTTGTAAGATTACTACAACACCACCGCGCATAAATTATATGAATTTTCAGCGAAGATCAATTCCTTTCTTTCCATCGGTGTAGCCTTTGACAGTCTTTTACTTTATGCTTCACTTCAGTGAACGTGATCAGCTCTGAGTTCACTTTTATTTGAGCTCATTTCAGTGATTTTCTGCCTTGCTCAGCCACAGGTCGAGCCTTGGTTATTCTTTTTTACTTGTAGTCCTATACTATAATGTTCAAGTCGGCAATTATTTCGGATCTTCCCGTTACGAGGTTGCCCTAAATCATTTGGCATAAGTTTCCATGATGTAGATGAGTAAATAGAGCGAGAAATATTCACGAAGACTTAAGCTCTCCAACAGCTTTCTTCGCGTCTTTCATTCAGCTTACAGTGTAAAGGTGATTAGCGCGTACCAAAGATTTGCCGCCTTTTCATGCAATTGCTTCGTTTAAGTTGATATGAAATGTCCAGATTTTTTATTTTTTTTTTTTTTGATGTGAGAAAAAATCTCTAAAGTATATAAAAACTTTAGATGTGATGGGGTAAAAAATAATAACGAAGAAATATTTCCTGCTGCAGACTTTCTTCAAACCAATCACCCAATCGATTCGTGTAGTCGAAATGAAACATCCCAAGTCGATTTTCAACATGAAAAAATAAAAAAATGTACAGTGTCCTACAAACTTCTACGAGAGGGATTTTCTTAACTTAAGGTCGATATTGGTCAATATCAAGCATATAGGAGGCCAAGGTTTTTCTGGAGTATGGCCGCCATGTTGCACGACTTCGTCCGTACGTATGTAGAGCGCACGCGCCCGCGAGCCATGCCGCTTGCCACCGATGACCATGAAAACTCAAACGCATCAAATTTTTTAATTTTCTATGTTCGCATGAAACCTATGGGGCTCCGCTCTGCGACCCTTCGGGCCGCTGTGGAGCTCCGCTATAAACACTTGATTAAGGGAAAATTAAGGGTGTTTGTACCGTCTCTACATATTAAAATGTTGCTATAGTAACTAATGACGTCACGAAAATAACTACAACTTCTTCAGCAATGATTAAACAATTGGTCAAAAAGGGACAGCTGGAGTAAAACAAATCTATCACGTCTAAATATTATGTGTAGCAAATTTTGCACAACTTACAGATATTCCAGTTCTGTATATTTCACGAAGGTCTCGTTTGAAATGAAGTTTATCATGTTATTTTGCAAAGCTCTAGAAATAAGTAAATCCAGTGGTTATAAAGGCAATATTAAGGCAACGCAATAAGTGCGATGATGATGTAATAAGTGCGTAATAAGTACTAGTGCGATGACGTAAATGTTACCACTTATGGCAATCTTTTAAATGTTCGATTTTAAACTCTTTGTTTTCTGAACCCTATCCAGATCGGTTGGGGGGAGGGGGAGGGGGGGGGGGGGGAAGAACGTGCGCGCTCTGACTTTGAACGCCTATAACTTTTTTCCCGATTCAACGAAACGCTTCCAACTTTGCGAGCTTATCACAAATTTATCTCGGAGTAATTTGGTAGGATAAGTTGTTGTGTCTGGAACTTCACGTTACCATGGCAACGGAATGTTGACAAGCATCTTCCCCCAAATTTGAACTTTTTGTGTTCCTATTAAATTTATTGCAATTATTTTCGCCTTTTTAGTTTTTTTTGCATCGTTTTATGCATACATACATACTTACTTTATTAGTCCCAAAAGGGCTTTCAGAATACAGAGATAATTAAAACTACATAGAATTAAAGTAAATAAGCTAATTGGCTAGTAATAACTAACTTACAAAAAATAATTAATTATTAATATGTGATTAAAATTAATAAAATAAAATTAACAAAGGTAAAGCAATTAATTATGTCTCTAAAACGTTTGAAATATGGTTCCTTTTCAGGCAGCGTTTGAAGTCCTTTAGTGTCGGTTTCAACTTAAGAGTAGAGTCCAATGAGTTCCAAAGTTTAATTTATACATTCCTCGAGGGAAAGTTCAACGTCAACGAATACCTCTGAAGTCGAAGGATCTAGAGGTGAGAAACACAAGTGATCGCGGAATTTCTGCTTTCGATGGGATATTTTGCTTTTATAATTTCCTTCTACATCTTTCGCTCTTTCTGTGAATTAGTACGTTGTTTGTGCGAATCTCAGGATCTCTTTTCTACCGCCGAACGATGCATCAAAGTATATATCGGTACGTTTGCATATATTTTTTTTTTATTTCGCCGCGCCGCGTTTGTATTTGCTCGTGTAGTTGAAATTCAAAATGCAGGCATTTAAACTTGACTGAGTTGTAATGGTATTGAAGAATTAAAGTAGCTCATAACATAATTTGTTCTGTTGTTGTATTCCTTTGAGCTCCAAACAGAGCAGCCATGACGCCGGGTTCGAATCGTTTACAAACTGCACACTGAACTTTCGCAGGTCGAGAAACGCGATTTTTTAAAAGATAAATAATAGTGATTTGCTGTCAAATGTTTTTGGTTAATTTCTTTCAGTATTTTGATCAACGCAGGCGATTGTTTTTACACGGCGCCTTCATGTTCCCGCATCTTCTTTTCGTGTTCTTTAGGAGACGCGATCCATACTGTTTTTATACCTAATCGTACCATTTTGGTACGCGTCGGCGGCATATCAAGCGAGTTTGGTCGGGCCATAGTTCGTACTAAGGGTACTAAAACTTCTACAGAAGTTTTAGTTTTGAAATATATGAAGAACATGTTTCATGTATTATGGGACACCTTCAAAATTTTTGAGGAGGAATGTGTTTGCGTGTATGCAGGAAGTTATCATGTACAATTGCGATTCGTCTTTTAAACCATTCTTTTTCAAGATACATACAGTGACTCCAATTTTTCTGGGAATATTCCATTTGGTACATATTGAATTCTGTTGTTGGAAAGCTCTCTGTAGAAAAAAAGTCTCAAATTAGTATTTAAGCTCATAAATAAATCCCTTTATTTAAGTGTCAGGGTATTTAGCACTGTTGTACTAATTGTGGACTCTGTAAATAAGCAAACAAATATTACAAATAAAACAGTAATTTGTTAAAAATCCCAACTGGCATGAGGCTGACCAGCTGGCTGTTTACAAGGCGTGGAGGAGTTGAATTCGGGGCCACCGGAGACAAATCCATCCAGTGGCAGGGAGGAGGATATGAACCCAGGACCTCCGGATTACAAGTCCAGCGCCATAACCACCAGGCCACGCTGCCTCCTGGCGGACTAACCTTTTTGCTAACCAGTATTTATTTGCTTATTACAATATATTGGGAGACTAGTTATAGAACCACCACAGTTATATAAACAATTTATATTACTTTACTTCATTGGAAAATAACATCGCACCTTACATACTTTCAACACTTTCATACAACGTGGAAAAATGATTCTAATATGATTGTCTGAACACTACATTCCCTTTTAAAAATTTCCTTTCAATAAGTTTAATGCCATATGAGATATACTATACCACTTTATAACACTGGATCTATATCAACTGATGCAGTATAGCACAAACTCCTTTGCCGCCACATATTTGCATATTTTCCAAAGAGACGCTGCTAAAACCTCCGGGGACCTGCGACTTCAACAATGGTTCCAAATGTAACGGATGTCATAGAAATCACATCACACTTTGTTAACGAGCTTCATTGTCCCAGCATATAAATCGACCCGACTATTCGCGTCCTCGCCTGTGCGTGATACTGGCCGGATTAACAAAAATGCGCAAAGGCTACTTTTCAGACTGATATCTGCTGACAATAGAGCTGAGTTAAAAGTCATCGAAGCGAATTTTCTTCGTCCATCTGGACAATGGCGTCTTTTCGTTGTTGGTGTCACTCAAGGCGCACCCAAATTTGTCCACAAGACTCCCAAGCGTTCTAAGAAAGCATGCGCACATTACTCCAATTTGACCGCGGTCTGCCAAATCCTGCTCATGGGAGGGGATATTTCCATCAATCCAGGACCCACAAATGACGCGGAAAAAGAAAAAAATCCAGCTGTAAGCCTAAGTGTGCGATGTGTGATAGAACAATCGTCAAGAATCACAGGATAATCTGCTGTGATTTACTCAGTTCCGCTATCATCTTAAGTGCGTAGGTATGACATTGAAAGGCCGTGGCCTGACTCAACGGGAATGGTTGTGCACAAAATGCCTTTTTAATGTTTGTCAGATGTGACTTGGATACTGTCGATATGAGTATTGCATCTGACCACGCTGATTCTTCGCAAGTAATCGACGATGAACTTACATTATTTATAGAGAGGCATTTTAAGTGCCGCTTTCTACAAAAGTCGACTAAAATCGCCTTTCGGCGGCACAAGTCGAAAAATCGATTTTGCTCATATTTAGCACAAAGATAGGTCCTTGTGAGAAACTAAACGGACTGCAGTTAGTTTGTCCTGACACAGCTTCCTTTCGTAGAAATATGCAAAAAAACGATTTCGCCCTATTTGGGCTCAAAATCCACTTCCGGTTAGACTGAATTTTGTGAAAATTTGATCGTCTCGCGCATTATACTACAGCTGTTCATGAATCTCTCAATGATATTTATAATCTTTTCAGGTCTTCACTGTATGACATAGCGAAAAATAAAACAAATGGAGATTAGTTTTAAGCCCGAAACGAGCCAAAACTGACAGACTAAATTTGCAAATGTGTCGCAAGCGAAATGATGCAGTAAAACATTGCCATTTTTTCTATGGGCGATAACTTTAAATATCGTAAAAATACATTCTATGGGTAAACTATACTCCCATTTGCTATAATATATATATATATATATATATATATATATATATATATATATATATATATATATATATATATATATATATATATATACAGTTAAATAGGAACAGAAATAAACACAACTATACAAATGAGTGAAAATGTGGTCCAGCCGGGAATTGAACCCGGGTCTCCAGATTACTAGTCGGATGCCTTAACCACTCGGCCACTGAACCAACCACGCTGGCAACGCAGCTGGAAATTGACCTTATAGTGATTAGGTCCGGGGAGACATATCAACACATTTTCTGCAGCCAGGATCACCTCACTACACCCCGGTCGATCGGCAATTCACAGTCCTATTCCCCCGAGGAGAGAAATAAATATGAAATTAAGTGTGGGGTGGGGAATCTGGACAACTGACTGCCTCATTTATATAGGATCACCAACCTATTCCCGTTCGGAAGGCGATTCACAGCGATTTCTGATAAATAAATACATATACAGTTAAATAGGAACAGAAATAAACACAACTATACAAATGAGTGAAAATGTGGTCCAGCCGGGAATTGAACCCGGGTCTCCAGATTACTAGTCGGATGCCTTAACCACTCGGCCACTGAACCAACCACGCTGGCAGAAAATGTGTTGATATGGCTGCAGAAAATGTGTTGATATGTCTCCCCGGACCTAATCACTATAAGGTCAATTTCCAGCTGCGTTGCCAGCGTGGTTGGTTCAGTGGCCGAGTGGTTAAGGCATCTGACTAGTAATCTGGAGACCCGGGTTCAATTCCCGGCTGGACCACATTTTCACTCATTTGTATAGTTGTGTTTATTTCTGTTCCTATTTAACTGTATATGTATTTATTTATCAGAAATCGCTGTGAATCGCCTTCCGAACGGGAATAGGTTGGTGATCCTATATAAATGAGGCAGTCAGTTGTCCAGATTCCCCACCCCACACTTAATTTCATATATATATATATATATATATATATATATATATATATATATATATATATATATATATATATATATATATATATATATATATATATATATATATATATATATATATATATATATAAAATCTCTGGGGAGATGGTTTTCAGTGGCCCGCTTTGGCCTGTATTTGTCACTAATTTTGCCGAAAATCTGTTGTAAACAATTGCGTGACACGGTTGGTCACAATTCCCGAGGGTTTTCAAGTTTTGAGTGAGAGTCGGTAATAGTATTGGAAAACGAATAGATATCACCCACTTATTGTAGATAGGAACATAAAGAAATAATTTCATTTTTTTCATTATTTATAACGTATTTGGGTCTATTTTTTAGGTGGTTCTTTTCCCGCGGGTAGTTGGGTGCTGTTTACTTTCCTTCAGCTGAAATTTAAATTAGATAGACATGTACGTTGTTTTGTCCATACGTAGTGTATTTATTTTTAATAATTAAGTACTAGGGTGATACTGGGGTGCTCTGCTTGATGAGCTTGTTCTATACTATTTTTCATACGACGATAAACTACTCATCCTGACTCATACAAATGGTCAATTTAGTCGATTGACAACTGACCTATTCTCAGTGGTTTCCTACACTAAAATTAGTAACAAATTGTTTTAGGGCGGACTTCACTGCCTGTAATAACGATGTGAAATAGCAGTGATCTGTTTAGAGAATTCATTAGCGTTCAGCGTTGGCAAGAAAAAAACAACGACGAAAGGTCCGACAGTCCAGCACATCCAGCACACGTTTAATAAAAATATTACGACATCGAAAATTTGTTTGCGCCTCAGTCATACTTGGTACACATGTAAAAAAATCGCCACTTTCACTTCATGCGTTGCATGATCATTCTAGGGATATTTTTTGGTCTAGTGTCATTTCTGTTCTAGTACTGTACGTTCGCTAGATAAACATTCCACCTTCACCCCCCTTTTAAGAAAAGGAAAAGCCCCTTTTCTTCGCCGCTCCTTTTCTCTGGTCCTTTTGATCCGGCTGTCCACCGATAGCGGTTTCAGTTGGATAAGGGCAATTTTCTCTATGCGAAACGTCCCTGAAAATTATCAGCCAATTTTCGGAGAATGGAGAACTGTTGTACTTAAAATGGGTGGGACGGGGTGGGATGAAGCCAACAGGTCTGTGGAATGTCAGAGGTCGAGAGGGGTGGGGCGTGGGGTAACTTGCGGGGTGGAGTTTCAAAATATTTCAACAACGAACATGTATGTAGAAAAAAAGCACCTGCGAATCCTACTTTTTAATGGGTAATACATAATACTGATCTCGATCAAATTCTAAAAAAATGGATTTCTCAATTCTCAAACACTGGGTGGAGAACAGACAACTTCTTTGCAGGTTTTCACTTAGCCTGTTCCGGGCTCTCGGTAGTTGGGGCGAGCGAAAAAGGTGGGAGCGCTAGGAAAAAAAGGGGGTGGACTCTCTTGGTTGTTGGGGGCGAGCGAAATAAACGGGCGCGAATCTGAAGAATCAACATGCCATAAATCTTTCTACGGCGTGACACAGTGTGACTTGACCAGATCGAGTGACTTGCGCTGTCTTATATATTTATTGTGCATGAGAGCAGTGGGACTCTGTTCATAGACTAATTTCTGTCTCTGGGATCAAAGGCCAAGCACTGACCACCAACTAATGACTTAAAAGAACAGCAAACATCCATTTTGTTTTATCCACAACAGCGAAGAGTCGAATTTACGGAATTCAATTTAATGTCGTTCTCAAAACAAATATAATTTAATAAGCAATTAAAAAAGTCGCCAAAGAAATTAGATTCAAGGTTGGTACAACTTTTACGTTAAATTCTGGAATGAATCATATTCAAAATTTCAGTTGTTTGAAAAGTACTAATCGTGCTGAAAATAGATCTTTGTCCATATAAACTTGGAAAAGTAATGTTCTGCTTCTTGAATTGATTCGTCAACCACAGTTACACTGTTCATGTCTAATTGAAAATGAATTAAACCAACATTTTTTAGTGTTAGATTTTCCTGCTGTATAGGACTAGAATAAAACGAGTGATAACAAATTTGCATAAAAACACAGGCATCAGATCCGACGAGATCGGCAAAAACATACTTTAATTATTACCCGAGTTCCCTTTAGATCACGTAAAGAAATTACCAAACAATATCGACCCGTGATTACGTCTATCAGTGAATCTGAGAATTCTTAACCTTTCCTTTATAAGACCTGGTTTTTTGAATGATGGTGAGAACTTCAGGATGGTGAGAACTTCAATAAATTTAACTGAATTAATTACCTTCTAACATTTTGTGATCACGCAACGTTTCCAAAACGGGTGAACGGAGAAAATCTCACATTGCTCCTACTTCTTCAAGGAGTTCACCAACTGGCCCATATATATGCATGATTTTTTTTGGCTGAATTCTTACAAGAACATCAAACATACTTTTAAAAAGAATAATTGTATTCGTGGTTTACCAGCCGTGTCACGCAATTGCTTACACTTCAAACAACAGATTTTCGGCAAAATTAGTGATAAACACAGGCCAAAGCGGGCCATTGAAAACCGTCTCCCCAGAGATTTCTTTTGATATTATAGCAGATGGGTGTATAGTTAACCCATAGAAAGTATTTTTACGATATTTAAAGTTATCGCCCATAGAAAAAATGGCAATGTTTTACTGCATCATTTCGCTTGCGACACATTTGCAAATTTAGTCTGTCAGTTTTGGCTCGTTTCGGGCTCAAACATAATCTCCATTTGTTTTATTTTTCACTCAGTCATACAATGAAGACCTAAAAAGATTATAAATATCATTGAGAGATTCATGAACAGCTGTAGTACAATGCGCAAGACGATCAAATTTTCACAAAATTCAGTCTAACCGGAAGTGGGTTTTTAGCTCAAACGGGGCGAAATCGTTTTTTGCATATTTCTACGAAAGGAAGCTGTATCAGGACAAACTAACTGCAGTACATACATACATACATACATACATACATACATACATACATACATACATACATACATACATACATACATACATACATACATACATACATACATACATACATACATACATACATACATACATACATACATACATACATACATACATACATACATACATACATACATACATACATACATACATACATACATACATACATACATACATACATACATACATACATACATACATACATACATACATACATACATACATACATACATACATACATACATACATACATACATACATACATACATACATACATACATACATACATACATACATACATACATACATACATACATACATACATACATACATACATACATACATACATACATACATACATACATACATACATACATACATACATACATACATACATACATACATACATACATACATACATACATACATACATACATACATACATACATACATACATACATACATACATACATACATACATACATACATACATACATACATACATACATACATACATACATACATACATACATACATACATACATACATATACTTTATTTAAGTGTCGGGGTATTTAGCTAAAGATAGCTAATTGGGGACACTAACATAAATACATGCAAATGTAAAAATATAAAATACTAATATTATGTTTAATAGATATATAAATAGGAGTTAAGAATTTAAATATATTTTATAAATTTAATTAGTTAAGAATAAGTTCAGATTACTTAAATTAGTTGTATTATTATGTTGAGCAAGCATGGCAGCTGCATCTTCCGTCCAACACATCTGTTAGATTAATGGCCCGAACAGCTTTTTTAAATTCATGAAGGCTTGTTTTGTTGCGGAGGTCTTTGTCCATTTTTCCCCAGAGATAGGGACCTAAATATCTTATGCTATGCTTACCATAGTTTATAGTGTTAAATCTAGGTATAGGGAAATCGCTACTACGCAAATCATAATTCTTAAGTTGCTTATAAAATATGTCACAAATGTGTTTAGGTGCCATTAAATTCTTAACCTTGTACATTAATATCAGTATATCTTGTAGGCGTCTATTGACTAAACTAGGAAGCTTTGCCTTGCTTAATAGTTCATCATACGCTGCCGTCTTGCTATTGTATACTGCACGTAGTGCCCTCTCTTGCACCCTTTCTAGTTTTCTAGTGTCAGATGCTTTACAGAAATGCCACACTGTGTGGCAATACGTGAGATTAGGTAGAATTGCTGCTTTGTATAGTTGGAGCTTGGCTTCTGTAGGGATCATCTTTCTAAGGCGTACTAAGACACCTACTTTCTTGCTTGCCTGTTTACATATATCACTTACATGTTTACTGAATTTAAGCTTATCATCCAATGTAACTCCGAGCAATTTGAGGTCTGGGGTAGACTTGATGGTATATCCATCAATGTTTACATTTATGGACTGGACACTGTTGTTTCCTCTGTTTATCAACATTGCATTGTACTTATCATAGTTCCCCTTCAGGAAATTGTCCCCGTACCATCTAGATATTGTTTGTCCCTCATCATTAAGTGATTGTTCAACATATTCTACTGAATTTCCCGCTACGTAGAGCTGATGATCATCTGCGTACATCGATAGCCTTGCTTTGTTCACTATGTAAGTCATATCATTTTGGAAGATGTTCCATAATAGTGGACCAAAAGATGATCCCTGGGGGCAACCTCTAACAGCCTCCTTCCAACCACTCACAACTGAATCTAGTTTCACTCTGTTTTGTCGACTGGCGAAATATGATCTGATCAGTTTTAAAGATCCCTCTGAGAAACCGTATGCCTTAAGTTTGTTTAGTTTCTCACTAGGACCTATCTTTGTGCAAAATATGAGCAAAATCGATTTTCGACTTGTGCCGCTGTTCGGTCGAAAATTGTAGAAAGGCGCACTTAAGAACTTTGGTCATGTACATATCGCAGGCGGCTTCAAATTCTTCGAACTAAAGGCCCTCATGCTCAAAGGTCTGTTTGATGTAATTATTAGGAGTGAGACATTACGGACTCTAGATTGTATTGTAAACTCTTAGTCAACAGTCTTCGATTTGGAAGGTGCCAAGGTCGAATCGATCGCTCTGACGATTCAGAAATCGAGGTCTTCTGAGACGCTGCTAATTATAGGTGCATACAGACCACCAAATGTACCAAAGACTACGTGGGAGCCTGAACTGAACGACATTCTGCTGCGGGCTAGGCAGCGTTTCGAGGGTATCTTGCTGATTGGTGATCTAAAATGTGACTTTTTTGGCTGTAATAAGGGTGACAAAGAGGGCCAGGCTCTTATGGACCTTGCTGATGTCTATGGCTTGCCTAATCTGATCACGCGAGTGACTGCTGATTCTAGCTCTCTGATAGGCGTTACCCTTACAAATAATACCCGTCCTTTTGTCCCATCAGGGGTTTTGAGTTAGATTTGAGCGATCACATCTCATTTACGCGGTAACGAGGACATACTCCCCTCGATCGTCTACCAGAACTGTCTATGTTTGTTATTTATTTTCTCGGCATATCAGCCTTTAGTATATACACACTCAGTGATCTTGGGTATTCCAGCAATCTGATTGGTTCGCTATCTCGGGCTAATGCCGCATTATTCACTCGCTACCGAGTGGATAATGCATTATCCCATAAAACAGAAACAAAATGGCCGGCGTAAACTCACGTTTCGCTAGCATTTCGGAATCAGAAATAATAAAAATACAGGAACATAATGTGCCAGAAAACACCAAGAAGGCAACGAAATTTGGCCTCAAAGTTTTTAAAGGTAAGTGAAGAAGTCAAATTTTGCAAGCGATCGTTTTTCAGTTTGTTTATTGAGATAATTATGGTGAACAATTGCTAAAAAGGCAACAATTAATCTTCACGACTACAATTTGTCTCATCACGAGTATTTTTTGTTTTTGTTTTGTAGACTGGTTTGCCCAACAAAACGAATTTTTCAACGAAATCGAGGAAATGGAAAGAGAAGAATTAAACAAATGTTTAAGAAAGTTTTATATGTCCGCTAGGAAACAAGACGGGTCACATTACAACAAGTCAACGCTCACCTCAATTCGAGCCGCCTTTGACAGGCACATTCGCAACGAGCCAAACAACAAGCCTTTCTCAATAATTTTGGATAACGATTTCTCAGAAGCGAATAAGGCACTTATTAGTCTGGTGAAATACGTCCCACGGTCCATAAACCCGCATTAAAAGAGGAAGCTGTAGCGAAACTTTATGAAGCCGGCGAACTGGAAGATGCAAACAGCCTCGACCCACGCGAGCTACAACAAACAGCGTGGTTCTTCATAACTCTCTACTTTGGTCGAAGAGGGCGTGAAAACCAGCGGCAGCTGACGAAATCAAGTCTGAAGCTTTCCAAAACCATCAATTCCGGCCTAGAGTACTACGAGCTTAACAGAGAAGTGCCAGGAGGAGTCTTTTCAACAAAAAATCACCAAGGTGGTTTAGATGGAACCGAAGCCCATCTAACGGGAAAATATTTGAATGCAAAGGACTCACGCATTGTCCAGTGGCTGTAGTGAAGGCATACCTCTCACACTTGAATCCAAAATGTGAAGCTTTGTTTCAGAAGCCCTTAAGCGGTGCCAAATTTAATCCATCGTCCGATGTCATCTGGTATTCTACGGTGCCACTTGGCCACAACGCCATCGACGGCATGATGAAGAATATGTCCGTACGAGCTGGTATAAACCCTCCGTTCACCAATCACTGTGTCAGGGCGACCACCGTCAATGTTTTGTCGTCGAGGAATACGAGCAATCGCCATATCAGAGCTATCACGGGCCATAAAAGCGATGCAAGCTTGGAATCTTACAACGAACGGCCAACGTTCGAGCAGTTTCAGCACATGTCCTTGGCAATCACAGATTTCATCAATCAAAACAAGCCCGACCGACAAGTCGCTCTACGCCCAGCATTGGCAGAAATGAATACCGTGGGATCATCTGTGGCAGCATCATGTGTTCAGATTCAACCAACCACATCCACAACTATTCAGGAAAACGTTTTTCTCCAAGGAAACAATCAGTTTGCACCGCATTCCTCCACACGTGGTTTAATTTCAGGTGGATCTTTCGCCAACTGCTCCTTCAATTTTCATTTTAAGTGAACTTCGAAAACTTTGATTGATTAGTAATCGATTCCAAGGAGACTTTCTATTAAGGTTGCTGCTTTGAACTGTGTAAATGGACTATTTTGACGAGGATTTCATCGAAGATTGTCTTGATTTGCCATGCCGACAGATTCTGTAAATAGTTTTGCGCCGCGTTACGCGCATGCTTTGTTTGTACGTGTTTCACGCATGAATTGAGATGTCAAATTAGACGTCAATAAAATTATCTTTTACTGGTTTCCTTCTGAAGATGTCAAGATTGTCGGTTTTTGAGATCACTTCGTGTGTATATACTAAAACAATTATTCTTTGAAATCGAGGTGAATAGTAGCAGAATATTTACCTCGCCGCTACGCGGCTCGGTAAATATTCTGCCACTATTCACCTCGATTTCAAAGAATAATTGTTAAATGTTTGCTATAGTCCAGCTGCTAACGACCAAAACTGTTCACTTTTTGATAAAAGCATGAAACTTTGCCAGATTACTAACATCCCTGTGACGAACATTTTAAGATATGGAGCCAGCCCAAATTAGCTACCAGAGCTCCGTACTGCGCATGTGCCAAATCACGACTACATGAAAACGAGGCTCAAGCAAATAATCCTTCTTTGCACTGTAGTTTCTATGTAAAAGTAACCTTCTGACGTTTAATAATGCTTTTGTCGGCATGAGCAATATTTTTGTTCAGTCATGTGACCTGTCAATCAAATAACCTGTCACGTGACCCGTCATGAAAGGCCCAGAGGTTAAGAAAAACTATAGGTTATTTTTTTTTTGTTCAAAAAGTATGACACTGTATGAGACATTACATCTTCAAAAGAAGCATTTCAAGGTAGGGAGCCAGCATTTTTTCAACCACTGGACCTTTGTCCTGCAGATATCCTAGAGCACAAGTGCATGAAAACGAGGCTAAAACAAGTGACCAAATTTTACAGTGTGTTTTATTACTTGACTTAAGTGTAGACTTCAATTGACTGTGTTTGTGAATAGAGACAACAGCATCAAACTTGTCTTTTGATGCTGTTTAATCAAACCTTTTTCGACATTTATTGCCTACATTGCACATCCCACTCTAATTCACTGAATGTGTTCTTGGAATAGTGCTAAAGGTACATTCGTCATAGTTAAGCTGACAGAGATTCTGCTGGTTACACGTATCTGATGTTTCTCTTATCCATCCATTTGTTTAATATCTCATGCTATTTTGCGGTACTTACATTCTGGATAAATTAGTTACAGCTCCCACCGCAGTTACACAATCCTGTGCAAACCAAGCTTGCTTTGACACACTTACAACGAGCCGTGCATGCAGTCTTACAGGTGCAGCGGATGAGTTCATAGCACGTATCCTTCATCTGCGGCTGTGTCGTCCAAACTGGAATCCAAGCCTTGTCATCACGTTGCGAGCCCCATTCAGAAGGGCTTGGAAGAACTGGTTGCGTTAAAATTGTTTGGGCCCAAACATATCCACCTTGATACACTGCACGCTTCGTGTGCTGTAGTAGTGCCGCTTGGGTCGGAGGAATCTTTTCCAGGGTCCTAGACTTCTTAGAGAACAGTTCTTGTCTCGCTTCATTAACCTTTGCCAGATTACTTGTGCGGTCGTATGGAAGAATAACAAAACGTTCAATCACTGCCAAGGAAGCATTGTCGACTACTTCAGGTAAGGAGGATAGGGTAAGCAGGGTAGATGTTAGCTCAGGGAATACACCCCAGATGTCCCATGCCGTCTTCTTTCCTCTGCATGCGAAGAAGGAAACTGTGTCGCACCCAGTTAGGGCGTGGAACATGGGCAAAACCGCAGCTCTCTCGCAGCCTAACGATGAAGCAATGGCATGGGCAGCAATGGTTTGCAGGTGTTTCCCTGTATCATATGCAACCCAGAGTTTCTCTGCTGGGATGGTGTTTACAATGGATGCAGCTAAAACAACCACGTCTGTGTCGTTGGTCCTAATCATTATTCTCCGATGACCACAGAGACTGGCATCCAAAACGTGTACCATTAGACGCGTGTCTGCCTCTTCATGGGTGCATGGTGCAAGGCTAGTCAGGTCCATTCTGTTTTTGGATGACAACACACTCTCTCCAGCAGTTGTATACAACTCCTTGTCACAGGGCATGTCCATTGACACAACATAGCTTGCTAGTAGAAGAAACAGCTCATTCTTGTTCTCATCATTTCGAAGGAAGCCTTTCCAGTCTGTGGGGATTCGCGTTGACATTGTGACTTGACGGCACTGACCTGTGCCTCTTCTTTCGCGTGTTGCGTTCTTTAGCGATCCCTCTTTATACACGTCCCACACCAAATCTACTCGTTTCACAGACTGGAGCTGTCTTGCAATGTAGGGACCAAACACTGTTTGGCAATACTCTTCAAAGGTACGTACCGTTCCTGGCGGCAGCATCTGGACGATAACTGCTCCATTCAGTATGATTGCATCTGGAGTTGGTTGTCCAGTCTCTGGGGTAGCAACAGCCTTGAGAGACTTGACAAGATCTGCCTTCTGCCCTTCTCTTAGCTGACCCAGGTGAGATAGGGAGGGTGGCCACGGCTGGTTCTCGAACTTAAAAAACTCTTCCAAATCTCCATCACGACTCTGGCATGCGATGTAAAGTCTAGAGAAAAGTGCGCAGTCCTCTTTGAGAATTCCAATCTTTTCCTTATCTTTTGAGGGTACTTTCTTGCTTGAAGTGGTGAACATCGGCAACTTGTTCTTTTTGATGGTGTCTGTTACCGGCTTGCTTCTGTCGATAAACCGTTCCTGAACAAATGTGCTAAATTGGGCCACTCCGATCGAGATGACATTTTGCACCGTGTTTATGATGGTTTCGTCTGCGACATCCCTTGTGTGCACTGCTATTAGCTCTTTGCTCTTTTCACAAAAAAGGATTTCCTAGTTCTTCGAGCGACGAGGCAAAGTTCAAGACATCTGTTGCGAATGCGGCTTGTGTAGCTGGTGTTTGTTCATGATGTTGATACTTTGTTGCTTGCGTTGAATCTTCAAATTATTTGGTCATACGTGCTACTTCTGGCCCACCTACCATCCACCTTCTGAATGCTGCAGGGTTCTCTTGCAACCCAACTGCTCCCCCCTCTCCCTTTACTTCAGAATTTAGCTGCTCATGGGCATGATCAAGTGCGATGGAGGAGAACAGCCTCTCCGTCTTGTGTACCACAAATGATCCATGGCAAAACTTATGGAACACATCTCGATGCTGAACAGGAAGCTCACACATGTCCCGAATGTGAACAGAAAGCCACCTTGCGTAATTGGTCTGGTCCAGGGCAAACATGCACGGAATAATCTTCATCAGTGCATAAACATAGAGGGCGAAGTCAGCTTCTCTGAAAGCTCGAGCAAGTTGCAGACAGCAAATCTCAAAATGAAGAACTCGATCCCAGTAACGAAACAGTGGGTACTTTTTTGACATCTCTTCTTTCCACTCATCAAACAACTTCACTGCTTGACCGTCACTTACAGTGGAGACGTATTCCTGGTAGGCCTTCTGCTGCAGAAGGTGAAGACTTGCAGCCGTCACTTGATGCGCACGCCTTGTTCTTGTAAGGTGGCTTGCAGTGAGAAACGAATTGGCCACACCTTGAGGTGCTACACCTGCGGTATATAGAACCTCCGTCCATCCGCTACCATCCATCCATTTTCCAAGTGCTTTATAGGCTGTCATTTCAATGTGAAGCCCACCAAGCATCAACACAAAATGATCTTCTCCATGGGTACCGGCGAAGCTCCACTGGATCTGCTTAGCTAGGGCAAACAATGGCTGGTCGAAGGCAATTACTGGAATCTGAGCTGGATTCACATGGTGCACTGCAGCCCTGATGACATCCATGGAATGTTTGATCATCGCCAGCGAATGGGCGTTTTCCAAAAACATAGGAAGAAGAGTGATGATAGCAGGCTGATGGAGTGTCGTAGAAGCTTGCAAAGCACGGTACGCCGCCCAAGACACTGTATCATTTTGGTTGCGCTCTTCCCTTGAAAGCAGTTCATTAACGTTCTCCAACCAGTCTTTCTCCTCTTCTTTTCCACGATCTGATGTGATTGGATGAAATTTAATCCTCCCTGTTATCTTTGGAGCACAAAGTTCAGTTGAAGGTATTGTCACAGGAGGTACATCATGGTAGCATTAAGGAAGTTGAGCCACTTTCTTAGAACTGCTGCACTGGGAGGGATCAAATGTGTCAATGTTTCTTTCATTTCCTTTCACTTCAGACGTTGGATGTTGGGCAAGAGAAATAGCAGTGCCATGGAATGAGTCTTTGGAGGTGGTCGAGCTAGGATTGTTGTCAATATTATCGACTGCCGCTGTAGTAAACAACCCGTTTCGTAGCTTGGATGGACAAGTGACTACTTCCCTCTCATACCTTGCTGTGACACTGTTAGCGATGTCTGTAGAAATAGATAGTACACTGTTGTAAGAGATACACATCCCAAGTTTAAAGAAGGCATCAATGAGAGATCTGTCCCTTGTTGCTTCAGGGATTGTTAGAGCTACGTAGTTGGGGAGGGGACACTCTTTTTCTCTTATGTGATGGTTGGTAGATGGCTCTTTTCGAACACGGACGCGTGAGATGCTGTTGGACATGAGCGGCTGTGCGATTGTAAGAGATGCCTGATTGGGAACAGCTGCAGAGCCTTTAAGAATCGTGCCAATCAGAATCTTCAGAGACACTGGAATTGCCTCCTTCTGGCAGTTTGGTTGGAACGCTCCATTGAATGTGTTCTTCATCTTTAACATGTCTCTTCTGACAATGTTTGCAGCCTTGGCCAGGTGGCATGCTTCGGAATCTTTCTCTTTTTCTCGTTTTATCATCCCTCCAATGTCCTCCTTTAAAACCAGAACGACATCTCTACCTTGGGTAACGGCTGTAAGATCTGGAAAAGCGGTTAAGATTCTCTCTTTTAATCTGGAAGTATTGATCCTTCCACAGTCAACCTCTAGCTCCTCCTACTTTGAGGAAAATAATATCCCCAGTTCGCTCATCTTAAACAAAGGAACGTCTTCATCTCCTTCTTCTAGATTCTCATCGATATAAGAAACCACCTGGGCAAAAGCAAGCTCATCTAAATCTGAGATTGTGGTTTGCGACTTTTTCAAAGTGGCCGACTTTTGATTTCTTGCCCGATTGTACAAAGAAACAAGACATGCTGTGTGGTACTTAGCTTCCAAAGCCACCATATCGCCACCCGACAACTTAGCAATCAGCTTTTCATCATTCAAGAGAACAGCGCAATCTCTAACCTTTTCATCCACCTTAAGGGTTTCCGCTTGATGAAGGTTCGATTGGTTGCCAGGTTGTTAACCGAAAAAGCAGCGATCGTTACCGCTAGCTTCTTTAATACTAGATCTCCTTGACTTAACAGGACTGCCAGCTTCATCTACTGATGCTTCAGCTAACTTTCTCTTCTTTGCACGACTTAACTTGGTGTTACTGAAACGATCTCTACAGTATTTGTGCCACAACGCCTTGTGATTAGCTAGTGTTTCCTTTATTCCTGTGCCTTCATCTAACAGGTCAATGTTTATCTCCATTGGCAACATGCCAAGAGTTTTAAATTCCTTAATATTGTTTGCGAACGACCTGTACCCGACACCACTGTCTTTTCTCTTTGAACTCAGAGGGCACTATAAACGTTCTATCGAAGGCTTTTGACAGATTATACAATACCTCCAATCCATGCTATTTGGTTGTTTAAGGTGGCTCAATATAGTTTTATGACCACGCGCGCGCTGATGATGCGAGCCTTGGGAAACTGCGCGCGCGCTGACGCAAGCTCACGCAAAAGTTTTTAACCACGGATTTGAGTTAAACATTTCAAAGGAAATCTTTATCCGCAATAGAATTTTAAGAACAGACAATGCTGTTTAAGCTTCCAAATTATATGAGGTTGTAGATTTTCATCATGGAATTACATAAAACGCCCAGTAAAAACTGTAAGCGAGCCTAGTGGTTTCAACGTTGACGCATGCTAAAATAGCGATCTTGGCGAATTTCTATTCCATTACGTAATTGTTAAAAATTGGTGGACTAAAATGGCAACTTTCGTCTAACTTTTCTCGCGTTTCCTTCGGTGAAATTTCGTAAAATTTGCCAGAGAGGTTATAATAATTTTGCTTTACATGGCATTCATTTTTTTACGAAAATCTATAAGACCAGTTTTTACGCAGAGGGGAAAACACAAATTTGCAAATAACAAAGAAGCTGCCTTTACAGATTTCACCGAAGGAAATAGAGGAAAATTGCACTTAAAGCCACATAAACGCTCAAAGTCGCATTTGTCTGGGTACTCTTAATTCACGACTTAAACCCAATATTTTAACAGAAATGGTTGTTGAACACTATTTCATCATTGCTTATTGTATTTGATAAGTTTGAGCGAACTGGGAGTGAAAACAAATGCAAAAACCAGATTTCAAAATATAACACTAGCGCGGGCCACATCCATGTTATTACCCTATGGAGCCACCTTAACATCAACTAAAGTGTTATGAAATTACAATGATTAATTACAATTTTTTTATCAATTTAACGAGGTTCACTCACTTCGCTGCTTAGTAGTTCAAACTTTTGTTTCATTTTGTTTTGTTTTCTTTTTATCTACTTTCCTCAAATTATTTGCTTTTTAATTATCCGTAAATAAATCAACTGTATTCAAAAACGAAACATAAGAGCTATTAAGGTAAAAAAAAGTCACTTACCTAGAATGTCTGTAAGTTCTCATGGAGGCCGCCATCTTTAAAACCGCAAGTGGCCTAGAATCTAGTTCCCCGTATCCTCTCAATTAAATAACCAGTTCATTCTCATGGCTGCCTGTCTCTCTAAGCCAGTGAAGCCAAAGCAATAAAAGATTTTTTTGACGATATACCATCACAAAATTAAAAATATTCAAACACCATGAATTAAGTATTGCCATTAAAAAAAAAAAAAAAAAAAAAAAAAAAAAAAACTGGCGATTATTTAGAATATTATTCCTCAGACGAAGAAGGGGAGTGTGGATGCCACTCCCTTAAAGTTTTCACACAACTCTTAAAAGGGGATTAATGATATAATGCTGAAACTTTCAGTAGCTATTCATTCATCCCTTGTGGAAATTTTGAAACGTAAAACATATGTCCATAATATTTGATGTTGTCATGGCAACGTCATAATTACAAGCAGGTCTGGCCAAAAATAGTCATTTTTAACATTTTTCTTTATTCTTTTCCAGATTTTTTGAAACCAAAACGTATTACTTGTTTATTTTTACGTTCCATAAGGATTCTGGTCTGATTTTACATTAGTTTCTGTTGTTTTCTGCCTTTCTAAGATCATGGCGAAATCCAAGATGGCGGATCCAAGATGGCGGCTTTAATGACGTCATGTTGCGTCAAATGACCTCACAACCAACAAAAATTATGTTATCTTGTAGAGTAAGCTCAGGGCTTTCTACTCAGTGCAAAATAATTCGGCTGCGCCTAAATAAGACGAAAACCCTTGGAAGGGGTTTCATACACCCCCGTTGTACCACACTTGGGATATGAATTTACTTCTACGTCCGAGGACCTGTTTTACCATGGTTTTTCTGAGTGAATGTGCCTATTCTTTGAGTTATTGCCTAATACATTTTAGGAACATTACAAGATAAATGTTGTTAGTTTTTTCTTATTAAAAAAGTTACGAGAATCTCAATCCAGAATTGGTAATTTTTGTCAATCAAAATACCCGATAACTAGTCACGTGACTTGTCACGTTTCATGTCTTACAATACGCTAAGAGGCAGAGAACCTGTTGGCCTCATAACCATCACAAAACACGGGCTACAATTAAAAAATACGGCAAATTGTCCGATTATTTGCTTGAGCCTCGTTTTCATGCAGCCGTGATTTGGGACATGCGCAGTACGGAGCTCTGGTAGCTAATTTGGGCTGGCTCCATATCTGAAAATGTTCGTCGCAGGGATGTTAGAAATCTGGCAAAGTTTCATGCTTTTATCAAAAAAAGAACAACTCGACCATTTTTTGGTCGTTAGCAGCTGGACTACTAGGGGCTTATGATAAATAAATTTTATTGCTTGATGGATGGATGGATGGATGGATGGATTGATTGATTGATTGACTGATTGATTGATTGAGAGGCAATTTCGTCAAACTTACAACCCTGTTAAGGCTGTAAGAGGTGCCCAAACAGAAAGGGTGAGGTTCTGAATCTTATTCGAAGCTAATTTCCTGCAAAAGAAACAAAAAATAAATTTAAATTAAAGAGAATTGCTAATAAGTCTAGATTTGATTGTAGTGGGTATACAATTTCCCACAGCCAAGCCAAGAGGCTGACGACTCATAGAATCGCAATCAAACTTCAACCTACATGTGAGTCTCGTTTAATTCTAAGTTATATTCGTTACCAGTCTACAGGTCGCGAAGTACTGTGACAAGATCACTGTGGCATTATTGCCATAGAACTCAATTCATCAGCCCCACCCATGACGAACTTAGGCCTCGAAAAAAATTCGCCGCAGGAGCTGTAAGATGCTAGAGGAATGTGTCCACTGAAGGCGACAGACATCAATTAGCGCGGCTTTCGGGAGACAAGTATCAAATAAAACAGATATCCAGATCACACGCGTGGATTCGCTTTCGATCGCGCGAGCCTTTTTACTTTGCGACCCCGAAAGGCTGTTAAGATACTAATAATGACTGCCAAGATTAAAACATTTGATCCTTACTTCATCTTTCGAAAAACGAAGCAAACGGGAGCTTCTACGGGTAAAAAAAAAAACGATCTTGTTTACACAAAAGGCGCACAACGCCGATAAGTCCGATAATAACGTTCCCTTGTTCCCAGGGCCTTCCAAAACGCGAGGCTCTACTCGGAGCCATTGTTTACATTGTTATTAGCTGTCACGTCAGCAGATCGTGTACGTTTGTGTACAGCTCGATGTCGGACGTACGTACTTGTTTAAAAGCTGTTTTTAAAAGTTAAAATTTTACGATCAAGGTAATATTCTACTGAGGCGGGATTTTCAAATTGTTAAATCATGATGCATTTGATATGTAAGCCATTTGAAGCGCCGGACTCGGCGAGATCGAGAAAGAAGAACCAAAGATGGCAGCCTTGCCCTTTCAAGGTTCCAATCTTTGGAGGGTCACAAGTCCATCACTTGACCCGCGAAAGAATTGGTATATTCTTACCAAGGAGAACTGTGGAGCGCGGCCTACAGATTTCGCAAAGAGGGACATATTTAGCAGATTTCCAGACGAGATCCGAAGTGTTTCTGCGCGGGAACTTTTGCCCGCCAAATCATCGTACACGGCGAAGTTCAACAGAATGCCAAGTACCCTGTACGTGGCTTCCACGTTTGGACTATGTGCTGGCCTTCTGCGTCGAAAAGAAATTCCATCAGGTGGTCTGCTTTGCTCACCCGTATTTGAGCCAGTGGTGACGAAGTTAAACTCGGTCGCCCTAGATGTTGAAGCTGAAGACAAATGCAAGGTCGATCTTGGTTCTGGCGGGAATTTCTGGCCAAGCCAATGTTCGGCTCTCAACATTGAACTCGAGAACAGAAAAGCTAGAATTGAATCCCTTGAGCTGCAGCTTAAGTCTCTCCAAGTTAAAATTAGCGATTTGGAGAGTGACATGGAGATAAGTTTCGATTCGACGTCCTGTTCGGAGCAGGAATCCTCGTGCTCTTCTTCGCCATCAACTTCGCCATCCTCTTCCTGCAGCTCCATCGATGAAACGAAGAACAGTCCTACCATTGGAAAAACAACAAAAAAGAAAAGAGTGCAAAAGAAATGCAGACAAGTGATGGCTTCTCTGAGCGACGTTGCTGAGAAGTATAAAGAATCAATTGGTTGCGTTCTCGGAAACAGTTTTATTTTTGGCGATCAACATGACCAAGATCAAGTCAGAGATACACTTTCCGAAATCGTTGACATCGTCATGGAAACTAAGGGGAAGAGAGGCTTTTCTGATCTATTTTCCTCGCCAACACACGCCAGGATCTTACAAAGCATGAGAGTTCCTGAATGGGTTCTCCTATACTTCAAGCTGCAGGCAAAGCTTCCGGACCAGGCATGGCAGACACTTCTGAATTTATCTCAACTTGGAAAGAGTGGGGTAAGTGATTCTTTCAAACCCATTTTTAAAATTACTTTAGTTCAAATCATTAATTTAATTAAACATTACATAAAACCAAATAAAAGCAAAAGTATTTTTTAATTAGTTAGAAGTGTCATTTGTGTCTATTCTGAAGAGGTCATGCATAATAAAGATATGCATTAATTTTTTTAAAAAAATAGCCAGGTTATTTGCAATTTCCACATTTAATTGGTTTGCAGGCCTTGGGATGTGAGTTCTTATAATCTACCAAATATTTTGCGTGCACGCAATTGGTCTTAACATGTCAAATGATGCAGCCAAAACTGGGGAATGTCAGATGATATCCCCAAGTGATATATTTTCGAACTTTGCGATTAACGTTTGCCCATTAGCTGTTATCCTGAGTAGATTGTTAAAATTAAGAGAACTAAATATTTTGAACAGACTAACAATATTTTGAGCACCAACAGAATTAATTTGAGAAAAGGTCTCCCAAAATGCAGCCTTGTGAAAAAATATTTTAAGGATAATAAAAACAATAGCCTCCATTTGGTTTCAAAAATTTGCATGGATATTTGTCCTTGGAATTTATCTGTTCCATGAATCTCACAGTTTTCCTTGAGCTTTGCTCTCGGAAAACTGTTCGTTTCTTGGAAAAGATAATGTCCACAGACAAATATCCAGGCATATTTTCGCATCAAATTGAGGCTATTGTTTGTATATACCAAGGACCATAAATATGGTACACGTCATCATTAGAGAACAGCCAGGGAGCTCAAAAACCATATTGCAATTCTGTTGTTGTTGACTATAAAACAATTATTTCACTCTTGCTTCTTGGATACAGCGGTTTTTACTTGAGTTGCAAAAGTAATTAATAAAATTAGTAATTTGCTTTGGTTTTGTAGAAGTATGCTTTGTGATTGGTTGAAAAAACTGGCATTTCCTTTTAGCCAATCAAAATTAAAATTAACAAATCGAGACTTGCCAACATATGCAATACTGGGGAATAACCTCAACTCTTACCATATTTTTGGTGTTTTTTTTTCTCCTTTCTTTTTAGAGGTCTGGTGACACACCATTGCTATTAACCAAGAATGATATTACTGCTCTGAAAAAGCTTATCTTTTCCATCGTGAGGAAAACATTAAAAATTCAGAAGATAAACGATGCAAATTTTGAAGCTTGGGATGTAAACCTCAGTTCTGTTCTTGTATGGGCAATACGTGAGCAGCGCCTTTATTCACAAGACACAGATAACATGGAGTTCAATATAAAATTGGATGGACGTCCTCTTGGAGGTAGGCAAAATGTTTATGACAAAAATTAATGTTATTTTATAATTACAACAGGTACCTCCAAGTGTTGCTGTTATCAGTCATTGGTTAGAACATGTATTTGCATGACTATCAGTATTTTGTTAATTTAAAAACTAGTGACATAGTTAAATTACTGTGAGCCTATTTCTTTTGATTCATATGTTGTTTTATTTTAACTTCCTCAGGTAAAGATCAAGTAGCTGTTGGTCTTGCACCTATCGGTTTTGCTAACAAGAGTTCCGAAAGCGCATTATCAATCCTTCCAATTGCTATTGGAAATTGTAAGGAGGAAAGGTGAGGTTTTAACAAACCCTTTAAAACAGTATTATATACCAAACACCGAAACAGTGCAACATTTAAATAGATGTTTTGAATGTATTTAATTTTATCCTTGTCAGGATTAATTTAACTCAATGTAAACAATGTTTATATACAGAGTAACTTGTATCAAGCCAATTGCAAGATGTAATGGACAAAGTGGTCATACAATGCAGTGTGAAATCTACACTACACTCTCACAGTATGGAGAGCTTATTGTCATCATTACCATCTATTAGATTTCTGATTGACGTATATGTTTGTTTATTATATTTAAAAGGTCAAATCTGAAACAGTTATTGTCAAACCTTAATTGCCAAAAGAATGTTATCAAGAAACATGGAATTGTTGTTGATGGAAAGAAGTACAACATTACATTCACAGGTATGTACAGCTGACAATGAACATGCTGTTTAATATCATTGTCAAACAAACAGTTATAGCATATGCAGATTACTTGTCTACAGCAAATTTGCTTGTAATCACTTCGTGGGCAGTAGCAAAAACATGATGAAGGAGGTACAATTTTTAATGCTTTGTGCTAAATATCTAAACTTTCCTAGAAATGCAAAACTCCTCCAATGCCGCAAATCAAACTTAAATTTGTTTTAATTAACAGTTTACATTTTGCTACTACACTGAAAACACTTTATCAAGGAACCAGGCAAATCTTTTAGTACAAATTAGTGATAATTGTGCAATAAATATTGTTTTTCATTTGCTGGTTTAGTTTGCGCATAAACTTTAAATTATTAAAGATTAAAAAAAATCATTTCCTTTCTTAATTTTTTTTTAGTTACTGTGGATTACAAAGCCCTGTGTCTTCTGCTCAGTAAGGAAGACGATGAGGAATTCCGTCTTGGTGGGAAAGGGTATGAAGTGGAATGCTGCGCATTTTGTGATGCAATAAGGGTAAATTATTTTTGGTAACTTTTTATTTTGTTGAGGCTTGGCATTGGCCAACATTAATAAATACTCACAAATTACTGTTACTGTTACTTGCTATAAAAAGGCAAGGCACATAATTTTGTACTGAAAGATACTGCCTTAGTAATAGTCATATATCAACACAGTCATAAAAATGTTTTTATGACTGTGTTGATATATGACTATTACTACATTGTTGGATGCAAAATCACTCCTTCACTTGTCACTTCTTTACTCCCCCATGCACTCCTTCGATTCCTGTGATACAATTAATTCATGCATTAAACCTGGATTAAATGCCTTTTCCCCATCCTCCCCTTTGTGGTATTTTTTGGCTCCAAAGTTGTGCTACTGTCTTCTGTTCATATGTGCATGTGTATGTCAGGGGGTAGTACGGGGTGGTAGTACAGAGACATTAAGATTTGCTCATTAGCAAAATAGTAGAAGTTTGGAAAAGACCTATTAGACCCAATAGTGAGCATGCATTTGTCAAGGAAGATCAATAGTGATTGACAAAGGTTTGTAACAATGTGATGCATATGTTTGCATTACATTTATTTTTTAGGCTTGCACGACTCATGGTGCTGGTCCAGATGAAACTTGTTTAGACTGCTTAAGATCAAAAGCTAACATTGGAAGGTAGGGATCTTTTGTGGTTTGTATTTAATGCCATAACAATGCTAAAAAGTTAATGGTTTATATAAATATCAAAAACTGGTTTTCAGTACATTACTGGAAGCTGCAAGCTCAACACAACTTAGTAGACACATAGCCTTACATCACTTAGCAACATGGTAACACAACACTATGAATGTTCAGAAGTGTGAAACATATATTGTTTATTCCTAGCAGCTGTGTTTGTGTTTTCTAGCTCAGCAGTTTCAAAATGGTATAAGCAGCAACCCATGCAAGCCAGAAATTCCTAACCCAAGTGTTGTCCAAGCTAATCAGAAAGGCAGCTTGCATTGCTTGCCTGTGGTGCTTATATCAACCCAATATTGTTATTGCATGTTAAGTGAGCCTAAATTCTTCATTTTGTATTTGTTTAGATGTTCAGGTATACGGGATGACCTTAATTTCCTGTTGGAAGAAGACTTGACCAGTATAAACCTTTGTTCCTTACATTGCGAAATGCGAAACTGTGAGCAACTCTTGGGCTCCCTGGGTTTGTTTGCGTATCGTGTGGGAACCCTTGACAAGTTGAATGAAGCTTTGTCTGAATACGGGCCAGAAAACTGTAGAGGATTTCCACGTGTTACCATAAAGGAACGTAAAGGCCAGCAAACAGAAATCGATAGAAAAAACATCAAGGTGGCCTCTTTTTCAGGTATGATGAGCTGTAAATTAAGGCATTTATTAAAGCATTATTGATCAATTAAAAGTAATGTAAAAGGGGGTCATTATAATATATTGTTGTTGTTCCAAAAAGGAGTCAACAGGGATAGGCAGTTTTATGGGGGAGGGCTCCATGAAATAAAGGAAATTATGATGACTGAGAGTGAGAGCTGAGGGACATTTGAGAGAGGCAACTGATCGTACAAGTAAAATTGGTTGATTGATGTGGGCATGACTAC
This sequence comes from Meandrina meandrites, assembly GCA_963693305.1. Taxonomy (NCBI): domain Eukaryota; kingdom Metazoa; phylum Cnidaria; class Anthozoa; order Scleractinia; family Meandrinidae; genus Meandrina; species Meandrina meandrites. Next base: position 28,038,397 of record OY855907.1, on the reverse strand, counting down.
ATGAAATGGTAAGATTATTTGAAATATGACCCTTTTTAGTTACTTGGAATGTCCATGTGTAATGAATCATTTCTTTATACAGGATCAACTGAGAGACAAATCCTGAAAAATTTTGAAGATATTGTAAAAAGATCTCTGCCCATTGAAAAAGTTACCCAGTACTATGAGGAATGCACTGGAGCTGGAAAAGAAGTCATTTTGAACTTTGTTACATATCTTGAAGAAAGAAAATTGGTAGGTTTGTAAAGACTTATTTAATGATTTTGCTCCTATATATCATTATGATCAGTTTGATTATAAAGGGAATACAGCAGAGCACTTAAAGGGGTGCAGTATTGCAAGCATTATTCACAAAAGTGAAAGTCAAAAGAAATATTTTCACCAATGGAAACCTAATAACAATGGTTTAGCTTTGTTAAAAATGGCTATATTAGTCCACTAAAGTAACAAAAGAGGTATTATCATAAATTATGCATTCGTGAGATTTCAATAAAAAAATTTGAGAACATCTGGCAGATGTTTTCAAACTGCCCAAGTGCTCTCCTTTGAACATGTCACTTAATATTTTCTTCACCTTCGTGTTCTAGGCGCATCTTGTGACTGAGCGAAGCTATTTAGTCATGATTTTAGCTCTGTTGTGACCACACATGCATCGAAATCCCCATGATACTGCCCCTTCAAATAATTGTGTTTCTATATTATAGGCTGTAAATGAGATGCTTGAAGGGGGAACTTTCATCAGAGATTATGGCACCAGGCAAGAAACTGTTGATCTTGAAGATGCAAGAGGTACAATATCTACATGATTATGAAATTTGTATAAATGACTGAGTTAATTTAGACTAATAACTTTGTGAATTGGGAAGTCTGGATATTTTCATAATGGAATGAGTGCACATCTACAAAGTACCTAATAAATGAAAATACTATCAAAACCTCGGCACAAATGACTTGTTTAACACAACAAAATAACAATTGATAAAAGCACTGACAATTGTGGTTGCAGAAAATAATGATATGCTGCATAATCATGCTACGGTCACTAAACAAAGAAAGGATTGCCATAAAATATAATATTTGTTCATAAGGGACATTTGAATTTTATTTAATAGCCTCTTTTCTCCTCAGAACTAAAATCGTTCTTGGAAAATCTCAGTGATTACTGGGTAAATAAACAAAAAGAAGTGGAAGACAGATTCTTGAAACTTGATGACAGTCCTCCAGTTGCTCAGGAGCCAAAAGCGAAAAAGCGAAAAAGGGGGAAAAAGGAAATTAAACACAGTGTCTCGGATCCATTTGCAAAGTATGCTGCAGAACTTCAACTTGAGTTTTTTACCAAGGTATGTTTAATAACTGCAAGGTTACTATAATGTCAATGAAGTATTTAACTATGTATGTATTATTTAATTTGGCAGTCAAATGGTGCACTTCTACTTAAAAAAAAACATGCCACAGTTATTGATGTTATCTAACTTCCTTGTTTTTTGAGACAATCAACAATATTGATTAATAAACACAATGACTCTGAAGATGACTTCCGCACAGGTTGTCAAAACGTCAGTCACCAACAACAGTTCTTCTCAGAACTACTCTCACCCGGACGATCACACTATACGAACTACAATTTCATTCTTAGTCATTTTGAGACTAGTGTATTGGTGTAGATAACTGACATGCTCAGAATGAGCTTTTGATTAACTGCATGTTTAATACTAATATTCTATGCCATAGGTTTGCTGCGACTGGAGGGAAATTGCCCTAACATTGCGTGACAAAGTGTTTGAAGACTGTGAGGAACAACTGATCGACATTCATGATGTCAAGGTGAAATTTGTGTGTTACAGCATAAGTTTTTAACATTTTAAACTATGCCAATGCAACTTTGTATGGCTGCAAAAATACAGACTTTCTGCCGCAGTTAATATGCTGCAATGAAAATAGGTACAACTGTATGTTCAGCCTATAGCAGGGTTGGAAACTAAACTTTCGGAGCACTCGCAATTTGGGTGAGTAACTTTCAAGCTGTACTCCCCCAGACAATTTTCCACTTGCCCAGTCTCCTAGCTCCACACAAACACCCCCCCCCCCCCCCCCCACCTCTGCCCACAAACATAATTAAAAATATCCAAATTCATTTTCAAGGTCTCTCTATTTTAAATTGGAAAGCAAAATTTCACCCTTATTTTGAATAATATATTCTGGGGCTGAAAATTGAGTGATCAGTGAGCGAGTGGACGAGTGGGCGAGTGCTAATGTCCTACCCAGTGCAGCTTATCAGACTATTTCATTAGCCAAAAAGTCAGTCTATTTTTATTGATAATAAAGAAATAACTCCCTCTGGGTAATAGTTTTTTTTTCTTTCTTGAAGTGCAAAGAATGGGGATTTTTGCTAAAAAAGTTATTTGGCCTCCATCTCGGCACTGGGGATTATGGACACCTTGTCGTGGATCACAGTGCTATGCTTCTGCGGCAATTCCGATCTTTTTATAAATATTCAGGCCAAGGATTTGAGTCTTCCCACAAGTTACACCGCCAGTTGTACTCAAGAGCAACAAATCACGATTCCTCTGGTCCAGGACAGTCATGTAAGTATAATTATATATATTTTTCTTGCAAGTTTTGAGTAAAGTTGATGAATTTGAGGTAAATATCTGTCTTGCTACCAGTCTCTTTAGGTCAACTTGATGGTCATTCAAGTATAAAATATTATTCAGTTATTTGAGACTTGAAAGCCTTGTGATATTTAAAAAGTATTTAAAATTATTTCTTGCAGTGAATCAAATCCTTACCCATTGGTATACAACTGTACTTTTATCTCTAAGATACCAATTTCATGAGGCTAGGGCGTGCATTGTTTCAGGTGTGTATAATGCCATTATGTTTGTATCTGTTTTGATTGGTGGGAAGCATGGGCCCTTAGGGGGTGATGCTCTTCTAAAACACAAACCTATATATTGGGACTCAGGCAGCCTTGTATTACACACAGATTAAAGTCCAGTAGTACCGGTATTTCGGTTCCTATGTATTATTACCTCACCTTGCTTGGTGTTCTATTTATGCTCTGGTTCCACGTGTATAACCAGCATGCTAGTAATTTTACATCACTGAGTTATATAGCTATTGTGTAAGAACTCACCGTCGCTCAGTTGCTTTTGCTAGTTGCATGCTGCAGAACTTGCTAGTGTAGGGATGCAGTGTCAAGGACGGTTTACATTCAATTTCATCCTAAATCCCCTTTGCCCCGAGCCACTTAGCCCAAACGGCTAGTCGATTTCGCCTGAACAAAAAAGTGGACTCACTCAAGTTTGATTTAGAAAGCAGTTAATGGTGTCAGGAGAAATAAGTGCAAGGGAACTCTTTAAGGCTGGCTTTCTCATTGCCTTGGCCTTTGTAGGTTGATCGATTAAAAATGTGTTTCGTGTAAAGGTTGTGTAAACTGTAATTCATGTATACCATATATGTGTTACTCTGTGTGTGAGAATTTATGAGGTAAAGTTTGTCTACAACCCAGGCTAAATGATAGATACACACACAAAAAAACATAAACCAGACATACACTAGCTGCTCTTAAATTTACATTAAGAAGACATCAGGCGAAATCGACTTTCAGTTTGAGTGAAACGGTTCCAGGTAAGGCGAATTTCAGGGGAAATGACCAGTTACCTCAAGGACGTTTTGATTATTTATGTGTGTTATATTGCTAACTGCTGAACAAGTCAGTGTAACCTTGAAATTGTTTTATTATTTTTCGTCATAGGGAAGAACAAGTTTACCTTACGTGGGTTTGACTGGAAAGGCGTAGATGTGAGATCCTGGACAAAGGAGAAGAAAGCCTGGATTTTGGTTGTTGCAGATCTTTTTGAACAAATGTTTGGTGGTGACTTCCTTAAGTACTATTATGATAACAAGCATGGCACCAAGGTAGATGACAGTGTCACATCAACTTTGTTGGAGTATAGTCATGAGTACTGGGAAATTCAGTATGGTAAGGGCAAAGAGGGACATGTGGCCATGGAAAATTTTTGTTCCCCTGAGGTCAGTTTCATTTCTGACATAACGGAGTCGCCAAGACTACAGCCTGACCCTGTGGCATTGCAACCAACAGGACCTTTGAAACAGCCAGTGCCTGCCCCAAAGCCAGTACCAAAAGATCAGCCATTGTCTACACAAAAACCAGCACCCAAAGTCAAGCCAGCACCTACACAGCCAGTGCCTAAACAACACCCCCCACCAAAATGTCCAAAGCGTTGTTATTCAGAGTCTAGAGCAGACACCACGTTGAGTGCTTCTTCTCAAAAGGTTCATGTCATTGAAGACGACAACAACTGGGTTTTAGAATCCCAACAAACTGCCCTGCAGGCAGCGATGATGAAGGCCAGAACAAGAGGTGAAATGGCTGCCCTGCACAGCAGAATTCCACCTTTGAGTAGATCAGCTTCTACACTGAAAGCAGTGTATGGAAAACCTTCCAACTCTGACCCTTTCTCCTTAGCTGAACGTCCTTGTGAAGGTGATATCCAGAGGGCTCTGGAGCTACTTGCTGGGGAAAGAAAAGCTGGCAAGGAACCTACTGGTGTTGAAATTTCAGGAATGGGAGGGTTTTCAGAGAGAGCCCTGTTAATTTTGAAGCGATTCTGTATGATAAGAGAAGTTTACCGAAAGGTGTCATCAGAAGATATATGGCTGTCACAGATGAAATTCTCTCCTGGAGACCGTATCAAACTGGAAACTGTTCTTTGGCATAATTCAGCTACCATCCCAATATTGAGATCTGGAAACAAGGGGATTGATCCCTCTTCATTTTCAGATCTGGTTGAGGAACGTTACATTGACAGCTTTGTTTTAGACACTTGCATTAGCAAGTTTTTAGATGTCTCTGCTGTAAATGAAACCAACGCCACAGTGTACTTTCCTACAGATTTTTATGAATGGATGATCTCAAATGACAAGAACTTTCAACAGCTTCAGTTGAGTGCAAGGGTGGAATGTCAGTTGGCAGATGTCAATGATCTTCAACAAATATTGGTGCCAGTGTACATGCCAAACCATTGGGGCCTAATCTTCATTGATCTGGTAAATCAAGAGTTGTATTTTGATGATGGACTGACATCAGCTGTCCCTTCAACTGCACTTCCTTCTGTAAAGCACTCTTTAGACCTACTCCTTGAGATGTATACATACCAGCCAGCCCTTCAAACAAGGTTTTGGCAGAGTTGCTCTCTTTTTAAGCGCTTTGGTATGCCATCTCAAGCACCAGTTGATTCAAAAATGATTGGTGTTGGAAGCTGTGGCATTGGTGTAATTATGGCTGCAAGAGATTTCATCGAAAATGGACCATTGGCTGTTAACAATTTTCAGTGGCGTTACTCTGATATGGATCTCCACAGGAAGCAGTTAATGTTGCAAATTCTAAAGTGGAGTAATTGACACTTAAAACATTCAAGTCATGACTGTTTTGTCTCTCTTGGGTAGTCAGTCCAATTTGGGCTGTTGTTATCTGAAGGCAGAACAGTAACATTTTTTTTTTCAATGAATATTTTTTAACCCAGTTTTGTCTCTCTTGGGTAGTCAGTCCATTTTGGGCTGTTGTTATCTGAAGGCAGAACAGTAACACTTTTTTTCAATGAATATTTTTAACCCAGTTTTGTCTCTCTTGGGTAGTCAGTCCAATTTGGGCTGTTGTTATCTGAAGGCAGAACAGTAACATTTTTTTTTTCAATGAATATTTTTTAACCCAGTTTTGTCTCTCTTGGGTAGTCAGTCCATTTTGGGCTGTTGTTATCTGAAGACAGAACAGTAACATTTTTTCAATGAATATTTTTAACCCAGTTTTGTCTCTCTTGGGTAGTCAGTCCAATTTGGGCTGTTGTTATCTGAAGGCAGAACAGTAACATTTTGTTTAACCTTTTTCCTTTTTATAATGTTTCTCAACTCAGGTCTGTCTCTCTTGGGTAGTCAGTCCATTTTGGGCTGTTGTTATCTGAAGGCAGAATTCTAACCATAACCCCTTTTCTACCTCAAGGTCCGTTCCTTGTCGTGGTGAGGTAGCTTGTGTGTCTCAGTGACCTGGAACAATTTAATCAGAAAAACAGCTCAGTTTTTTTTTACTTAGTTTTACTTTTCTGAACTTAATTGGATGAAAGGTAGAGACCAGACTAATACGGACCATCCTCTCTATTGTATGAAATTATTTAACAACAAATTTAACATCTACAAGAGCTTGTCTTCCAAATAACCTTTATTACACTGCGATGAGCTTTAAAAATGCTAGCGTTGTTAATTTATTCTAATCTTGCCTTCCTATTTGACTGGCACTGGCTAGTCAAGAGCACAGTGGCAAGAAAACACTGTTAAGTATATACTGTTTATATAAAAACAAATATCTTTTTTTACTTCTTTACAAAACTTGATTAATGAATCTTGTATAGCTAATATAAGCTTGGACAAAAAGTTACATTTTGAAAACAAGAACAATGACAAAATGTTTCATCTCGTTTAAGTATTTGCTATTCGGTGGCTATATCCCTTGAAGCTTATCCTGAAGTCAGTTCAGTTTTGGGCTGTTGTTATCTGAAGGCAGAACAGTAACATTTTTTTTCTCAATGAATATTTTTTAACCCAGTTTTGTCTCTCTTGGGTAGTCAGTTCAATTTGGACTGTTGTTATCTGAAGGCAGAACAGTAACATTTTTTTTTCTCAATGAATATTTTTTAACCCAGTTTTGTCTCTCTTGGGTAGTCAGTTCAATTTGGACTGTTGTTATCTGAAGGCAGAACAGTAACATTTTTTTCAATGAATATTTTTTAACCCAGTTTTGTCTCTCTTGGGTAGTCAGTTCAATTTGGACTGTTGTTATCTGAAGGCAGAACAGTAACATTTTTTCAATGAATATTTTTTAACCCAGTTTTGTCTCTCTTGGGTAGTCAGTCCAATTTTGGCTGTTGTTATCTGAAGGCAGAACAGTAACATTTTTTTTTCTCAATGAATATTTTTTAACCCAAAATTTGACTGACTACAGGAATATCAGATAGGAACAGAATAGCTTCAAATATTGAATAGCAAATATAAAAAAAAAGAGGAAAGTAAAACACTCACTCACATTTTTTGTGAGTACTTTCTTTTGAGTAGCCTGAGTGGTTCATTATAGACATTTGTTATTGAATTGATTTATTAGTTTAATTTGCAGTTTCGGGCGATTTCACTAAAGACATCAAACCTGTTAAATAATTTTTACACTATTAATAGTATGTTCCCTTTAAGATTGCCATGGTAAAACAAGATAAAGAATATTACAATCACAAGGAAACAGCTGACTTGATCAAAGCAGCACTTTGGACACATAAAATCGGAGTGTTAACTTTCCATGGGTAGCGTTGGAAAAAAGTTCAGGCCACCAGATTACTTCAAACTCCCGGGTTGCTCTTCCATCACCGTGCCCAACTACAATTTCCAGTTTCATTGTCGGAGAGTCGTTGGCGGTCTTTCTTCGTGCTCGTTCTTTCGCGGCCTCAAGGGCTTCTCGTGCATTTTGTGGAACAACACTCTCGGCTATCTCCTTGTTTCCCAGGTAGGTCTTCTTGAATGTTAATGGTACAGCACTATGCTGTCCAAAGGCGGTATCAATGTCGTTTATTTCAAAGTCTCTGTATTGAAGAACTTTGGATGTTTCCCTCCACACCGGAGGACGGAAGTGCCTCTTCTCTCTTACACTGTTTACGAATGCATTTGGCATGTCCGTGAGTATTGTTTGTAAGAAATCTTTGGACACAAAGTGTCTTTCAACACGACACCATTTTCCTGAAAACAAATTAAGGGTACCGTTTTTTTTATTGCCATTTTTAAAGAACACCTTGTGGACCTACCGCAGTTGAAAGCTCTTGTAATGTATATTTCAACTTGTCATACTGAGTTCAGCTTACATATAACAGAAGGTCGCTTTAGGCTGGCTTTTGTGTAAAATTTGGCGATAGAACGCACATGGCTACATGGCAAGCGGGAGTGACTTCAGAATACCCGGCCACGATTGCGTGACATTAATCTCCTGCTCCCGTAGTCCCGCAGTCACGATGTTAAACGCTCTGATCTCATTTATATTTGCTGTTATTTGTCACGCAAAGCAGAACAGCACTCTTAACAATTTATTTGGGCATGCAAACAAAGAGAAAAATCCTACCGGCGGCTTTGGGATGCAGACAGGAGTTGATGCTGTCCACTATACCAGTTATCCACTTCTTATAGTCTGAAGATCTTCTTCCAGTCCTGTTTCTTGGGGGGAGCTGTATTTCTTCCTGGTCATTATAAAACGGCAAATACGCTACCAATTGGGTCGCAAGGCGATGTTTTGTCTTTCTGTGTCGTAGCAAAGCTGTAGTTGTACTAAACACGGAATCGCATAAGTCGCAACGCGTTTTGTAAACTGCCATGTTTGAGACAAAGGCATGTTGTTTAGCTTACGTTTCGTTCGTGGGGAATCACGACCAGTAATGACCAATCATGATCCAGATAGTTAATGATTTCCGGAAACTTGCCATGAATTGACCAATCAAGTCCAAAAGAAGTGTCAATACCGCGAAAAGGAATTGTTGTCTCGTGGGGTTTCTTTTGTTGTTGGCATTGCCGTTTCCGTAAAGTTCGTAGCTCAAAAACTGCACACGTGCATACTTCACAGTACTGATTCAGCTTCATAGCGTTTAGAACCCTCCAAATATTTCTCGAGAACATTGATACCCTGTACATATTTTTCTGTAAATAGTTTTCTGAAGTTCCCTTTTGATATTTTCCATTCTACTGTATATAATTTTCATTGCTGTTCCGGAATGGCCAGGAATAAACGGAAGAGAATCAACAACAAGGATGCGATGAAAACGATCCGAAAAACAGCAAAGAGGAGGTGGAGGAACAAGAAGGCCACCGAAAAAGCATTAAAGAATGCTGCTGACGCTGCCGAGCCACCCAACGAAGTGGAAAACGGCCCAAAACCAGTACCATTACCGGGAAAACCACACAGCCGCAGAGCACGTCCCCCAGCCGTGAAAGAAATTCGTTCAACAGAAGTTGTGAGAGGAAGATTCTTGGGTTCAGGGACATTTGGCTCGTGTTATCTGGGAACCTATCGGGGATACGTGGTCGCTGTCAAGGAATTCAAAGTCAGCGAAAAGATGACTTCGAAAATCATCCGTAAAGAAGTTTTCCACGAGGCTGAGATGATAAGCCATTTGGGTGACCACCGGTGCCTGCCACTGTTGTTTGGCGTGTCAACTAAAAAAGAGCCCTTACGACTAATCACCCAGTTTCACGGAGAACAAGATAGAAGCTTGACCCTATCAAGCGCAGTGCGAAAGAAAGCCGAACTCGGAAAACCTAGTTGGCTGGCTATCCTTCGCGACATCATCCACGGGCTAGGTCACATCCACAAGCGTGGGATTCTACACAACGACCTCAAAGCCAACAACGTTGTGCTGGAAAAGCGAAAAGAGGAGTGGAATCCTGTCATCATCGACTTTGGCAAAGCGCGGATGATTTCAGACCCAAAACCACCGATGTCTTTGTCTGAGAACAAACAGCGGGAATATCGAATGAAGTACCCGCATATCGCTCCCGAAATTGTTCGCGGCGAGGGCGCTCAGAGTGTTTTATCAGACATTTTTTCGTTAGGAAAAATTGCATTGGAAGTTTTGGACATTTTATCGACCGCAACAGCCGAATCAATTAAATCGGCAAGAAGAGCGTGTTGCGAAGAACCGACAAAACGCCCCACATTAATGGAACTGCGCGCTTCCCTTTAGACTGTTGAACTGTTGAAAGTGACTTAAATTAAGTACTACGAATTTGCTTGTGCCAACAATTTATTTGCTTGAAGACTTAAGTCTCTTTACTCTCGAGTGAAAATGTACGTGTTGCTTTTAATTTTGTGCATCTCCGGTTTGAATTTATTGTTGTGACTTGATTCCTTTCATTTAGAGAAGGCGAACTTAATCTTTCGAGCTTACAGTGTAAATTTTCTATTTCGAACAATAAATTTGTTTTTAAAAGAAGATCATGCGTGGCTGCTTTAACTCTTGTTCAGCTGGCGGCGTATTCACGCGAGGGCGAACGTGATCGAAAGTACCTCGCGCGAATAACAGAAATCTTCGCGAGGCAAGGCGTCTGGAAAATGTTTTTGATGTCAAAAAAAGCCACAGTTGAGGGAATTTTGTTTCGCTCAGCATGTACTTTGTCATTCAATAAACCTGAGAAGGTGTTACCGACGAAATTAAAGCAGCACCTTGATCGCGCTAATCTTGCGAAATATAAGCTTCTATTTCAGTTAATGATAAGCCATGGGTTGACTCAGTCAACCCTTAGCCTAATTTGCATAAATTTTTTTCGAGGGCTAAGTTCGTCATGGCTTCCCTGCTACATTATCATGCCCTCTATGGACTTTCAGTTGATTAACATTCAACACGCTTTTAGGTGAAATAAAGGTTGCTGAATAACAAAAGAACAGTTAGCCACCTCTTCAAGACGATTAAAATGCTAGGAATTAATATGCAAGAACAATACTTGTTTTATACTTACAAAAACTTTAATGACTTTAAAAAACGGAACAACCCACTTGGTAAGTATTGTATTTCGTTATAGGAAAGGTCTCTGTAGATGAAAAGTAATTATGTTATTTTACTCATAGGGTGCACGCTTGGACGTTATGGATATACATCGCCCTAGAAAATCGGCTAAAGACTGGGACTAACATGGCGGCGGAATTAACGCTTTTCGCCGAGCTCCTACTTTCATGCCCCCAAAGCGAAAGGATCACCATCATTTTCATCGTCATCGTCTACAGAATGCAACAATTAAAAAAAAAAAACGATTGAAAGCCGCTGTTAATGAAGTATTCGTAGCAACCAATACGGTGTAAGCCTTGGACATTTATAAAAAATGGAAATCTGGATATTTTCTGTGGTCACACTACAGACTTTTACCCAGAGAAAAGCACTCTACCTAGGAAAAACTTAAAAAAAATTGCCCTAGGTAAATTAATCTCGGGTTTTGTTTCCCCAGGTGAAAAGGTCACACTGAAGAGAGTCATGTCAGGGTTTATACAGTGCTATCATTACAATTGAAATCGGGCTCAAATACTCGACTCGGCTTTGGTATTCTTGCCTACAGGCGATTTGAAGAGAAATCCATTGTGTTAGAATGGATCTGGGTCCTCTTCAGAATGAACAACTTGTCTGGAACGAATGCAACGAAATGTTGTTATGGTTCATTACGTCATATGTATTGTACGTTATTATGTATTGCCCGGATGTGCGCCCGCTGTGTGGTACACGTGCTTATACGGTTTGAGTTCGGCCATCTTGTGTGTTGTTGTAATTGCATTTCTCATTCGAACAAATAACATTCTGCGGCCACATGTCAGTTTGGTGCTCACCTCAGCGAGGCCTTACGCGATCGACTCGTCTGTGGACTTCAAAGTAAATAGATTCAGAAGAAACTCCTGACAGAGAAACACAATTTTGATGGAGCACTGAAAAACGCCCTCAGCCTCGAAGCTGCTGAAAAAGATGTCGCTGCGTTCTCTCACGAAGGTTCGACTCCAGTAAACAAACTCGGAAAAGGCAACCGCCGACGCTCCCGTCCACCTAGACATCTAAAATCTCCTGGCAAGGGCCAAGGCAAGTTAGATTATCCTCCAAACAACTCACACAACAGCACTTCAGCATGTTTGAGCTGTGGAAAATCTGGTCATCCACGATTACAGTGTAAATGCAGGCAGTATACTTGTCATTCCTGTGGACGATCTGGTCACATTGCTGAGGCATGCAAAAGCAAATCTGCGAAGGTTCACGTTGAAGAGCCAGAGCCACCTCAAGGCACTTCTGCCTCTGATACAATCGATCCATTTTCGTTCTCATTGTACAACCTCTGTACAGAGAAAAATGGCATTAAAATACCAGTTCAGCTCAATGGAGTTAACCTCTTCATGGATTTAGACACTGGGGCCTGAGTCTCTATTATTTCACAAGAGACATTCAACAAGCATTTCAAGGGAACTCCTCTCAAACCTTCCAGCACTCGTCTACACACCTACAATGGTCATCCAGTCCAGGTCACTGGTCAATTTCATATGCACCTCAACTACCAAGACCAGAGTACAACCTTGCCGCTGCTAGTCGTGGAAGGTTCTGGACCGTCCCTTTTTGGGAGAGATTGGCTGACCCAAGTGAAACTCGACTGGAAGAAAGTATGCAGCACCCGTGTCTCCGACTCTGACCTGTCACAAACTGTGAGGTCGAAATTGCACACTACAATTCGGTCCCACCCCAATGCGTTTCAGCCTGGCCTGGGAACAATCAAGGGTATCACCGCTAAGCTAGAAATGAAGCATGATGCTCAGCCATACTTTTGCAAGGCACGCCCAGTACCCTACGCCCATCAAGAAGCATTGGAAGCAGAGTACAGCCGCGTGGAATCCGAAGGCATTGTCGAAAGGGTAGAGTTCAGCGATTGGGCCACGCCTGTGGTTCACATTCTAAAGGCTGACGGCACAACATGGTCATTTGGTGATTATGCTGTAACTATCAACCCACAACTCAATGTTCCACGGTATCCAATCTCACTACCTGAGGACGTTTTCGTCAAATTGCGTGGAGGTAAGCGATTCACCAAATTGGATCTGAAGCGTGCATACCAACAGCTGCCATTGGACCCTGATAGTCAGCAGTATGTCACCATCAATACCCATTGGGGTCTCTATTGCTACAAAACCCGGGTACAAAAGGTTGCCCTTTGGCATTGCTTCATCCCCTGCTATATTTCAGCACACCATGGACATCATCCTCCAGGGTCTTAAGCGTGTAGCAAGTATTCAGGACGACGTCCTTATCACAGGGAATGATGATGAACAACACATCATGAACTTGAACCTTGTTCTAAAACGCCTGGATGACTACGGGCTGAGACTGCAGCTTAACAAGTGCAAGTTCATGCAGAAGTCAGTCACCTACATGGGCTGTATCATCTATTATCATCTATTATCGTCTTGAGCATGTAGCAAGTATTCAGGACGACAACCCTATCACAGGGAAGGATGATGAACAACACATCATGAACTTGAACCTTGTTCTAAAACGCCTGATGACTACGGGCTGAGACTGCAGCTTAACAAGTGCAAGCTCATGCAGAAGTCAGTCACCTACATGGGCTGTATCATCTCCGCAGAAGGTATCTCACCAACTGAAGACAAGATAGAAGCCATCAAGCAGGCACCTCTCCCCGAGAATACCACTCAGCTGAGAGCCTTTCTCGGTATGGTTAATTACCATGGCAAATTCAGTTCCATTCTCCAACCTCTCAATCAGCTGCTTCAGAGGAATCAAGAATTCACATGGTCCCCCCAATGCGAGGAAGCCTTTAATAAAGCAAAGTATTGACTAACATCTTCAAACGTTTTGGTTCATTATGACCCTAACTTACCAGTGGTTCTGGAATGCGATGCTTGCCAATATGGCATTAGCGCCGTCATTCTCCACCGCTTCCCGAACGGGGACGACAAGCCAATTGCCTATGCATCAAGATCGTTGAATTATTCAGAAACTAATTACAGCCAGATCGAGAAGGAGGGTCTTGGTATCATCTTCGAAGTCACCAGGTATTAAATGTATCTCTTTGGTCGCACGTTCGTACTTCGAACTGATTACAAGCCCCTGCTGAAGATCTTGGCACCGGATTCGGTGCACCAGTGTTGGCAGCAGCAAGCCTTCAGCGATGGTCACTCCTACTATCCTCTTACCACTACGAGATCGAGTTCAAGCCCTCTGCCGAAGTTGCTTATGCTGATGCTCTATCAAGGCTCCCACTAAGGATGCAAGTGTTGAAGAGGAAGTATTCCATGTAGCCAGCCAGTAGCTGAACAAGCACCTGGTCTCGGCTACAGATATTGCTAGAGATATTGCAAGGAACCCAACCACCGCGAGGGCCTTGTCTCTGACTCAGCACGGTTGGCCTTACAACATCTGCCCCGACCCTAACCTCAAGCCATACTTCCATCGCAGACACGAGCTCTCCGTCCAGCAAGGCTGCCTTATGTGGGGTATGCGAACCATCGTACCACCAACCTTACGACAACCCATCCTGGATGGACTGCACAGAGCACATCCCGGAATCGCACGCATGAAGGCAACAGCCCGCAGTCATGTGTGGTGGCCAGGAATTGACAGCGACATTGAGGAAATCGCTCGCAGATGCCAACAGCGCATTAAGACCAGGAAAGTTCCCCCAGTTGCACCACCATCTCCATGGTCATGGCCCACCGCTCCATGGCACCGTATACACATTGATTTTGCTACTCATCAATCCAATCATTATCTAATCATGGTGGATGCACACTCTAAATGGCCGGAAGTAATTGGTCCTCTGAAAACTACCACTGCACGAAGCACAGCCAACGCCATGCGCAGCATCTTCGCAAGATGCGGGCTCCCAACTCAAGTAGTAAGCGACAATGGTCCACCCTTTTCTTCTGCTTAATATGGAGAATTCCTGCAGCAAACGGTGTTCAGCGAGCACTTGTGTCCCCTTATCACCTATACTCCAATGGATTAGCAGAGAGATTTGTTCATACCTTCAAGAACGCCTTCGATTCATCAGCTTCGGATCCTGCTGTCTCTGTACAGCAAAGGATACAGAACTTCCTACTATCGTATCGCAGTACACCACACGCCACCACTGGAACTTCACCATCCAAGCTTTTCTCGCAGCGAGAGCTACGAACAAGGCTGTCACTCACTAAGCCAGACCTCAGTAGTCACGTGGCTACACAGCAAGGCAAGATAAAGTTTTACCATGACAGACATGCCACGTCTCGAGAACTGTCTGTGGACGACACTGTCCTGACATAAGATGATTTATCAGAGCAGAAATGGCAGTCCGGTACAGTGTTGAAGCACAGCTCCCCATATTCTTATCAAGTCCAAGTGGATGACGGCCGAATTTGGAGACGCCATGTGAATGACGTTCTTCAGGACAATCCCACCACTAAACCAGCAGAGCCTCCCACATCATCTCCGGATGAAGTATTTCAACCAAGCTATATTGTGGAGATCTCACATTCTTCAACCACTGTTACACCTGGGTTTAATGTTACAGTTCAAGACGACTTGACCCGGATAGAGTCACCACCCATAGCTTCTGTCGCTCCCGAACTGCGGAGGTCCACACGTGTTATAAAAGCTCAGCAAAGGCTGATTGAACAGATGTGACATTACTTAAGTAAAATAAAACTTTGCCTCGTTTCGTGACATTGCTCAAGAAACTTGTTTAGTTGTTTGAACTCAGTCTGACTTGCAGCTAGGTTATTTGTACAATCAAGAAGACTCACAAGGACTGTCTTAACTCTTATTTATTTATTTTTTTCTATGTTACTTGTACAACACGCCGATTTCTTGAGGACTGACCATCCGTTAGCAAGGCCACTTATGAGGTATTATTTAAATATATTACTTGTATGTGCGATAAAAGATGTCTAAGAATATTTTTTGTCAAGACACAGATTGAATTATTTTTAAATACGTGATCACAAAATCAAGGTCTTGCTCATCCGCCCAAAACTGGCGCGATTTGTCAAAATGCTCTCCATAGTTTATCGTCTAGCGCGCTTAATTTCTACAGGCCAAACTAGATATTTACATATGACAAACACATAGCATACCTCTCTCTTGTGAACTCTTTATTTCCCGAGCTAGTGGTATACCCTGCGATTTATGACCCTCTGAAATCAGTTAAAATTTGGCATGTAAATTGAATCGCGATAGTTGTATTTTTCAAACGGTTAAAAATTGGACAAAACTTATTTGCTTCAAGATGAAATATAGCTAGAAATAATGACCAAAGGATAGATAAGAAATTGTGTAAAAATGAGATCAAGGGAGGTTTTCAGCTTTCTGTACTAGCGTGTTGAAACTGCTCTATTTTGCAGAAATTCCATCCGCCATTATTTGGTGTTCGGGCACGAATAGGCGGTATTTTCAACTTGTTGTGTTCGCCGATTTCTAGAGGACTGACCACCCGTTAGCAAGGCCACTTATGAGGTATGATTTAAATATACTACTTGTATGTGCGATAAACGATGTCTAAGAATATTTTTTGTCAAGACACAGGTTGAATTATGTTTTAATACATGATCACAAAATCAAGGTTTTGTTCATCCGCCCAAAATTGGCGCGATTTGTCAAAATGCCCTCCATAGTTTTTCGTCTAGTGCGCTTAATCTCCACCGGCCAAACTAGACATTTACATATGTGACCCTCCACGGGAAAACAGGGAATAAGGTGAACGCACGCGCACAGCACATTCGCACGTTTAAACAAAAGATGCGTGTCTCAACACGGTAGCACCGTGTAAGTCACTTTCCTCATTAGTAGCAAAGCTATTGTTTTTCCTCGCACGCTTAAAACAAAGCAGCGTGTTAAGACACGTTAATCGTGTTTCGGTGACACGGTCTTCTTAACACGGTCATCCTGACACGGTCACCGTGTCAATGCGTGCAAAATGTTAACACGATGGCCGTGTCAACAAACCATAACTTTCCCGGGGAGGGAAATGATCGAGAAATTTCATCACTATTGTTCGTACTTACCAGGGAAGCTTAGTTGTTTCCAATTCCATAAGAGAAAGCTCGGATATTCTGATATTTTATACCAGAAATTTCCCGTTTATTCACTTTGCTAGTCAAAACCACGGACGGCTTATGATTTTGTTTTTGTTTTTGTTTTGTTTTTGTTTTTTTTTTAACACCCTTTATTTATCATACAAAAAAGAATTACAAAAACAGGTGTTTTTTTTAAATTACTCCTTACATATAACAAACACACCTCTAAAACTAAAGCATGAGCTAAACTACACAAAAATAACGAAAAAGATATACAGCCACTTAAAGAAGATAACAAATAAATACAAGCATACTTACATAGTTAAAAAAAAAAAAAAAAAAAAAAAAAACCACCGATAAAACGCGGAAACCGAGAAATGGTCTCGTTTTTCTTTTCTTTTTTTTTTTTCCTTTTCCCTTGTTCTCTTTTTTGGTTCCCATCCCAATTAGCCTGTTTGTAAGGGAAGGATTCGTTTCCATTTTGAGAAGTGTTTTTGTAGTTGGTTACGATCTCTTGCTATAAGGTGTTCCATCTCATAAACAGTTTTAATCTTGGCAAGAAAGACTTTAAAGGATGGTTGGTTTCTATTTAACTTGCATCTATAAATAAATTGTTTCGCTAGCAAGACTAAATGATTCAATAAGTGAAAGTCTTTAGAAATATCAAAAAATCCGAAAAGAATGTGAACGACCGTAAAATGAACTTCTTCAAAGTTATGAACGTTTAGCCAAGAAAAGAACGTATTCCAAAAAGTTCTCGTTACCTTACACAGGCAAAATAAATGCTCGAGGGATTCAACTTCTTCTTTGCAAAAGGCACAGAGCGCAGAATCTATCATTTTAAATCTAAAGAGTTTGTCATTTGTAAATACAATATTGTTCAGTATTTTATATTGGAATTCTCTTGATTTTGTGTCCAGAGCAACATTAAAAGCTAGAGTATATATTTGTTTCCAGTCCGTTGACAACTCAGGGTATTTACTGATCAACTTCTCCTGGGCTGAGGGAGGGGTTTGTTTTTTAATTTTGAATCTTTTATATATCATTTTGGATGTTATTTTCAATAAATTAACGTTAGTGCCGTCTATATTAAGTTCAATAAAGTCGTTCAGGGGAGTAGGGCGTTGCCCATGATTTTGCTTTAAGATTGCTCTCCAATCACTAGGAATAGCATTAAAAATACCCATCAATTTAAAGTAGTCCACTGGTGAAAGCCTTGTTCCCTGAAATCTGCTATTGTCCAGGAATGTACCTCTGTTGGATAATAAGTTGCCTATTTTAACAAACCCTTGATTTACCAGATGTTGTGAAAAAACAGAGGCTTTTTCTACAAGGATGTTCTTATTGTTCCAGATAATCTGGTTAGCTACTTCGTCATAGGATTTCACTGTACTTGGGTCTAAATCCATCCAAGCTTCAAGGCATTCTTTATAGAATTCGGGGAGATATATTGGGAGGTTCCGAGTGTCAAAATTACAATGCAAAAGAATCTTTCCACCTACTTGCCTTAGATAAACATCGAGGATGGACTTCCAAGTGCTATTATAGTCTTCCATGTACTTTTTTAAACTTATTATACGCTGAGCAGAGATCATAGATTGAATGTCTAACATTTTTAGACCCCCGTCATCTATGTCATTTATAAGGGCTGACCTTTTCACTTTATCTTTACCTTTCCAAATAAATCCATACAAAAGCTTGTTGATTTCTGAAATAAGGTCTTGACTTACAGGAATTAAGGTCGCCTTATACATAAATTTTGGTATGGCGAATGTTTTAACAATTTGGATTCTACCCAGTAACGTAAGGCCCCTCCATTTCCACATGTTCAGTGTTTTTTGGATGGACTTCAGGATCATATCGAAATTTGCTTTCTTCCTGGCTGATTTGTTATAATTGAAATACACCCCCAAGATCTAAATCGATTTCTGTATTTTATGAGAGAAATCCTTTTGAGACAGTTGCTGTAAGCCGATCGCAAAGACTTCAGTTTTTTCATTGTTTACATGGAGACCAGAATGCTCTGAAAAAAGTTTAAGAGCGACAAAAAGCTGTGAATAAGATTGCTTGTCCTTTAAGAAACAAGTCATATCATCTGCAAACACAGTTAACTTTATCTCTTCACCATTGATACTTAAACCTTGAATGTTATTATTTTGACGAATATAACAAGAAATAATTTCAAGGGCTAAAATGAAAAGTAGAGGTGAGAGAGGGTCACCCTGCCTTACCCCACGACTCACTTGGAAAAGGTCAGTTGTAAAACCATTGTTTAAAACACAGCTTGATATATTTGTGTAGACGGTTTTAATCCACTGGATCACATACGGTCCGAAATTGTATTTCTGTAATACTTTAAACAGATAGGTATGGTTTAAAGAGTCAAAGGCTTTCTCGAAATCAATTGTTACTAAAATGCCAGATTTATTAGTGATTTTTGCATATTCCAGGACATCATCAATTGTTCTAACAGCGTCAAAAATAGATCTACCCCGTATAAACGCATTTTGATTGTGGTGTATAAGGTCCGGTAAAAAGGGCTCCACTCTTTTGGCTATAACTTTAGATGCAATTTTCACGTCCACGTTTATCAACGATATTGGGCGCCAATTTTTAATGAGTCTTCTGTCTTTATCTTTCTTTTCTAGCAAGGTAATTAAAGCCTGTTTTTGGGAGTTAGATAGCTCCCCATAATAGTGAGCGAAGTTTAGGCAATTAACTAGGGGTTTTGCTAAGATGGGCCAAAATTCGAGATAAAACTCCACCGTCAAACCATCGTTCCCTGGGGATTTTTTTTTTGGAAAGATTTAAGAATCATTAAAACATTCACTTATAGTTAATTCTTTTTCTAATGCATCTCTTTGCTCGTTAGTTAGCTTTTTAGTGTTAATATTTTGAAGGAAGAGGTCCATTGAATGATCATCAGTTTTGCAAGCACCTCCATTATAAAGATCTTCATAAAAGGTTTTAAGTTCATTCATTATTTTCCTAGGGTCTGACGTACAATTATCGTCATCTGTGTATAATTTCCTTACACATTTTTTCTTTCTGGAGTTTTCTAAATTTAAAAGATACTTGTTACTTTTCTCACCGTATTCATACCAATTTGCCCTACACCGTATAATTGTTCCTTTTGTTATGTATTCATAATGACGATCATACTCTGTCTGCAAAATTTCTAATTCATTGAAATTCTCATCGTATGGATTTGAGTCGCACAAGGGCTGGCAGGATTTAAGCCTCTTTTCTAAATCATGCAAATGCGCTCTTCTTTCTCTGGCTTTTCTTTTGCTGTACGAAATCGTTTCCTGCCGAATTTTGTATTTTATAAAATCCCATAAAACTCTCGGATCTTATATTTCTTTACCTTGCTCCTCCCATTCAGCGTATTTACTGTTTATTAATTTGATATATTCTTCGTAGTTGAGCAGGTTTGCATTAAACTTCCAAAAGGATGGGCCGTGCGTTTGACTTTGAATCCCATTAATTGACAAAGTGATTGCTGAATGATCCGACTTGATTGCTGGAATAATGTCTACACTATCAATGTCCTCTTGTAAATTACTCCCTATCAACCGAAAGTCTAAACGACGTTGAATAAGAGGGGTTTTCTGCCTCCAGGAAAAACGCTTTGCTATCGGGTTTCTTATCCTCCAAATATCAACAAGATCAAATGAAAAACATACATTTTCAATCTTTTTGACCGAATCTTTTAATTTAGGTTTGCCTCCTACCCCATCCAATGCGGGGTCAAGAATCACATTAAAATCCCCGCCCATAATGATATTACAATCACTGTCAATGTCAAGTTCATCGAGTTCGTTTTGAATTGTTTCAAAAAAAGAGGACTGTTCGTTTGTTATGTTTGGTGCGTATATGTTTACAAAAATAAAAGGGTGACCCTGCACAGTAGCTACTAACAGTATGAAGCGTCCGTTTTCGTCCGATTTAACTGCAGTTAGTTTGAAATCTAGGGACTCTTTAACAAGTATGAGAACACCTTTACTATGCTCCGAGCCATGAGCAAAAAATAACTCTCCACGCCACTGGGTTCTCCACGTATTTTCAATTCCTGGGGTACTATAAGTTTCTTGAAGGAAAATTATATCTGACTGGTCCTTTTTTAACCACTGGAATAGCGTCTTGCGTTTTTCAAAAGTTCTAATCCCTCGAACATTTAACGAAAGAAGTTTAAAATTTGCATTTATTTTCTCGAATTTGGAAAATAAAAAAACACTTTTATCCCACTGGGAAAATGATGGTGATTGAGCGGAACGATGTAGACATTTACCGGTTTCTGCGAAAAACAATATACATAATAAACACGTCGACTAATGAAGTAGTACCAAACGCACATCATTTGCAAAAACAAAACAAAAGAAACAAAAAGAAGAACACAATGATTATATACTACACTCCCGAAAAATAAAAGGTAGTTAGTAAATAACATACTTGTAACTACAGCGGAGTTGCGCCTAGCTCTGGTGTTTACGATCTACGATCTACGATTTCAAAGCAATGCTCTCTCTCTCTAAGAACAAATATGTATAGATCGGGATTTTAAAATAGTTGCAAAAATTCAGGCAAAAATATTATAGTAGGTGGTAATGACAGTTTGCCGTCGAGAAATAGGCAAGAGTCTAGCATATTTAACAAAGTTAATTAAACAGTTCACCTTCAATATACAACTTGTGCGGTTCCGCCCGGCTGAAAAAAGCAGTCTTTCCTTCCTCCCTGGCCTTTATTTGTTCTGGAATAAGCTTCTTTCTGATATCCACCACATTTTTAGGTAAATCTGGACCCATCCCAAGACCCTCGCTTTCTGCTAACATTTTGCGGCGGGACATAACCTCTTCGCGGTCGGGATAACGAAGAAAACGTGCTATGATTGTACGTGGGGCTCCCGAAGCTTGTGGCTTGCCGATCCTGTGGACTCTTTGGAATTCGATTGAACGAGCTGAAGACATTTGCAGATGTATTTGAAAAAACTTGTACAGGACTTCTTTACAATTTTCGGAGTCTCCTTCCTCGGGTATTCCGTAGAAACGAAGATTCTCGCGTCGCTGGTATACGTCTTGGTAGATTGTTTGGTCGGTTAATTTCCTGTTTTCCGCTTTCAAGCTCTTGATCTCGGCTTTGTAGTTTGCACTGTGCTTGTCAAAGTTCTTCTTCATTCCTTCAATCTGCTCATGAGCGAGGCTTAGACTGCTTTCTACATTATTTATCGTGTCTCTCATTGTTTTCATTTCTTCATCGATACGTGTGACTTCTTGCGTTACGTTGCCCAAAGATGTTTGCATGCCCTCGACCGTTTTATTCATCTTATCCAAATGTGATTCGATACGGTCAAATCTAGAGGAGTAGTCTTCTTCCAGCTTGGAGAGCGTCTTTAGTATGGCGTCTAACTTAATATTGATTTCCTCTGTCATATTTGAAGCAAGTGAGCTGTCGACAATACCTTCGGGTTCCTCGTGGTTTGGTGAGAAAACGTCAATTTCCTTCGGTTTCTTCGCAATAGGTGAAGAAGACTGACTTTCGTCGCTATCACTACTTTTTGCTCTGATTTTTCTTTTTGTGATATTTAAAGTTTCATTCATCCCGAATCAAAAGACAGCATTTCCGAACGAGAGCAAACGTTCGTGCGTCTAGCTTGCATCCATGCTCGACCCAGACCCCCTTATGATTTTGGTGGTAAAGCTATTTAAAACCAGCATTCGTGTACGACGAAGCACGACTGAGACGCGACCTTCTTTAGTTTCCGGGAATTTAAATTCTTGTTTTGAATACTCAATCCAGAATTTTTTTAGTTGAAGTTTAGAAGTTGGTCGACCCCGGGATCCTTCGGTCGGATAACGACGCCTTGTCATTTTCATGCTTCGCAAATTCGGCCAAGTATAATTTCATTACATCTTGCCGTGAAAACTTATTAGCGTTCGCAGTGCCATTGCGAGTTAAACCTTGTTTACCTCGAGCAGTTCATCTTTGGCTCAGTCTATCGAGCGAGGAAAAAATCGCGAGCGAAAAACTAGAGGCCGGTTTTCGAACTTGACTTTTTTAGCTTTTTGCTTACCGGACTAAGCGAAAGAGAGACTGCCTGCAGTCTACAAACTTTACTAAACAAGCAGTTTGTCAAACAATTTCTTTCCGTAATGTTTCGCTAGATCTACTTTTTGAATGTACGCGGTCGAGGAAGAAAGAGTGTTGAGTAGTCTAGCGTGTTAAGATCTTCCGTGTTAAGAAGTCTAGCGTGTTAAGAAATCTACCGTGTTAAGAAGCTTAGCGTGTTAAGAAATCTACCGTGTTGAAAATAACCGTGTCAATCTACCGTGTTATAAAACAAAGCTCTTCCGTGTTAGCCAGATGCAAACAAAGGCCACAAGCACGTTGCTGGAAATCAATTGTTTTAATTTGCATAATCGCACGAGAAGCGTGTCGAGTTAGGACCGTGCGAACGTGTTGCTTCCGTGCCGTGCGCGTGCGTTCACCTTATTCCCTGTTTTCCCGTGGAGGGTCACATATGACAAACACATAGCATACCTCTCTCTTGTGAAATCTTTATTTCCCGAGCTAGTGGTATACCCTGTGATTTATTACCCTCTGAAATCAGTTAAAATTTGGCATGTAAATTGAATCACGATAGTTGCATTTTTCAAACAGTTAAAAATTGGACAAAACTTATTTGCTTCAAGATGAAATATAGCTAGAAATAATGACCAAAGGATAGATAAGAAATTGTGTAGAAATGAGATCAAGGGAAGTTTTCAGCTTTCTTGACTAGTGTGTCGAAACTGCTTTATTTTGCAGAAGTTCCATTCGCCATTATTTGGTGTTCGGGCAGGATCAGGCGGTATTTCCAACTTTCGCAGATTTCGCAAAAAAATAAACTCGCTGGAACTTTTAAACAATATTTTTGAAAATAGTTCACCAAAAGGGTCTTTTGGACGAAATAAAAGAAAATTCGAATTTTTGGTCCTGTCTCGGGATTCTCGAAAAATACAGTCAGACGCTCTTAAATCCGTATAAAGTCTCGTTTTGGTTGTAGATTAGTTCTTGTTTTTCCAGAGTCGCCGTACATATCTTGTAAGTGTTCGTTTTTTCTTGTATTTTTTCGATTTTTGTTCAATTGTTGTAACCCGTTTAGTTTTCAACGTTTATTTTTCTACGTTTTTTTTTCTTGTTTAAGTGAATCGTAAGGTAATAAAGACGAATTCTGACTGTACTGGAGTATTGTTTACAGCTAAGCCTCGCGTAAGTTGAAAGTGCTTGCATACTTGCAAGCTCGCTCTAAACCACAACATCTTTCTCTGACACGCACGCGGCAAAATAAATTTCATAACATCGATCATGTTCTTCCAAACGTGACGCGTAACATCAAATGTGTCATCAGTGCATTCGCCAACAAGCATCTACTGGCCAGCTACATGGGATCTCAGTTTACCCCTTCATCATCATCACCATCATCATCATTTGCCACAAAAAACAAACAAACAAACAAAGAAGAATAAACCCGGTAATTTAACTGTCCAGGGGAAATCTATTGTTCTCGTATTATTCTCTGGTTCCATTAAATAAAATTTCCCCTAGCAAATTTATCTCGGAAAAAATCGTTCACACTTCTTAATTAACTCGTCCCTCGGTAAACTGTCAATAAGTCAAGTTTCCCTTGGGCAAAAGTGTGTAGTGTGCCCCAGGATGCCCGTCGGAAAAACTCTGACTTGTTTTTAGGTATATTTACATATCCTTTGTTTTGTATTAGTTAGAGATTTGGTGATCAAAGCCTATTCTTCTACCGGCAAGCGTCTTCTCTTATTTACAACCATTTAATCACCAGTATCAATGGACGAAGTGCTTCGTCTGGAGCGCCTGGAAACGGTTCCTAACATGGCAAAGCTTCAAAAAAATGGCTGGCTTCATTAGAAACGAACGCTCGATAACGTTTAGGCTGTCCTACCACGAAGAGACCTTGACAATCTCTCGGGATTGGCGAATGATGTTTCTTCCTCAATCTTTCAACACATTGAGGAGTGCACCGACTATGAAGCAGCCGCAGAAAAATTGCAAGCGCTTTTTGTGAAAACTCGAAATGAAATCTTTGCCCGACATATCCCTGCGACGAGAAGCCAACAAGCTCAAGAAACGCTGGATGAATTCCTTCAAGCTGTGAAAACACTTAGCAAGGATTGCAACTTCCAAAGTGTCACTGCTTCTAAATATTGCGAAGAAAGCATCCAGGACGCTTTTACCAGTGATTAACGGTCACCTTCGATCCGCCAGAGGTTATTGGAGAATAATACGCTAGATTTGAAGAACATATGTGATCAAGCTCGTTCTCTGGAATTGGCTTTGCGTAATTTCTAATCCCACTGTAGTCCTCCTTCATCTGCCAATGCAGCCGTCCAACCCGCCGCTACGGTGGGCCAGGAGCAGACAGATCGTGGCTAGCTAGCTGCAGTGTGATCAGATGCCTCACATGATTATGCAGTTTGCGCTAATTGTCAGAAAAAGGGCCATTTTTCTGGCAACCTTAAAAAATTCAGGTTTTCCAGTCTGGAGTAGGTCTGCATGTACATGAGTTGCTTCTTCAATTGGTATACATCTTACTTTTGGCAAAGTAAAATGGTTTTTGTTGCCAGAAGTTAACAGATAAAACACACGATCAAGGGAGGTAAAACCATCCCCCTGGAGGGGGTACGCCCATATATGTGCTATATAGGTATGTGCCGCGGAATAGGGTATGGTTTTTTAAGGTTCTTAATCCTTAAATAGGGAATCATTTTCGCTCCTTTTAGCATTGTGTTTCCGGTGTGATCCTTACATAGGGTACCTAAATTCTACCTGCTAAAAAAAACGCCACGCTAAACAAAATATATATCTAATATAGAGCTGCGGTCACGAGTGCAATAGCGAGATGCTAATCGACACCAGTAGCCGTAGTGGGTCTCCTGACATTCTATTGGCTGTCAATATCGGCGGTTTTCACATTAGGGACCTTAAGATCCGAGACGCGACGGCTTTTAAAACGCGATGGCCGGTAACCGGCCTGGGACGAGAACTCCGTTCTGACGGAGGTAAAGTTATCATTAAGATGCTTGACGAGAGAACAAAAAATCGTAGATGATTCAAGACTCGTTTTAAACAAATAAATACACACTTTTCGCTTAGGAACTATAAAAAAAATGGCGTGTGTTGGACTATTCTAAACTAACACATGCGCAACATAGTCGTTAAACGCTGCATACGATGCACTCGATTGAAATTTTGTAAATAATTTAATTTCAAAGCGTGAAAGTAAATTACCAGTCAACCATTTACATCTTTCTTGCTCTAAAAGAGAGCATTTTACTTCTCTCAGAAGCTCTGAAGGAGGAACTTTCTTAGCGATACCAAAAATGGAAGAAGATTTGATTTCACCATGATTCCATCAGTCGGCTTGTTTACTTGAAAAACTGCTGAAAATGGTCGGAATAATATCTTCACATTAGAAGAATAATTCTTGGCTAAATAATAGTATTTTCAAATTTAATGCATCAACAGAATCTAAAACAACTGTTTCGAACCATTTACCGGTAAATAAAGCCGCCTACTTTGCAAATTGAAAAGGGAAAATACTCACGTTTTCTTCGCAACGCGAAAACCCCAATGTTCACGTTCCCGACACGACGTGATGCCATCGGGACAACGGCATGAGCATGCGTAACATGCCTCCTCTGTGAAAATTTACTTCCGGCGGCGTCTTACAGCCGTCGCGTCTCGGATCTTAAAAACCCTATTGTTAACATAAGACGCAGCAAGGGCATGGAATGTCTGCATACCTTTAGAAGCGAAAAAAAATCTATTTTGTTTTTACGCGAGTGCGCTCTCTCCTTCCCTATCAAGACCTTGCGGGGAGTGCCCGCGCTAACTTTGAACGCTTATCACTTTTTCAACATTCGACTAAACGCTGCGAAACTTTGCGAGTTTATCTAAAATTTATCTGGGAATCATTAGGTAGGATAGGTTGTTGTGTAGGGAACTTGACGTTACCATGGCAACGGCATTTTGACAGACATTTCCTTCAAATTGGTAATTTTTGTGTTACTATAAAATGAAAATTAACTCTTAAATGCAATTATTTTCACTATTTTAGATTGTTTTGCAGTGTTTTATAGATTTTGATTACTTTCCAGTAGTTTTATGGGGTTTTCTGACATTCTTTTTTGGAAAAATGTTGGAATCCAAGTTGGCGGATCCAAGCTGGCGGGTGTTTTGACATCATGATGTAATTGCCACGTGATGTGACGTCATCATCCTAGGCGACGTATATTTAACAATTATTCCACGAGCGCGCGTTGGATATGAGATGGTAGATAGCTAACGAGGCGTGTAGCGCCGGGTTGGCTATAACGATCTCATATCCAACAAACGCGAGTAGAATGATTGTCTTATTAAAAACGCCCAAAAGAATTGCAATATTTGAGCTCCCCAGCTGTTTCCGTTGACGCGTATCGGCTACGAAATTTGTGGTCAATTGTATATGAGCTCATATACCATTGCCTGTTAGCCAATCAAAACTTAAGAATTGTAATATACCATTGCTTGTTTTTAATAACAAAAGATGGATACGGATTTATTATCCTGTAATTATTAGACATTTGAGTGTGTAGTATCGCTTTATATTTTTACGAGTCATGCAGTATGCTGAGTAAATACAAATGATGAGTAAAAATTTAAAGCGATACTACACACTCAAATGTCTAATAAGAGATTTCTTATCCAACGTTTTCGTTTCCCAAAAATTCTGAATTGCCATGGTTTTTAATATTTCGCGCGGTCGGGTGAATGAGACGAGTACAAATATCGTGTGATATTTGTACTCGTTTCGCGCGTCATTTGTACTCTACGAAGCAGTGTTGGATAATAAAGGGTAATATTTATTTATCGATGTGCTTTGAAATTTTAAAACTACACTTGATTTACTTACAGGTGTTGGAGATTATTCCTATATTGGAAAAGATTTGGAGAAAGGTGTCGAATATTGTTTGAAGACAACTCCCTGTACAAAATATAACAAATGATTACACGCAAAAAAAGTAATGAAGTAGAGACAAAACCTGTACGGTAATCGTCTCGGAGAAAGTGTCATTTTTCTAACTTAATAAAAAGACCTTGCAAAATCTACTGGCAGTAGAGGAGTGAGCTGAATTTTAGTTATAACTGAGAAAACGTGGAAAACGTAACCGCCGTCCAGATCCTCGCTTTAAGCCGCTTAGCTTGAAGCCATGTTAATGGATTGTTCATGGATTGGAGCGAGTAGGAAATCGAAATCGATTGACGATAGAGAGAAAGAATCCATTTATCGGAAACAGTGTGTCTCTTCTTTGCGGACACAAAATAGGAAAAAAAGCGTGTATTGAACGCGATAAAATCTTATAAAATTGCAAGTAATTGTATCGTCAATATACATAGATACACTGAATTCATCTCGATAATTGCGAGATTCTCGAGTTAAATATAAATCCATTTTTCCACAAGGCGCTGTCCTCGGCATCGCCGTCGTCATTACTCCCTATAGTAACTGCTCGAGCGAAGAGTAATGTCTGAATACCCAGAGTAGTATTATGAGAGACATTTCTACCTGTTTATTCTTGTTGACAATATTAAAGTCCTCTGAACAGTTTACTCGAACTTACAAAACAAACAATTTTGGATTAGTTGAAAATACGTCACGGCCAAGGCTGCGAATAAGGTTAGATTCCAATGACCTGTATAGTTTGGAAAGGTAATAAAATATACAATTTTAACATAACAGTAGTATATGAATAAAGAGAACTACATATATTTCCTTTACGTGGAGCAAAATAAAACTTTCAAGGTTTTTACAAAGGGCATCCATAAATTAGTCTGAACGACTGCGGCTCAACAAATTAAAGTTCCCTAAAATGTTCTGAACGCCCCTGAAAACAGTTTAACTAAAAGCAATTTATGAAACAGCTTTTGATTTCACTGTTAAACTCTAGAACTAGAAGAGTATAATAGCTGCTGTTAGAGTTGAGACCACTTTCAGTTGAAACCACTGCAATGACATATTCTTTTGTAACCTCCGTACGTACAAGGGATGGGGTGTGCATGAAACTTCCCCCCCCCCCCCCCCTCACTCCCTTATCATGGGGCTGGCTCATAATTTTGAACAGGGAATTTCTTCCACGATTCGGATCTCTAGACCTAGAAGAGTATATTATCTGTTCTTACAGTTGAGCTCACCTTCATTTAATTCCACTGCAATAACATATCCTTTTGTAACCCTGGTCCGTACACTGGGAAGGAGAGTGCATGACACCCCCCCCCCCCCCCCCCCCCCCCGTCCAATCCCCTATCATGACGCTTCTTCATAATTTTGAACTGTGAATTTCTTTTATGGTTCTGAAACGTTCAGTGGGTATCCATTCTTCCCTTGTAGAAATTCTGATATATTAACTTTCTCCATGGTTTTCTACGTTGCCATAACAACTTCACAATTACATGCAGGTAGGCAAATAATAGCAAGGTTTGAAATAATTCTGTTATTTTCCCAGTTTTTTTTTTTTTTTTTTTTTTTTTTTAACAAAGTTGTACGATTTGTTAATTGTAACATTCCTTTAATATCTTGGATTGATTTTATATAAATTTAAAATTCAAATTCAAATTTCAATTTCAAAAGGGTGAAATCCCAAATTGCGGATTAGAGATGGCAGCTTCAATAGCGTCATATGATGACACTGCTGACTCAAATTGTGTTATCTTGTAGAGTGAGAAATATAATTTATCTCTGCAGTAATAGAACGAAAACCCTAGGATGGTTCCAGCGACCTCCTCACCCCGCCCCCCCCCCCCCCCCCCCCCCCGGCCTTGTACCCTTGTATCACGGTGGAGGTATAGACTCGTTTGTACGTGAAAGGGTAAATAGGGTCAACCGGACAGAACTGTGACAACAGCTATTTTCGTGTGCAGTTTGCTTACAGCCACAATAACCCTTCCAGTTTGAGAAACAATCCATCGGGTAGAAGTTGAATATCGTTCGAAGCAAGTTTCCTGTAAAACGTTATCCACGGAGACGCAAATTAACAATCAAGCAATCAAATTTTTTATGTTATTGCTTTTTGGAAATGAACTTTATTTAGCCTAGCTAAACAAGGTAACTGAATGACTGCTGATACTATTCTTGGTTTGCATGTGACGTCATAAAATTTTAAACTAATTATTGTGAGGTTATCTAAATTTTTTTCCTACACTAGGTTGAAGATAACATAGAAAAAAATTGTTTTTGCAATTTTTCAGTCTTGTAGTGTCTGTCGCTTTAAAAATACAGCATTTCGAATTTCCTAATTTTAACCTTGTGTGACACGGAGATAGTGGCCGCGACAAAGCTGTACTGGTTGAAAAGAGGTCTCCTCTTATAGTTTTCAGCACTTAAAACATTTTAAAGTCTTAGGAGATGTGTTTATGCGCATATGTAAGGGTCACGAGCGAAGAGAAAGTGCTTTCATCGTAGAAGTGAAGTTCAGATGATTTGGCGGCCATGTTGGTGTACTAAAGTTGTACACCAACATGGCGTCTCCATACAAAGCTCTACAAATTTGCGTGAAACGTTTTGGCAAATAACTCAGAAACGGCGCATCACAGAGACCTGAGGCTTGGGGACGTTTTTCCAGTGTAGGTCTGTTATAACATTTCATTTCCTTAGCTTCTTTCATTGAACGGTTTCTAATTTATTTTTTTATAGCGTGACAGTGCGAGCCAGCAATTCTAATTTCTAACATTTTTTGATAGGCCTGCGGTACTTACAAGTCGTTAAGCTTTGCCAAGCCATTGAACACATCACTAGGTAGAGAAGTGATAGCGTTTGCAGATAAATCACTGCAATTGAGTTGTAAAAAACTTGAAATCAATTAACCATAAAATGATTATTTTTTTAGAAAGGCGTGTATTAAAGAATTTTTTTTAATTTTTACTTTTTATTAATTTTGTTTTATTTTTTCCACCCGACCCCACAGCCTACAAGCTTTTATATCTATCGTGTTTAAATAAAGGTTATCTATCAATCATCCACACTAAAACGGCGTTTTCGGTCACCGAAAATGGAGCTTCTCGAAAATGGTCGCCGGAGTGGGGAAATTTGAAAACGGCGGCTAGGTGGTGTAGTGTGGACGGCTGAAAGCACAGCTTTCGAAAACACGGACATTAAATGGCCATGTGATCTCTGTCCCAGGCCCTTTCGAACATTAATTCAAAACAATAGCTCTGCACGTGAGTTATAAATAGTACTCTGAGCAACGTGAAATCATTAATTTTTGCATTATGTGAATTTTCGACTTCTCTCTTTAAATATTCAGCTGAGGATTGCTCTGAAATCAATGGATTATCATAATGGTGAATTTCTTAAGTAAAATATAAAATAGTAGTTTTTCTATCAACGTTAACGTCCCCATTTTTAGCCTTGCCGCGAAAAATCATTTTTGTTTGATTTTTCAGGAAACTTCCTCTTTAAACTTTCTTCGATTTCTATTGATAATTATTCTTAAATCATACCTATTTATTAAGTAGTTTTTCAATGTTAAAAGTCGAGTTGATGTTAAAAAATGCTCATTTTGGCTAAATAACAAGGCCTAAATAACTTCAGTGGAGGTTTTTAATTTGGCTAATATGATTCGCATCTACGATAGAGTTTAACGGAATGCCTTTTAATATTGTCCAATGTTACTCACTTACAGCGTTTTAAGATTTTTCAAGTTTTTAAACATTCCTCCCGGTAGTATTGCAATGGCATTTGAAGACAAATCACTGAAAATAATTCATGAAATAATTAAAATGATCCAAAAAGGACTTGACATATTCAACATTATATATGAAAGGTAAGAAGCCCATAAGACAGTTGTAATGTAAAATTTAGTGTTCAATTCCTTAATCATTGTCACGGTAAATGCCAGGAAAATATTGCTCTCTTATTTCCTGCAGACGAGGTTATCCAATTAAACGATAGTTTTACTGTGTAAAAATATACTTAAAAGTTTTAAAGAAAGGATCCATTCGGCTAAATAACACGTCCTCCGTTCAGAGTGAAAGTTGACCGATATCATCTTTGGCCATGTAAGGTGATTCCTCCGTATTACATTGCGCATCCCTTCTGCGCAGAATGTTGCGCGTGATTAGCGCGCGCACATAACCAAAATGGCGGCTTTTTTGTATACAGCTTGGCTCGCGCAAGAGATATATCGACGTTTTCTCGTAAACTAGCATGGTGACGTATATTTTTTATTGGAGACTTTTGATTTGCAAATTGTCCTCTTTGAGCTGGACAATTAAAAAAAAATCATAGGGGAAAAAGATATAGCTGAATGCATGCACAAAATCGTTACTCAAGGACGCAAATTGTGACCTTGAAAACAACGACCCGTGGAAGGTATTGATTCGATGATTTTTGGGTTTGTTTGAATTTTTCCATAAGATATATATAGCATTGTTCCTTATGATAGGGACTTTCTACACGTCGAGTTTTTCTTAAGTATTACTTTAATTAACTTTGCTTCCAGCTACCGTAAAATGAAATGATGACCGATCAAATGACGCGCGCGATTAGTACCAGAACAGGCATAAATGAGGTAATAGTTGCCCATTATATCTCTCTTGCGAGCATGGTGACCTATACTTTTTATTGCATTTTTCGAGGCAGTGCTTGGTAGGGAACATTCTGCGAAAGTTTCAAAAAAATCGATCTGGCAGTTTTATTTCTGATTCGTTTTATGTCTTTCATGTGCATCAAGATTACACTTAAAGCTCTGTCCGTTTTACCAAGTTGCTAAAATCCCACCACAAAGGAAATTTGACAATGCCAATAAACCGTTTTAAATCCCTTTGTTACAAGATAATTAAAAAACGCTGATTTGGCTGACTTTTCTTTATTAAAACCAAATCATGTGTCTCCAGATCCCCTTTGTTACGTGTACCCAATGCCCAGTAGCCTAAAAAGGACAGGGGTTCTGGGAAGAAGAACGATCATCAGAGACTTTGGATCATCAAAGTATAACTCGCAGAATACTTCGAGGTTAACCCTAAGTGTTCCATAGGCGAAACCTTACCGGCGTTGAATTTTCTCACCTTTGAGATTTAGTACGGACATATACTTTTCGTATTTTTCTACAAGTAAAAAATCGCACTGAGTCCTGGTTACTCCCGCAGTTTTGAAAATTCTCAAATTTCTCGAGCTTTTTTTCTTAATTATTTAAACGCGGAGCAAGCCTATAAAAAGTCCCCCTTTAGCACTTTGTTTGCTTCAATTTGAAAAGTCGTGTTAAAGTAACATTCATGTAACCGAAGAGCACCACAATTTTTGCTTTTTTAATGCGATTCCTGTTCATTTATGTGGAATCAACAACCTCATGATCAAATACAATAGAGTGATTTCACAAACCTCGATTTTTAAATGCTAATGAGAATTGGTATATGCTAATGAGCAACAACAAGTAGGAACGCACGCACAGTAAGCATACCTTTGTTTTAAAGTTCAGATTGTGCACGTGCGTGTTTTAAATACCTGAATGGTTTACACGCACAACAGGCAACAGCGACCAAGAAATGTTTTCACTCTTTATTTAACGAGCGATCTCGCGATGGACCGTTTTACATTAATGGCTTTTCTAAGATCCGGCATTATAAAAAGCCGATGTGTTGAGTGTTCAAAGGAGAATACTGGCTTGATGGCCAATCTGAACGCGCATTACTTGTCCAGTTTTGTAAGAATGTCCATGGCCTCGAAATACTTTTTTTTTAACTGCCTTAAAAAAGTCTTACTCGTCTTTCAGCCAAAAAAGGAGCTAACTCCGAGCAAACAGGCATGAGCCAGCGTGGGTGCCGCCAAATCTCGCCAATCTCGCTTTGTACGTTTTCATTTCTTTAATAACGTGTTCAACTTTCACTCTCCTCTTTGACAACAACCTGTTGAACCTTCTTGCTCGTCTTCTCTCTCTGTTGTTTAATAAAGCCATCTGGTTAGCCCTTATGGGTGTCAGTAACGACCCGCCATCCGGATAAGCCTTATCAGCCAGTAACTTCGCATTGGGCAAAATATCCAAGTTGCGTCCGGGGCCAATTGGTTCCATAAGACGAAAGGAAACCGCATCGTGTGTGCTGCCTAAGAATCCCGCCTGAAGAAAACGAATATGTCCCTCATTGTCCATGGCAAGTTGTGTTCATGCAGTGATAATGCCGATAGCCACTGTAGAATGGGCGCTGAGGCTCACTCAGGGGTCGATAAATCTCATGTGGTGTTATGTCTATTGCACCCACTGCATTAGGAAATTCAGACCAATTTCCCATTAAATTTGCCCATTCATGAAGATTGGGCCAGCTGATTTGATTATGGAAATAACGCCAGAGTTCTGGTAGAATTTTGTGGATAATTCGCACAACAGATGGCGGATCAATATCAAACCAGAGCGCAAGAGTATCCACATGGTGATATTTTCTTAACCACATCATCACAAGCAGAACTTGATTTATTAAGGATATTTTCTGGCGGCGTTGGGAAATGCCCGGTCGCCCATGAACTGTTAAACGGGAAAGAGATGGTAAAAGGTCGACTGCTAGTCTCAAGAACGAACCCGGCGTCTCACCAGTGTTCCTCCAAAACAACCATGCCTGTCCTGATATACGGGAAAACACATCACGACAATAAAAATTACATCCGCGAAAATTGGAAAACAAACGCTGTTGCAGTGGAAATGTGCCGTCTTCAAGCGGAAGATTTAAAACTGTTAACGACAGAATAAATGCCAAAATATTTAAAAGCACCGCTTGTATCTCTTGTACATCCATGATTATTTACAAAATTTCAAGGCCACACTAATTGCTTCCTTATCAAAAGAATTAATGAACTATTGTTACCCATATTGAAACATGTCACAAGTCACAATAGGTTCTCCGTATTGCGCACAAGTCCAGGAGTACAAAATCTTGCGCTGTCTGAAAGCATACTCGTCTCTGCTCAGAATGTCTAATTTGTGGCGCCCGTGGGATGCACCAGACGAAGAAACACGACCAAGCAAACCTGATAAAGGTAAAAGAACCAGCTTGGGTGGTTGATATATTTGTTAAATTATGCCTTATGTTTTGCGTCGAACAAGTTTTAAAATGTTTATTTCCTATGCAGGTGCTCAAAGAAAACGCGTCTCCATCGGAGAACACGAAAAAACGTTTTATTGTTGAATGTTACAACCTCTGCTGTGGTAAAGATTGGAAGGATGTGCTGCTGTTCGCCCAGCAAAGGGTAGTGGAAGCTGGACTGCCAGAGCACGTTGTGAAGATGTACCTCGAGCAGTCAACAGACCGCCTGACGGCACGAATGAGAAACATAATCAAAAGTGCTTTACGATTACCTCAACCCACTACCACTCAGGCCGCCACGTCAAGTGGTATAGAGGACACGCGTGCCTTACTAGCAAGCCAAACAACCTATTCAAAACGGATGACGCCAAGTGAAAGAAGAGCAGAAGCTGTAAAGAGGAAAATCGCCAACGAATTCGCCGCTTCTTCATCGGACAGCGCAGACGAGGGCAGTGCACGTGATGCAAATAAAAAGAGAAAGATCGATCATGCTAAGGAAGCACAATGTTCGCACCGAAAAATGTGCGAGAAGGCCATGGACACCATTGACTTTGTAAAAACTATGCTCACAAAAGTAGACAATTAGCAAGTGCCTCGACAAGGCTTAAAAGTAAACAGTTAAATGAACTTTTAAATAGGCTTTCAAGAGGCACCTGGTTACAATGTAAATTCTTTTGTAATATTGTTACATAACTCTTCGTTGTTGTTGTTTTTTTTCTTTTTGAAATGACCTGTTACGCACGGAAATTTGGAAATGTTAAAAATCTGTTGCAGTTTTTGAGAATAAATTTGTTTCTGTTTGCGTATATATTTTTCGGCATTTTAATTTAGTTTTTTTGGTGTGTGAATTGACACCTTTTATGAGGTCTTGTTAAAATGCCTACAGTTAATCTAGTTTTACAAGCGTTACCGAATGTAATATCTTCCCGCGTTCAAAAAAGTAAAAAAAAAGCTACAAGTGGAAAAAGTACTGGTTTCTTGTTTTTGCGTTGCCTACTATGTCAACAAGCCATTTGCAAACTAGCACGTGCACAACTGCGGTGCGTACGTTTTTTTTTTTTTGTTCTTCATTAGCATGTAAGAATCGAGGTTTGTGAAATCACTCTAATAGAGATGTTTCACATAACTCCACTACATATGCTCATTATCCACTGTAGTGGGAAGCGCCTTCTTATGATGCAAATTTGATTCTGGTGTGAAATTGAGAATAGAGGTTTTGCATGGCGGCCACGTTGCATGGCAGGAACAATAGAATGTTATTTCTATGGGACAAAATGTTTATTCTAATGCAAAACATCTTTACTGTTCCAGCCACGTAACCTGGCCGCCATTCAAAAACTCTATAAATGAACTGAAAATCACTACTCGTGACAAGCAAATTTAGGTGACAGAGTCGTAATTTATTTTCATTCTTTCTTTTCCAGTGAGTGCAATCTATTTCTCTGTTTTAATTAACACATCATATTCAACGCAAAGTTAATCCGTATCATCACTTGAATCATATTTTTCAAGCAGTTTTTGCATTTTCTCCAGCATTTGCATTGCTTTTCCGCACATATTTACATGAGCTTTATTCGCATCTTTCGCAAGTTTTCCACGATGATCTGACTTTTTTCTTTTTATCTTTTTCCCTTTTTTTCCTCTCCGTTCCCTTCCACGCTGGAATCCGGAGGATCGAGATTGGCCACTTCTTTGTCGACAACTTCTGGTCCTTCGTCGCTGGTGTCAGTGGAATTGAGATTTGCAGCATGGGCAAACTTGCGGAGCTTCCTTGATTCGGGTTGATCACACTTTCTCGAATAACTGGTTTTGGTTTGCTTTATGGCTTCTGACATTTGTTGTGTCTGGCTTGTTGATGTAGACGCAGTGCCTTGGTGATGCGTTTGAACAGATTTCTGGCATTCTGATTTACTATTCTTTGGATGCGCTTAAGAGCGGCTTTCGAACTTGTTTGCTGGTAATATTCTTTAATTTGGTTTACTTTAAGGGCGTTTCCACCCATTGGCTCTCGCACAAGTTCTTTGACATTTTCCAGTACGGCTTCCCATCCGGCAGTCGAGAAAAGTTCATAGGAGTGAAGTGCTATCTTTTCCTCTGCCTCGATAACTTTGCATCGTCGCGCCTTTTTCTTCGGGGGCTCTATATTAAGAATTAATTCAGAAAAAGTAACACTTGTCAGCGAACCGCACTTTTATATCATTTCACCATGTATATTCGCTGCTATCGGTTAAAATATACCTTCTTGCACTCTTTCGGAGTTGGCATCTTCTTCAAAATCGCACGATCTCCATATGTTCGAAGCCATGAACAGCTTTGCTGTAGTGAGACAGGAAGACTACTGAAGAGCGATAAAGTGCGCCGAATTTATAGGAACTCGAAAGAAAAGAGATCCCATTCTTTATTATTAGTATGTATATGTATGTAACCCATCCCGCTATAGTGGCAATAAACAAACGTTTTCTTAAGACTTCTTTTGTTTCTTTCTCCAACATGTCCACCACACCTTAACAACCAACAATGGGTGAACATGTTTGTCAGATTGCTTTACTATGCCCAACCTACTAAAGACGAACTGCAAAACAGGGTCAGAAGCCACGCCTTTGAAGAAATTAGCATAAAATGGTTTAAAATAGGTGTTAATGGCGACGATAGAAAATTTGAGATCCATCCCAGCTGTACGCAAATTTTCGTAAGCTTTTGGAGCTGACGTCATTCAAAATCATGCCTAGAGTACCTCCAAGACAACTTCTTGAAGTTTGCCAATTTTTTCTGACTTTGCTTACAACAGTGCCACCTCCATTTATTGAACAAAGGAGAACAGTACGAGAGCTAATACGATATGCACTTCCCGCACTATTACTACTGGCTTCAATGCAGGCCCCTTTTGATGATTGTTTTCCTCCTATTTTTCAACGTCTCGATCCCACGTTCCATGGTTTTGGCTTTAGAGGCAGGGATGTGTTCGTGATATTTGAAAATCAGAGGTATTTGTTTTGGTTAAACACCGGAGAGCTTCCAGAAACTCTGCTTGACATTACTTTTAGGTTATCAGCAAATTTAGGTCGATTAACCAGAAAGGGGAGAAGAAGGCAAAGAATAAGAGGGTGCAAACTGAATTGTGTTAACAAAGTCTTATTGACGTTAATGTGGCTAAGAAAGTATCAATATATAGACACATTGGCGTTAATCTTTGATGTTAGTCCCTCGACAGTTTCTACAATAATTCACAGTGTTGTTCCACTTTTGTGGAGATTTTTTGAAAACCAGGTTTCTTGGCCAAGCATTGCAGAGTGGAATGCCTTACGAGGTACTTGGCCTTCATTCCCCGATGCAGTTGGGTTTATCGACGGCACGCCCCATGAAATTTACCGACCTGAAGTGGAGCCCCAATGGGAATTCTATAGTGGACACCGCCATTATCATCTCATGAACACTCAACTCATCGTAGACAGTCTTGGGAATATTGTGTTTCTACAAGCGGGGTTTCTCGGATACATGAATGATGCCGGCAATTTCCATTTAATGGAAAGGATCGGCCCTGGTATAAATTACGACATGCCACATGGTGCAGCATTGTTGGTGTTGAAGCCCTGATTTTTTCAGGCTTCTTTATTCCAATTGCTTAAATTGTAAATTCACTGCGAAGATCACATATCACCTTCATATATATCCGCAGTTCATATATGAATCATTTCATATTCATTACATCACTCAGGATTATCCTCGCAAATCTTCATTGGTAGTACCATTTTGGGTATTTTGTCAGAGAACGTTTTTATAGTTTCCCAAGTTATGAAATTTGCCATATTAAAGGTCTGAGGTTTGACGAGAATAACTTCCAAGCAAATGACGAGTGAACAAGGTTGTTTTCGTGATTCTTTAAATTACTTACAGCGTCTCTAAGTGTTTAAGGTTGTAAAATATCCCGTCAGGAAGAGATTTGATAGCGTTTGATGCTAAATAACTGCATGTACGTGCACAAAAAATAACATAAACGTAGTAACTTTTTATAAGTATTTGTTTCCGCTATACGAAAAGGGGAAAGAACGTGGACAAGGGCGAGAGCAAGGCAACGGCAGGCGAGGTGAAGGCGAGGAAAGCTTGGCTTGGGATAACATTGCATGCTTAGACGAGGGCGACGGTGACGTTGACGGCGAGGACAAGGGTTATGGTAAGGGTTAGGGTTAAGCTAAGCGTGTACGTGATAATGGTGATGATGATGGAGTGAGGATGAGTATGGGTATAGGGGAAGTGATAAGGATTAGTTTAGGGTATCTAGGGTGAGCAGCTTTGTTTTGGAGGTGCTTGGTTTCACTTACAGCCCTTTTAAACCTTTAAGGTTGCTGAATATCCCGTCAGGTAGAGACGTAATAGCGTTTGATGTTAAATCACTGTCGTATACAAAATTTACACAGAAGTAGTACGTTGAAAGATAATATTTAATTAACATTTGCGTCCGCTGTAGGCTTTATAACATGTTATAAAAAGAAAAGGAAGAGTATTAGGCAGACAGCAAGGCAAACTGAGTAAGGGAGGTGAGTAGTAAAAGGCGTTACCTTAGGACGTACTTAATATTCAAAATGGCCGTCCAAGCCCTACGGTGCACTTAAACACGGAGTGATCCAATATAACGAGGCTGAACTGTTCTCCCTGCTAATCCCCGCCAATCACAAATTCCAATGTGACGATTTCGTTGGTTGGGAAATGCAATCAACTGGCTTTTGGTGTGGCGTGATCCAGACTTATCTCGTTTTCTAAACTAAGAATAGATTCAAAGCAGTACAAGAAATAGCATCAAGATTCTCGTGTATAAAATTCTCTGTTTTGTTGTTTGGGTGCATACAATCGAAAGCGAGGTTTAGAAATAGTGAAATATACCTGTAGCTATCAGTCACTGTTCTGCGAAATCACGGAATTTCCTGCCCGCAAGCGACCTGAGCTTAGCGCCGATACTGAATTACAAATACATTTGATAATTACGTTGCAAGTAAGCAAATAAATATTTATAAATTCATTTTCTGAAATCTTAATCCGCTTATTGCTGAAGAATAACATTTTAGCCAAGGATATGCCACATAAAAGCTAGCCAAAGAGCAAACGAAACTTCAAAATTGAATTTGGTGATTGTTCCCGTTTCACGATAGTATAACAAGAACGTTTGTAAAGAGCGTAGCTCCTAGTTATCCAACTTTCGAAATGTAGAGATTTTTTGCCAAAGCATTTTTATCTTTGTTATTTGAATCCTTGACCCATAGAAACAAAATACTGAAACGTTTGTCATTCTGTGTTCAGCATTATCTGTTTGAGCTATCTGCGGGAAAAATACTTTCGTTTGACACCTAAAAGTAATTTTCCCGCAGATATTTTTCAGTATATTCAAAATACAGCTCTTTTGCTCTAATGCGAAGTAAATAAACAACGAGCTATTGAAAATCCTTCTCAGAGATTTTTGGCGTCGAAAATGAGTTAAATTGCTGCTTTGACAAAACCTGCAAACTGCCATCTTTGTTTCAAACTGTTTCTTTTCAGAAAAGCGGTCCCTGGAAGAATGAATACAATTTTTGCAAAGTAAAAAGACTGGCTAAGTAAGTCACACGATTTGGTTAGAGGTTATGCCTTCTATGTTGTGATGAGAGTCATGCAAAGTTAGCCAATTTTTGGAACTTTTCAGTACCAAAAATTGGTCCCAGGGGGTCAAACTTTAATTGCTTGTCACGTGATCAGGTTGTATTTATCAAAATTTTCAATGCCCATTTGATTACTTACTCATGGATACTTTTCACCAGAAAAAGTTCGAGGTAGGGTTATTTTTGGCAATTTCCAAAATTACTCGAGCTTACGTTGAACGGCTCTAAATATTCTAAATGGCCACCCGAACCCTACGGAGCACTTAATATTCAAAATGGCGGCCTATCTCAATGAATATAAAATAATATTTAAAAGCAGCAAATTTAAAAGCGGGGGTTGAGAATAGGCTTAGCCATACGTTCCTCGGCAACTTTTCGGCAACTTCAACTTCAACTTCAAAATTCAACTGGTTTATACTATTGTGGGAGTGTGTGGACTCCAGGACTGGCTTTGCGTGATCAATGTGTGTTACTGCTTGAGGAAAGAAATGACTCACTACTTAGCCTGTTTTCTGTTGTTTCCGCGGGCTGAAGCAACGAATGGGCTGGCTTATTGTCAAGAATGAAGTTCCGTCGCACAAAACATCGCACAGCAAGATCACAATTTATCAAATATCCGAGGTACTTCATATAGTGAGGAAGGATGGGCTTGTTTCACCGCATCGTCAAAATAATCTCTCGCACAGAAATGGACCGAAGGTTCTACGTCCGTTCCATATTGTCTGGCATGCTACATTTTTTCGCATAGAGAGTCAAAGGACAAAATAAGTATTTCTTGTTGGTTCTCTTGCTGCGTTCGTTACAAGAGAAGTAGATTTTTATTCTCAGTGAGGTCAGAAAATACACTCGTCTGATAAGCTAACACAAGCGATACGCTACAAGGTATAAAAGCAATATACAGTTTATATCCATTTCATCCTCGAACAACGATAATGTTAAGTATTTTACCGGTCATTTAGCTTTCCCCTTTTTCATAGGTAATACATAAAACCGAACGCA
The DNA here is from genome assembly GCA_963693305.1 of Meandrina meandrites. Taxonomy (NCBI): domain Eukaryota; kingdom Metazoa; phylum Cnidaria; class Anthozoa; order Scleractinia; family Meandrinidae; genus Meandrina; species Meandrina meandrites. The sequence goes on along the minus strand of OY855907.1, from coordinate 27,997,027 downwards.
AAAATTATTTAGTGATAAAGTTTCTTCCCTGGACGGATCATGAAGGATATAAAACATTGAATTCTTAACCTACGTTAATTCTTTCTGGTTGTTATTCATGTTTGGTTTCGAACTTTTTTTAAATTATTTTCCGTTTTACAAACTGACCTAAATTTGCTTAGCTTTCGCTTTGTAAGCAAACAGATACTAGGAGGCCTATATTGCTACACAAACATGGCGATTACGCGTTACTGGTTATACCATAAGTGCTTTTCATTTTAGATTAAGAAAACGTAGAAAAATTGTTTAATGTCTCACGCATTTATAAATATTCACTTTGTGTTCTTGTAACGAAAGCCCCAAATCTTGTGTCATCTTCAGCAGGTAGTCAGGCACGTTTTCTCTTCTGTCCTTCCAAGCATGCCTAAATTTCAGCTTCTCGCTCCTTTCGTTGCTTAATCATCACGTTAGATATCTGTAAATTCTTATTTGAGATTTTCTCGTCAGCCCACTAAAAGTAATTTATCTTGTTTCTCTGTCCAGAAGTGAAATAAGGTCGTGAATAGTTCTTTTGGGGTTTAGAAACGTTACGCAGGTTGGTCATGTCACAAAGGCAGATAGGAGGGGCCATGTTGAACGATCCATGAAGCTTCTCTACCACCGCTTTGCTGTACTCCATTAGATTGTTTTCAAAGAAAATGACGCCACATTGAGAGTTTTGACATCGAAAGAAACGTTCTCCAGAGTTCTTGGCTTTGTATAGTACTAACTCTGAAAGATCCACGGGTCAATTTGGCAAAACTAGTCCCTGTACTACAAGAACGTTACTGCCTCGGGCTTGATTGCTTCGATGAACCTGCCCCTCCTCCAGGCCCTCTTTCATGAGCCTTTCAAACTCTGCGACCAATGTTGCACCATCTTGTTTATGTTGAGAGGGTAACGACGGGTAAGGTTTTCTCTCAGACTTTTTTATCCTCACTTTATCACTTTTAGTTTAGGTTTTACCCATGTTCTCCGTGAAGCTAGTCTTAACTCATTTCGTCTCTACTTGGTCGATATTTTATAGCGTTTAAAGCACATCTGTTACACAAGTGCTCCGTAGGATTCGGGTGGCCATTTTGAATATTAAGTGCGTCCTAAGGTAATGCCTTTTACTACTGAGGTGAGGGCGAGAAAAGCTTGGCTTAAGATAGCACTGCATGATGATGATAGTTTAGGAAAAGGCGAGGGCGAGGCGAGGGTAATGGTTTTGGCAGGATTTAAGGTGATGACGAGGGTGTAGGCGATAGTTATGAGGATGAGGTGAGGACCACTATGAAGATAGTGGCTAAGATAAGGATTAGTTGAGGACAAAATATGCTGAGGGCATGTATCGGAAATGTGGGAAATGAGGATGACGGGCAGAAAAATGGCTAATAAGAACATTCTCTCACTGCTGGAACTGATGATTGTGAGGGAAGGTGAAAATGATGAAAAGGTAAATAAGGAATTCTTACTTCAGACATCATGATATTATTTTTTTGTTATACGTATATCGAAATACAGTGTCCAAGCCCTGCAAACAAATGAATTCCCTCCAAACAATTAGCTGCTATGTCTCTGTTAAGTAAAACAAAACTTTTTTCGGCGTGGAAGTTTTACTTACAGCGAGTAGAGCGAATTCCCTATGATGTTGAACACTCCTGCGGGTAATGTTGTTATAGTATTGAAAGATAAATCTCTGTGAAAAACATTCAAACTTGCATTATTGAACTATTTCAACGAAAACTAACATTAGGAAGCAGATGCCTCTTTCCCATTCTAATCCATGTTTTTATTATTTTGAAAGAAACTTTAAGCCGTTGGACCTTTCAACAACTGTACGGTAGAGATGCAATAACGTTTCTAGACAAAATCCTTGTTATGAGAGGAAAAGGATGACGAGGAGGGAGAGAACAAGAGTGAGTGGGAAAGGAGAAAGATGATGGGAACATGGGCAAGTGGAAGGGAGAGCTAAGGCTGGTTGAGGTAACTTTGATGGCGAAAGTGAAGGCGAGAGTGAAGGCGGTAGGTAGATTGTCGTTAAAAGTAAGGTGAGGATAAGAGTGTTGGTGATGATAAGTAAGTAAGTAACTTTATTTAACGAGGGAAACCACTTTACTGTCCTGGACTGATAAACTTGTGACCCTTGCATAAACAATTAAGATTTAAATTACAATTATTTTTAAAAACACCTTACTATGAATAATAACAACTATAAAATTGGTAAAATTGATAAAATCAATAAAATAGACTACAATACTGTTGGTACATGCAATAAAAAGAGTAAAAAGACACTAAGAAACTGAGAAATGGTCCATATTTGCGTACCCCTTTTTAGAAGCTGGATCATTCTCGTCCCAAGAGGCCACGATCCTTCTGGTCTGTGGAAGGAATCGAGACCTCTGGCCGCTCCCAATTTCTGAACATGCGCAGAGTACCCGTTCGGTGTGTTTCAGCCAATCAGATTTGTCATATTTGACAATGAATCCGTGAATCGCGGACTTCCGATGTTCGAGGCGGCCAGAGGTCTCGATTTCTGGTGCAGATCAGAAGGATCGCGGCCTCTGGGGACGAGAATGAAGCTGGATGTATTTCTCTTTAAAAGCATTAATGCTTTCACTTGATCTTATATTAGCAGGTAGAGAATTACATAGTAAAGTTAATGTCGTAACAATAGATTTCCCCTTTCCTGTCGCTATGTTGCTCTTAGGGCATCGTAGCCGTAGGATCTTACGTATTTGTCACTCACACGTATCAACCTTTTTGATAGGTATTCTGGGCATTGACCATGAAGACATTAGGCATAGGTTTTTAACATTGATTTCGTCATAGAAGGGCAATCAGTCCAACTTATTAAATAATTCAATAGTTCGTTCTTCCTTTGATGTTTTAGCATCCAATATTGTTACTAGTCTGATATTAACCTTAGATGATATGTTCCAGACCACTCTGCCATATAGAAAAGGAGGCTTTACGGTTGTATTGTACGGTTGCATTTAAAGGTACATAATGCCTAATTGATCCGAAGACACCGACATGCTTGTTTATTAAAAAGTCCGGGTCACTATAAACGCCAGGTACCTTATGGCTTGCGGTAGTCTCCAATACATCTAACTTGCTAGAGTGGATTCCCATCTGGCCGCAGCGTTTGCACGCATTCTAGTTTTGGTTACGAGCATAGATTTTGTTTTGTCCGTGTTCAGCTAAAACCGGATATAAACCGGTCCATTCTTCGAGTTCTAGAGTACATCGACATAGTCTAAACAATATGATGATGAAGAGTTATAGCGTGGAAATAAGGGCAAGCCTGAGGATAAGGCCAGGATTAGAATGAAGATGATGATGGAAGGTGACAACAATGAACATAGTGAGGAAAACGATAAGAATGAAGAAAGCATGACGTAAAATGTTCAGAGATACACAACTACTATAGATCTACGTATGAAGTTTTCTTTTTCTTTAAGGCAGTGTAATGCACCATCACCTTTCCCTAAGAACAAGGACACATTAACCTCGGTCAAATGATATATATTTTTTTAAAAAGATGGATGATTTCATTTTGAAAGAAAGCAAGAAAGAACAAAAATGAAGTGTCCAGACCATTTTAACTGTAAACAAAATGATTTTCTCCCAAAATCAGCTCTGATTTTGTGAAGTGGAAGTTTACTTACAGCCAGCCCAGATACGTTAGAGATTTAAACAGTCCAACGGGTAGTGACGTTATAGCATTGAAAGATAAATAGCTGTACAAAACAAGCGAAACTACATTACTGCACTGTTTTTAAGATTACTAACACTAGGAAGCTACTTCTCTTTTATTTTGAAAAGGGCTTCAACCCTTGGATCCTAAAACTTTCAGAAGCTGTTTTCTCATCACGTCTCGACACGAGAAGTAAATGTCCACGATACTTATGTTACCACAACAATGGAGTCGTTTCATCCAGACTTGCCCAAATTTGAATAAGTAGGGACTTCTCTTCTTGCTCAGTATCTACAGAAAATTCATATTACCACGTACTATGTTAACTTTTATGTTTTGATTTGCTTTTAAACTAATGATTTGAGCTTTCTACTGAGATAATGAGTCGATTCAAAGATGATGGATGCAGAATATATACTGATTCGATGTCACTTGAAGTCATAATCAACGAAAAACTGTAAGAGATGGCTGCAGGGTATCCACGCACACTGACAGAATAATGATTTGACGCTGTCTCAATGGGGTGAAATGAATAAGCTCTTAATACTGAACGTTTTGCATATTTTACATTGAGCTTTAAGGGGGGTGACTCTTATCTACCAATTTGGTTTCTAAGGCAGGTTTCAATTGCCATATTTTGGAAATCAGACCTCATACGGATAAGCTTTTTGCACGAGTTTGTTCTATTGAAGATTCCTCCAAGGGTTTCAAGTGACGGCCTTATTTGACGTGACACGTGAACAGAACAGAAAAAAGCCTAAAACTTGAACGGCGGATAGATTTTAAAATCTAAATGAGCGTCAATAGATAAAGAACGACCACATGCATAATGTGACGTATCGTTTTTGGGAAATTCGCATTATTATAAGAGTTATGGCGTAATAAACACTTATATTTACGGACTTTCAACAGTAGCGTTTCCTTTTTTCGAGTAAATGATAAAAGCATACGTCAGATTATAAAGACGACGACGTTATCTCTGATTCGTAAAAGAAATCGGAACTTTACCTTGTTTCCTTGGAGTTTTAGGGATTTTAAATATGAACGCGCGGTTTGGGACTGGCACTAGTTTCGCACGCGCAAACGATATATTTTTCAAAGCAGGTATACCCCGAAATAAAATTCACCATTTAGGGTTACAAAAAGCTTCAAAATCGGTTGCTTCAAAATACAGTCATCAGCAATCCCTTAGCAACTGCTCTGGATCTGTAGTTAAGAGTCTCCCCCCTTAAGCCCCGTCTACACTAGCAATTTTTATGTGGCAACTGTATGTGGGAATTTTCATTTACTCGTCTAGATGATCGTCAAATATTTGTTGTTAATTTGCGTAAATAATCGACTTACATATGCAAGCCTATGCAATTTTTTGATCATAGTTATCGAAATTTCATTTTATCTAAAGGAATATTTGTTTAAGGGTGTATTTAGTTAAGAAACAAAAAACATTGGTGTTTTAATGGCGGGAAGATCTACGTCTGGCCAATTTCCTCTTAGTATGGCAAGAATCTCTTCATATTCCTTCTTTTTCGTATTACGGTTCTTATAGTTCTCGCTGCGACTATTCCACAAACTTTTCCTAGCTCGCAATGCCTCTAGTAACAAGGAAACAGGCGCATCTGTCCATCTAGCTACAGGCTGTACTCGTACAAGCTGCCATCTCGGATGAAAATATTAGGGAGTGGGTTCTACAGATGACGTCGATATAATTGTCACTTTTTATGTGGCGTCTCGTCCACACGAACAATTATCGGTATGTGGCAAATTTTATTTGCTACATAAAAACAAACACACCAGCTTTTCAGCAAATACAGTTGTCATATAAAAAGTGGTCACTTTTCATCATCTACACGGGCACATAAAAATTGCTAGTGTGGACGGGCTTTAGTCAATTCCAAGTTTTTTTAATTTACTATCAAAGTGAGAGGTCTGACAGATGACGAGTACAATTGTCAGATGCATATCAGGTGAAAAGAACTGTGTTAGAGGGGCTTTTGTTTCACTTACAGCATGCTTAAACTGGTGAGGCTGCAAAATACCCCTTCAGGTAGAGATTAAGCTCGATTTCCGCCGTCTTCTCGAGTTCGGTCTTTCCTCCCCGAGGAGAAACGGCTGGACGCGTGAGTGGCCTATCGTGTCTGTGACGTAATTCATCAAAGTTTCATTGATGCGTTGTTACTGGTCGCCGGATATGGCATCCAAAACACATGTTTCCTCGTTCCAATACTGCAGACGTACTATACCTTTTCAACTTACGCAGTGAATTTTTTTTTAGATTGCTAAAGGAGTATCTAGTGTCTAAAAAAATTCTGAGAGGAAGCGAAGCAAATGTTTCTGAAAATCATGACAGGCCTACATAGACTCGCTAATGCTAATTTTTCGACATGTTGCAAGTTTGCTTGCCTGCCTGAGCGCTTTGATTTGGCTCTCTTCTGTTTGCAAGATATTTTGACTTCGCAAAATGTTCGCTCTAAACGGACAAGATCTGAATTTTTTCGGAAAGAGGATGATTACTTGCATATAAACAGTTAAGCTCAGCATTCTAATTAAAACTGTTATAAATATTGCATGGTGTGTTGTATCTTATCTCGGATGAAATATTTATCTTTTTCCGGCTTCACCAGAGATTAAGAGACGCGAACCCAGTTGTGGCTACAACAGCTGACAACAACAATGGCTCAGCAATGGACTTGAATGTCGCCGTCAATAACCACCGGTGCTTACTGTAGGTTGAATTACAAAAACATTTTCACCAATTTCCAGCTTCTCCAACGCTTTCTTGTCGTAAATCTTCGAGTTTTACAGTTTAGAACGCTCCAAAATGCGAACGCATGCCTTATCAAACTGCATTCTCGCATTCGTCATTTTTAAATCTGCTCTATAAAATGTATGTGGCCTGCATGATTTGAGCAGGCGACTTTCTGATTGGTAGAAATCACAATGGTCAATCCCTGCGTCCAGCCGTCTTTTCGTGGTGGAGCGCGGGCTCATTTTCAAAACAGCGGCTCGTTATCGAGCCTAGGTAGAGTCATAATAACATTCGATTATAAATTCTTGTACGTGTACAAAAAATTAAAGTTCAAAATAATTATTGCATAAGGAAACAATAAGAAGAGAAACTATTTTAAGTTGTCAAGGTGTTGGCTTTGGAAGACCGTTTTGAGTATTTTGTCAAATAGTCCGGGGCCATGTGTCGGAAGAATCGGTCCCGTGGGCATTTCATGAACATTTTAGTTTCTTTGCAGAAACTTATAGTTTAAATGGCGCTGAATCGGAAAAAAAGTTGTCTGCAAGTTTTTCAAAGCCATTTAAGCCTGTTTTATGCAAATTAGATACGACGTCACTATACAAATGAAGAATGACCAAAAATGCTTTCACTTTTATTCGGGACTTGTTTTGAATTAGATAAAATACGTATAAAAAGTGCAGTCAAAACACATTTCGACTGTATCAAAGCTTGAAGGAATAGAACGAAAATAAAATGGAAAATAATACGCAGTTTTATTTCAGAAATACTTGTTATTTACTCCAGTTATTTACTACATATCTCTAATGGATCCCCTTTGAATTGACTATTCTAATTTTTGAGCTTTTTAGAGGTTTTTCTAGCCGATTCGTTTACTCCAAATAGTAAAATGGTTATAATCCTGTCATAATTCAAATAGAAATTAAGGCGTTCATTTTGATGGTATTCCTGTGGTGTAGAACGCAAAGTGCATACGGTAATGATCTCTTTGCGCGCCCTTGGGTCATCATTAGGGGACAGTGGCTTTGACGAGGGATGGATATTTAGAGGCGGGACTGTATGGCTCAACTACAACGCAACAGATTCTTGAAGGGAATCATATGAAGCGTGCTCTCACAGCACACAGCATAAGAAGCTCTGCTTTAAAGATTTGCATATGGAGGCGTTTTTGAAGAGCGAGGTGCTAAAAGTAATGCCAACGAATGCACAAATGTCAAACAAGGTTCCTTTGCCTTAACACCATCTGCCAGGAAGGTCGATACAGTGAGCTTGAGACGAAACACAAAGACCTTCCAACTGCAATGGAAACCGAAGGCCTTCAGGAGAAGCTCGAGCAATTTGATACGGTCATGGGTTCTCAGTGTCCGCTATTCAAGTTTTCACGGGACTACAGGACATTTGTGAAGTGTATCCTAATGTTCATGCGTGCATCAAGAAACACTGAAGAAAGCGAGACTGGAATCTCCACCTTGAGTCCCTCACGGCGTTGGCAAAGTATTTCTTTGCCCAATGATGATGACAGGCTGAACTATGCGCGTCATGTGCCACTATATCTAATGCAGATGCACAGGTTACGAATCGATGATCCTGATATTCACCACGAATTTATGCAAGGAAGCTTTTCTGTAAAGTAGAATGAGATCCCGTTCTGCGCAATTGGTCCTGACCACGCTATAGAACATGTCAACAAGGTGATGAAGATTCGGGGAGGACTGAAAGGTCTAATACAGCAACTAGCAGCCATGGCACAGTGGTTCGTTGTGGCGCCAGCTGAGGACATGGTGGGAGTACAAAGAACTTCATCATCGCACCATCACGATTTAAGCGATGCGGTAATGAATCGCTATAACGAGAATGTAGAGAAGCTGAAGGATGTGCTGAAAGCGAAGGATCCCTTCGCGACAGTGGACAGTCATCTTGTGAACAACATAATAAACAATAATAAAAAAAGGTTCTTATTGCGCATTTAAAATTCTCAATGCGCTTACAATTGTACATGATTAAAAAGAATAAATGCAAGATGACATCAAGGTGGGAAAAGCAAAGTGTCTTGTACGAATACACTAAATAACGCCGAAAGACCAATACTCGGTGCCTTCTTTAGCCTGGGAAGCAGCGACACCATCTCAGAAGATGTAAAAATGAAGCTAGAGCGCTTTGTCTGCCAATTGTACACCCATGGACACAGCTACATAAGAAACCTAGGAGAGGTCGGATGGCTGCTTTTCAGCAAGAAACAATACGTAGATGAACAGCTATATACCTCCTACTGAAGCAGCCCTACAACAGTTGACAAGGCGTGCTAATTTCGTTGCATTGGTTTGGAAGTCTTGCGACAACCCCTAATCCAAATCTTCCTGGCCCAACATTACACGACTGGCAACAAGATGGAGATAGACTGCAGCCTGTTCCTACCACACTGCCACCTGCATACAAGGCTAGGCCGTACTGCATCTGATCGTCATCTTCATCATCATGATCATCATGATCATGATCATGATCATGATCATCATTATCATCATCAGTTTATTCTCCACAAAAACGAACAGAAATAATTATTAAGAATCAAAGAAAGAAAAAGGGCGAGGAGACCTCCAAGAAACCACCAGGCTTATAGGGGAGGCCACCTCGGTTATCAATATATTTATAATTGAGCTGTAAGTGTGCGGCTTGGCCAATTCAGTACTATCATTTCATTAAAAATATATATTCTTAAAAGTAGGAAAGCTTGTTGAACAACCAGGGGTGGATATTGGGAGAGAATTCCAAATTTTAGGACCTTGATAAAGTATTGTAAACTGCTTAAAGGTTTGTACGGCAGTGATGTGAGCGATAACAACTGGCCGATCGGCAGATCCAGTGTGGATGCAAAGGAACCTGCAACACAATGAGCTGTACGTGTAAGAAGCACAACCTCAGATGCACAGAAATGTGTGGTTGATGTAAAGTGAAACGTATTAACAGGAACAGTAACACTGATGCAGTTGAGAATGTTACGAGAGATATCAATGACGATGAGGATCTGCATATCTGGGCCCGTCAGCTAGTTTGGAACTCAGACCATGGCATTTAAGTAAGTTTGGATATTAAAAGAAACAAGGAAATGCTTCACTATGCAAAATCACCTATGCTTTGCACGCATTCTTACTGACACATGTGCTGATAATGACGCCCAATAATTTGAGCCAGAATTCTAAAATTGCGGAAAAATAATTACATTGGCTTTACCCAATAAGCACTGCCTTTAATAGAACAGACTAAAGAACACATGAATGGAAAGGTTCGGGCATTATGGAAGCATTTTCGGGTACGTATAACAATGCCAGACATGCCAATGCCAAAAATCTAATTTGCATAAATTTTTGCTATTCACCACCTATTAAACTATATATTTCTGAAAAGAAACTAAAATGTTCATGAAATGCCCACGGAATTACACATGGCCCCGGACTAAAAGAGCGTGTATTATTTCCTAAGCTTGGAATTTACCAAGTTAAAGGTGTAAGATTTTACGAATTCAAAATATCTTCCAAGCGTAGGTTTGGTAAACAGCTTTTTTTTTTTTCTATAGTGCTTAAGTTTACTTACAGATATCTTAAAATTTTAAGATTGTAAAATATCCCGTCAGGTAGAGACGTAATAGCGTTCCTTTCCAAGTGACTGTACGTGTACAAAAAAGAAAATCAAAAATGCACACAGAAGTGGTAGGTTGAAAGATGATATTTGATTAACACTCTTTTTTTCAAAGTAACAGAATATTCGCTTCGGCAATACGTTTTTAGCATGTCTCATAGAGAGACGTAATAGCATTTGACGATAAATCCCTGAAAGTGTCCAAAAAGGTTCAAAATTGCGTATCGACACAACAAGAAGAGACACTATTTAACAATTAGATTATGAGCTCGAGATTTCTATGAGGTGATAGTTGATGAGGCCGCAGGCCGAATCAACTATCACCTCATAGAAATTGAGAGGGAATAATCTAATTGTTTTAGTAGAATTCTGACTGAAATAAACGCAAATAATGGTTTCTAATTATTTTCCTGCGCATTATCGAACTTAACGTTTTAACAAAATCGCACGCATTGAATTGTCCTTGGTAAATTTGCAGTTGTTTACGCGCTTGCACCCGTTTTTCAATAATTTCAAGCTTTTAAAGTCAAGAAACCGCTAGTGTACTTCTTTTAGTCTTCTCGAGAATTTTATTACCATTTACATTTAAACTTCCTTCCAAAACTTCGGAAAAACGATAAAAACGTCGCATTTTGAGGACGACCTTCGGCAACTGCACACTAATGGCTGATAGTGTTCAATAGCCCAGCCAATCACATTGCAGCATTTGCATTAGTGTACTAGTAGAATTATACTAATTTAAATTATAAGGTTTTTTTTTTCGGTTATACTTTATTGTACTCACAGGTATTCTAAACTTGTAAGGTTGCAAAAAATCCCGTCAGGAAGAAAGGTAATAGCATTCCATGCTAATTTACTGTTCATGTACAAAAAATTAAAAATTGTACACAGAGTAGTAAAATGAAAAAAGATTCTAGATTAGCTTGTCCAACAAGGTTCAAAATTACGTATCGACACAACAAGAAGAGACACTATTTTAAATTATAAAGGGTTTTTTTTTTTCGGTTATACTTTATTTTACTCACAGGTATTTTAAACTTGTAAGGTTGCAAAAAATCCCGTCAGGAAGAAACGTAATAGCGTTCCATGCTAATTTACTGTTCATGTACAAACAATTAAAAAAAAAAAGTGACTTGCCTGTTTGATTTATTTGAGCGAGGGAATAGCGCCAACGCTGTGGGGATGTCATTTTTGATATCAAAACCAAGAAGTTTCGAGACTCTCTAGGTTCTAATACTTTGGCTTTTAAGTTTATGTAAGTAACGGGTTAAAACTGCATCAACAACGATCCGAATGAACGGCTGAGTGAACAGACCAGCGTGTGCATAAGCTCATGAAGCTCTTATCAAACAGACCGAGCAGACGAACGTCGATAATGCATAGAAGCACCTACACGACCGACTGACTTGAGGGCTTAATTAAGTCGCAAAATGAAGTTCAACAACAAACTGTATCAACAGCAAATTGGATATTGCTTAACTATCAATCTACTTTGATTAAAAAAAAAAGAACTTATTAGTGTGCTCACTTAATTGCTTATTTTAAATATCAAAATAAATTCATCTGAACGATAAAATATCATAGATCCAACAGGTTACCGGGCTAAGTAAAACACCATAGTCAGTCATTTGCATAGGTGACTTTCTATATTTTCGGCTCTCTTTTTTTTTCGGCTAGCTATCGGAAACAATTTTTAAAGATATGGGAATCTATTTTATATTTCGTGATCAACAACCTTATTCTCAACATGTTCATCGAATTAAGCAGTAAACCAATCACAGCGGCTGAAAAAATAAAACACAGGTTCAGCTTCACCGATCGCTCACACCAAAATCAACGAACCAACGCGACGAAAACGTTTAAAAATCCGTTTAAAGCTGTAAAAGTCATAAGAAAGGGAAAGAGAAAGGCAAACGGCAAAAGGAACAAAGTGTATTCAACGATTTAAAGTTGCTTTTACAACGAAATTTAGCAAACTGTGGCCGGAGTCATTCATCGCGAAAGCGAAGGACTGCACGGAAAGTGTGCAAGTTTACAAACCTCACAGACCACCGAAATTATTTAGAATAAAGGTTAGTTTCAGAAACTCTGCTTCGAATATTTTATTTCGAACTTATTTGTCACGTGATTTTTTGTTTTCGCCAAGCCACGGACTTTACAGAAAGCACGGAAATTGCATAAAAATAGAACTAATTCAAGCGCATACAAGAACACTGTGTGAGTTTCTGCCATCGAGACAATTCAAGTAAGCTTTCAACGCGATCAATTTGAAGTAGGTTTTTTTCTTTCAAATAAGGTTTTTGAGTGAATGTTGAATGAAAAGATGTCCATATAGTTTTCTTTCAGCCCGGTAAACGGGTAAATGTTTATTGTGTTCCTTCTCATTTTATTGTTTCTGCGTTTTCTTTTGTTTTCTTCTACCTATACACTTAGGTCTTTCACTCCAACTTTGACGGGCGGCAAAATTCATTGTTGTGAACCACCCTCAGTAAATATTCATTATGATCATGTATTAGAATCATATCTTCTGTTTTAATCATCAGATAGACCAAAATTAGACATTAAACTAACATTAATAAATTATTCTTCCTTACGCGTAGTCGAGCGTAGTGCTGTCTTGTCGGGAGCGGGAGTTTACCGGTACAATAGAACATAGGTTTTTGACGTTTTTGTCCAGTCAGAGTGGGCGTAGTATCTGAGGTTAGTTCATAAAAAAATAATAGTTTGCCTGCTCAGAAAGTCTGCCATTCTTGTCAGGGGCACAGCGAGAGACCATTTAGAGAGATGAATGTTTAGGGAGAAGCATGCGAGAAGTCAAGGTAATCGTGCGGGGGAAGACGTTACATTGATTTTTATATCCGTACTCTAACGTATTGAGTACTGAAGGCCAAATGTTATGTTAATTATGTTTAATATGGCAAAAGCATAATGCTAAATTAAATGTAATTAACAAAGCCAAATACTTGTGCAGCAAATGAATGCCGCCGTCTCTATTAAGCCCAACCCCTGCAAGTATTTATCTCCCATGCTTCTAAAATGCGCCGATTGCTCTGCTTTGCTCTTGTACGCAAGATCTTGTAAGATTCTCAGGAAACAGAGTGACCAAAAGGTGACTTTTGTTCTTTCAGTCGAGTATCAAATTTGCATTTCGCCTTTCCGATATAGCTTTCGTCACAATCTTAGTAGGGAATTGCATAAATAGCGCCGCAAGTCAAACATTTCTGGATAGTGTTGTGAAACGTTGTTGAGTAGCTGGCCAAGAAGAAGCAGCATTTCAACACAAAATTTTAACGCAATATAGCGCAGAAATGTTGTGTACAACCTTTTTAGCTTCAATGTTGCAATATGTTGGGTGATTTTTTTAAAAAGCAAATTAAACTATCGTGCATGCTGCGTCGTAATAAAGTGCAACACCACAAACAAGTGCAACACCATGGAACATCCAAAAATTGTGCACAACGTTTAACGAAAAATCAAAACTTTATTCAACGCCACCCAACCTGTGCAACATCTTCCAACTAGGTGGCTAAACGTGCGCAAAATGTTGTGCACAACAATATTGCAAGACATTGAAATTAATTATTTCGTTCGTTTGGCAAAGCCAGTGCATTAAACGCATGGAACAGGAGAGATGCAACAATTTTCCAGGAAAATCCTTGATATGAAAGAAAAAACAATGAGGAGGAGAGAGAACATTGGTGATGGGGAAAAGAGAATGAGAATGGGAATTTGGGCGAGGATATATAACGGTAAGAGACTGGAAAGGCTGGTTGAGGGTAAGTTTGATGGTAAGAGTGAAGGCGATGACGAAGGCGGGAGCTAGGATTATGGTTAAACGTAAGGCCAGAATAAGTGTAGGTGATGATAATGGGGATGAAGCGCTGATATGTATGGAAATAAGGGCGAGTTCCTGAGGACAAGGCGAGTATAAGAATGAAGATGACGACGAGGGAAGGTGACAGCGAGCGTGATAGTAAGAACGACGATTAGATGGAGGAGAAGAAGGAAAACGTCATGTAAAACGGCCAGGGATAAATAATTCAGATCTATGTAGCGTATGATGTTTTTTTACGACTGTTTTGTGTATGCAAAAGATGATATGTGTGAGGAATTGGTGGCCGTTGGTCCTTCCTTACCTCGGTCGAAACACACACAGATAATATATAGATTTAGGCAGGCCTAAAAGCGGAGCTCCCATCTGTTAAATTTTTCGCTCGAGTTACTTACAGTGTTACCAAATAAGAAGCCACACTATATTTCTAAGCTTATACGATGGCCCATATAGGTACAGAAAACCTCTCATGATTTGGTCGACGAAGGCGACGTCAATATATTTCGTGGTTAACCCGTCTGAGTTTTCCTGCCTGTAGTGACAGGTTCTAAAATTGAAATTGACGAGTGCACTTAATAATGGGTTCCTCACGTACGCACGTAGGCGCAAAACAAATCTTATAGTAAAACGTTTTACAACGTTTACTGTACACTAATTCGTAATACACCTCCAGGACCTCTATGAGTTATTCAATGTAAAAAGAACCTTGACCTTGTTTTGATTACTACAAAACCGTCAGGGCAAGAAAATCAACTCAAGGCAAAAACAAAGTACGTACAGAAAAACAAAGTGAACACAGTAAACTAAATGAACTAACGCCACGGCAAACTGAGAAAATCATGGCGGCAAAACAAACTCTGGAAATTGATGGTGCCGGTTATGTAAGTCATTTTAAAGCAGTTTTTGTGTAAGAATTGCGGCAGTTTTTGATTTGGAAAGTGAAGCACGCTAACTTAGAATATAAAGCTTACAATGTTGTTGTGACTGTTTTAAACCGTCTTCTTTTCGTTGCGGTTTGGTTGCATGATATGATTTACTAATTACGCGTTGCTAAATACCTAAGAGAATTTTATGTAGAGAACGGAATGAATTTTCCGCATTTCTGGTAAGTAAATATGCGGTAGGCTTAGTCTGAACCCACTCAGCCTAGCACAGGTAACTCGCAACGAAACCGGCGAATTCAACACACTCACCGATACGCAGTGATAAGGGAAACAAAACAAATGCAAGCGAGCCGAAATCGTGATTTTTATCCGTGAAGCTAAATAATTTGTTTTCAAAATCCAATAATGAACATCACAGTTAACTCCACTAACTAAAACAGAAAATAATTAGACTAAACGAAATATTTACTAAACAAATGTGTCTGGCATGTATAAAATGTAAAAACATGAACAGGCTTAATAAATATTTACGGGAAGATCTGAAAACCGACACAACTTCAAATTCATTCATAAATGAAGTATAATTCTCTCAATATAAAATTAGGCTTATGCTTAGTGCATACATTTACGTTTGTTACCTCATTATTGAAGAAGGCTTGTATATTCTGCAGGGCAAAGCTTTCAAACCAGCCCAATAATATCGGAGACGAACACGGCAGTTTCGTTGCAAGCTTAGTCCATGCAGCACCACCGACATATATATTATATTATCAGCGAACATCATCGGTGTAGCCTTTAAAAGTCTTTTATCCTTCACTTCAGTGAACTTGATCGGCTTTGAATTCACTTTTGTTTGAGCTCAATTCAGTGATATTCAACCTTGCTCAGCCGCAGGTCGAACCCTGGACTTCGCGCTCTTTTTGACTTGTTATCCAATATACATATTCAAATCGGCAATTATTTCGGATCTTCCCGTTAAGAAGTTGTCCTAAATCATTTGGCATAAGTTTCCGTGATGTAGATGAGTAAATAAAGCGAGAAATATTCACGAAGATCGATGTTCGCCAGCAGCTTTTTCCGCGTCTTTCATTCAGCTTTAAAGGTGAACAGCGTACCAAAGATTTGCCGCCTTTTCATACAGTCGCTTCGTTTAAGTTGAAATGAAATGTCCAGATCATTTATTTACATGAGAAAAAAAATAAATTAATTATTTCTAAAATAGATTTAGCCAAGCCTAAAAGCAGAGCTTGTCGGTTATTTACCTTGCCCTTTATTTAAATCTCAATTTACGCGATGATAGAATTGTCAGGCTAAGTCCAAAAAAAAATGAGTACTTGAGCCCGCGATCAATTGGAAAACCATTACCTGGTCAGCGGTCAACTTTAAAAAAAAATACGTCACCTCGAGTAGCTCTACGCTTGAGCCCGCGATATGGTCATGTGATACTGGTCAGCGGATACCTTGTTTTGACAGCTGTCAATTGACCATAACATGGAAGTTCAATATCAAAGATTTAACGTAACCAACGTGGTAATTGTCCTGTGACTCCCCTCCCCCTCCCCTAGAGTCTGTACGGACGGACGCTCGTACGGTCACGTGACTACCAAATTTTCTTGGCTTGATGGTTTACCAAAATTTCTTACCCATGGTGCTCCGCTAGCGCGCTTCGCGCGCTGGAGCTCCGCTAATAACTCAAGCAAAACTTTCATTTCAGTTTTTCGATCAATACAGTACACTTTAATAATGTTCTTCTTGAAGAAAGCGCGCACGGGCGCACCATCCATTGCCATAGAAATGAGTAAATCCATCAAACCGAGAAAATGTGGATGTCACGTACGTACTACGTACGTCAGTCCGTGCGTACACACGGATTAGGCCTGGGAACGAGTTTGCCTTTGTCCTTGATTTGGAGTCCTTCTTACGCAAAAAGTGACACAAAAACATATTCGGTTCGTTTAGAGTTGAATTACCTGTCGTAACAATTTGTAAGAACACTGCATTACTACAGAGGTTTTAATTTCTCATGTTATAAAAATGATCTGGACATTTCTTTTCAACTTAAACGAAGCAACTGTATGGAAAGGCGGCAAATCTGTGGCACGGGTGGCATCTTGTCGACTTTTAAGCTGAATGAAAGAGGCGAACAAAGCTGCTGGAAAACATAGATCTTCGTGAATATTTCTCGCTTTATTTACTTATCTACAGTCTGGAAACTTATGCCAAATGATTTAGGGATAGCCTCGTAGCGTGAATAACCGAAATGTTTTCCGACCTGAATATGATATATCGGACTACAAGTCAAAAACAGCGAGAGTTGAAGAACTGTCTACGGTTCCTGCGGCTGATTAATTATCTGAGCTCAAACAAGTCCAAACCAAAACTAGTAAAACTCGCACACTAAAATGAATTTTAAAAGCGATTTATTATCAAACTGCTCTATTTTATTCGCTCGCATTGTTTATTTCAGTGAGTGTATGTTAAATCTTGTACGCGTGATTTAAGATTCTTAAACAATAACTTACGCCGGTTTCGTTGCGCGTTACCTGTGCCTGGGTATTTGCTTACCAGAAGCGAAGAAAATTTGTTTAGTTCTCTACTGACATAAAATTCTTTAATGTATTAAGCAACTTGTACGATAAAACAGAATGTTAATCATGCAACCAAATAAAGACGGCTCAAACTACATTGTTCGCTCGTTAGAAAGTGAGCACCACTTCTAAATCACAAACTGCCACAACTCTTACACAAAAAACTGCTTTAAAATAACTTGCATAACCGGCTCCCAATGAATTTGCCAGGTTTGTTTTGTAAACGTGATTTTCTTTGTTCTGGCGTGAACTCATTTTCTTTAGTCGCGTGTTGACTTTGTTTCGCGCTGTATTTTTTTTTTTTTTTTGCCTTGAGTTGTGTTGCTTTGACTGTTTTGAAGTAAATCAAAGCAAATTTCCTTGCCTTCATCGAGGTGCTTTTTACACTGATTAACTCTAGGACGTTTATTAGTTTACAGTAAAAGTTGTTAAAAGTTCTTTTACTAAAATTTGATATGTGCGCCTCCGTACATACGAGAGGAACCCAATAAAGTACAGGGAAATCAAAACATATATATATATTTATTACTAACTAGTTTCGTACCGCACAACTTGTACGGCACTCCTCAGATAAATTTGCCAAAAGTAAAGATTACAACGTTACGCTGGTATATATAGGGACGCTGGATAAACGGAAAGTATATATATATATATATATATATATATATATATATATATATATATATATATATATATATATATATATATATATATTATTTTACTTACAGATCTTCCAGATTGGAAAAGTTATTAAACATTCCATTGCGTAAAGACGTAAGACCTGTCCAAAGCAAATGTCTGTGGAGAGGTTTCATCAGAGACTTCAATTATTGGATGAATTTAAAGAGAACTATGAAGACCGATCGAGGTTTGTATTATCTGCTAACGCGGAAAATGATTTCCATTTGGTAAATGGTCGATGTCATTGATGACAGCCAATGTCATTGTTAACAGTCGATGCCACCAGTGATAATTGATAATTGATAATTGCGATTTTGTAACGGCAATACCAAATTATATTGACGGCTAGTTGTGAAAAAAAATATATATATACCATATTAGGCGCAATATAATGTGGAATTGCCGTCTCAAAATCGCAGTTATTGTTGTATCATGATTCAATTGTTGTTTTCTAAAAACTAAGCGAATGATAAACATAATGTAGTTGTTGATCATGATTTAAATTCTTACTACTCGCGAAGAGTTGAGCATGAATATTGAACACGCAGTAACGTTTTCAGCTTCGCAGCAAGCTACTTGATTTTGGACTTAAGTTGCATCACGTGCGGTTGTTCGGATTCAAAGCTGGTCCAGTGCAGAGATATTTCTTCTTGAACGTAATACCTGAACCGAGGAAACTACAACTGAACCGAGAAGAGTTTGAGCAAATGATGAACAACCATGAAGTCCGCGAGTTTGCAGAAGAGCAGTTCCATTTGTAAGTACTGGGTTCTCGCTCTTGTTCTCGGGCATTTGTGTATGATCAGCAAAACTGCATGTGCTATATCATCCCATTCCTTGACGACATGTTTCACCTATCTGTCAGAATGCCGAATTTGTACACAGCATTCAACAAATAAAGGCTACTAGTAGTTTTTCGTTCAAGTGAGAGCCCGTAATACTTTCTTAAACCAAACGACGCTGACAAGACCATTTTGAACACCATTAATTATTACTACAAGATGAGAGGAAGCTACATACCTGGAGGATCTGCTTAAGAATTTATTCACTAACCCATGGAAACAATACACACATAGCTTGTCCACGGCTATCGAAGCGACAACAGAAGTAAGTGATGACTTACTGCAGGCCAAGAGCGCTAGCAAGGAAAAGCAGGCAGCGAATGACTTTGTAGTGAACGGTTGCTCATCGAATCCCTCTTCAGGATATTTTGATACATTGAATGAAGCCACGCTGAAGTCTTTAAAAGAACTGAAGGTTGTGTGTAAGGTTCGCCGTCAGCAGGATTTAGTACCTCCTCCCTGTATGGATCGTGATGTATTGCTCGGATGGTACTCAGTTCTCAGACATTTTCGCCAGATTGACTTGAAAATTATTTTCACCTATCCTCTTGGTCCTCTTTCTTGGTCTTTAGCCGATACTTATGAATTCCCTTGAAAAAAAGCAAAGCAAAACACTCCCAACAGCTAGAGCGACACAACATAGTCAACGAGAAATGCTCAGAGAACGTAATCAGCATTTTCGATGGAATGGCGGCCTTGTAGAAGGTGCAGATCCTCTCTGGAGCTACGATCCCTGTGGTTGCTGAGAGAGGGTTTGAGCACTGGCAGCAGGCGCGTAGACATAATGTTCCAAGTGTATTGCGAGGTATCAATCAAGAATATCGAAAGGTTGAAAAGAGTGTACAAGGCATAGAACAAGCTGCTCAATGTCATCGCGAACAAGCCCGAGATCGTCAAATAGCTCGTGTCACAGTGGAAGAGAGATGCATTCAGAGGCAGGCTCGGCAAAGGGATCATGTATTGCTGGCGACTAGACGGTCAAGAACTGTAGATGCTTGAAGGCGGATTGTCCAAAGTGCACTGATATATGGAGTATGCGGCTACAGAATATGGCGACTGATTATGGCATTCAGAACGAGCGTGGATAGTCAGTTTGAAGATGTAGAGGACTGATACCGATTAGTACGTTAACTAAGGCAGGTGTGGGCTACTTGAAATGGCGAACAGAAACATAGTTATGTGTCTTTCTTGAGGTTTGATAAAGCAAGATCCCTTTTGGCAGGGCACAAGCACAACGCTTTCTGCAACTCGTCACTGACGAGTACGTAGGAACGTTTTTCTCGTAGCTCAGTGGATATAGCGCCCGCCCGGTGGTTTGGAGGTCATGGGTTCAATTCCCGTTGGGGACTCAGATTTTTTCTTTGTCCCATACTCGCGACATACTGAATATTTTATATTTCACAACGTATATTTATGTTCATACAGACCCCATATGCAAGTGACAGCAGCGACGTTATATGATCATGCAGCTTCTGAATGCTCAAACGAACTCTAGACTGAAGTGTGAACTTAGTTTTTTAAATTCGTATTTGCGATTTGATTCACAAAGTGAAAGCTACCGTTCTATCCTTGCTATCATACATTTTTATGATGCTAAATAGTAAAAGAATAGAATTATACAAGTTTCGTTTGTTCCCCGTAAGTGAGCCATACAACTTCCCTAGCTGATGGACTATAAGGGCCAATTCGCACTAGCGGACAAATTTTGTAACAATTGGTAGATTTCATCACTTATGTGTCACTTTTTACAGAAAACAAGTGCGAATACGTTTTTTGAGACCCAGAACTTGTCAAACAATTCAGGAAAACAAAGAAGCAGTTGTCTTATGATTGGTCCGCGTTGCACGCGCGATACATTTTGTCAAACAATCGCAAAAACAAGTGCGAACGACTTGTCAGACAAGTGCAAATTTTGTCAAAACGGACAAATCTTCAAAGGGGCTGATGTCCTGCCTCAAGGCAGGACAAGTCATGACAAGTTGCATTCCAACGCCCCTCATAATACCAGATAACAATACGTTGTTGATTGGCTAATATTGTGTTTGGTCTGGATTGTACTAAAAAACAACACGCAAAATGTTTCCCCGATAGGCGGCAAAACATGTTTGCGTGCTGAGGTGAGGTCGTGGAAGGATGGTAATACTGGGGTTGGAACAAATGAATGCAGAGGGAACCAGTTTGTGCCAATAAATGGAGGGGAAAAGAAATAGTTTACTTGCCACATTTTCCCCGCAGGGCAGCACAAAAACATCACTACACGCGCACTTCAAATGCAAATCGTTTTAAAATCTATCACCACGTGGACCTGCCGATTATTTGATATTTGTACAAGGCGACCGTGCCGAGAAATGTACCAGGATGCCAGAACCACGTGCATAGCTATTGTAATAATAATTGCACCTTTTGTTTTCTACAAAATGTTTCTGACTTGTCCCGACAATTTTGTTTTTGTTAAAAATGTTATGACATTTAAAACTTGTCCGCTAGTGCGAATCGCCCTTAAGAGAGGTTTTCCAAATTATTAAGCAACGATAAATACATAAACGCTTGACCAAAAGCAAGATTATGCGAGCTAACGCACGCTGTGAATTACTTGCGTCTTGAAAGTACGTCAAATCGTCTACCTGCTTTCCTTCGTCTTCATCAAGCTCTCTGTTACATTGAATAACTCTTAGAAAATTTCGATGCCTATGTGAGCGGAAACCAATTCAGTGCGATGATGTCAATCTCATTTTAAAACCAACCACAAGCCTGGAAAGTGGGGTGGCATTACCAGGAAACATTGACGTCTCTCTCGTAAGCAAAACTATAGGAAAATCGCTATACTTTTCGTTATTGACGGCGCCATATCTGCTCTAGTTTAGGTCTGGAGTAGAGTGCAGTGAATAGCGTGCGTTCTTTCTTACATTAATTTAATCAATAATATAAGCTGGCGCCATGCCATTGAGAGCCTTAAAAGTTATGAATGAATTCTATATCTAACTGGTAGCCAGTGTAATTCTTGTAAAACAGGCGTAATATGATCATATTTGCGACTCGAAGTTAGCAGGCGAGCCGCAGCGTTCTGCACTCTCTGCAATTTAGCAATTTCACAGTCTGGTAGTCCATAGAGAAGTCCATTACAATAATCAATTCTACTGGTAACGAACGCGTGCAAAACCGTTTCTGATTTATCTCTTGATAGAAATCTGCTTATTCGCTTAATTTTGTGTAACCATAAAAAAGCCACACTACAAGACTTCGAAATATGAGTCGACATAAAAAAAAAAAATTACAGTCAAACGAGGAGCTTAGATTGCGCACTTCAGACACAGGCTTGATATCTGTCGTGCCAACACGGATTGTACCATCATTAATTTTCAACAGTTGTTGCCTAGATCCAATAGCTAGAAATTCAGTTTTATCATCATTTATCTTTAACTTGTCCTGGTACATCCATTTTCTTAAGTCACTTATACATCTCTCCATGGTACACACGGCCTCAGCTTGACCTGTTGGACTATTCGGATTGAATAAAAGGTAGAGCTGAGTGTCATCAGCGAAACAGTGGGCGTCGGGCACGTGGGCTTGTACTATCTCGAAGAGCTTGGAGGCGTAAGCCACAAAAAGAAGTGGAGCCAGACAGCTCCCCTGCGGAATACCGAAACGCAGATCCAAATTGTCTGATGTAACCCCATCGAACAAAATGCGCTAGCTGCGCCCTGACAAGTACGATGAAAACCACTCCAGAGCCTCCCCGCGTATACCGAAGCTCGTAGTCAAGCGTCTTAGCAAACTCTCGTGATCCACTGTGTCACAAGCAGCGCTTAAATCCAAGAGAACAAGTAGCGTTACACGCTGCGAGGTCATATTCAAAAGAATCTCATTAGCAACTTTGACTAACGCTGTCTCTGTACTATGATATTGACGATATGCAGACTGCAATAGCGGATAAAGACCTGACCGGACTAGGTGGTCGTATATCTGATTGAATACAGCGCGCTCAGTGAGTTTAGAAATGTAGGCTAAATTGCTCACGGGACGCAGGTTCTTAAATATTGGATCCAAGCCCGATTTCTTCAACAACGGTTTGACCACGGCCTCTTTCCATTTCTCAGGAAAAATTCCTGACTCCAAAGACGTGTTTATTATCCTGGCTACCACTGGAACAAGAGGCTCAGTGCAGGACTTTACTAGTGGCGTGGGGATAGGATCGAGGCAACAGGATGTACATATGGATTTCGCGATGAACATGCACACATCATCTTCGCTGAGCGGCTCAAACGCCTCAATAACTGGTAGGGTCGGTAAGCTACTTTTGGTTCCACTCTCATTCGGGACATCACATTGATTAAGCTCGTTTGGGGTGGAGGTGCTCTAATATCGAAGGAGTGATGTTAGAATACTAGAGCTCGTTGTTCGATCATGTGAAATGATGTATTTTTCTTTGTTTAGTAGAAAAAAGAACATGAATGTCGATGATAGTTCTGCCAAATGGCAACGACCATTTACGAATCGAAAACGCGCAATGCCAAAGTTTGAGCCCATTTTTGGAAACTCTATAAAATATTCGTTTTATACTTTACTGTTAATTCCAATGCGTTTATTTAGGCGTTTTGTTAAATTTATCGAGCCTTGCACTACCATAAGTAAAAGTAATTGGATCTAGTGGAGTACAATTCAAATTGGCCAGCAGCCACTTATGTCCAGAAATGCACGCAACAACGAAAACGACGAATGTGGTGAAATTTCGTCAAGCCAGCAAAGTGATGTAAAATGACGAATGTGACGAAATTTCGTAAAATTCGTCAAGCCAGCAAAGTTATGTCTTTGAACTCAACTCATGCACTGCTGACATATTTGATGAAATTGACGAAATTGGCGAAAATGACGAATGTGACAAAATTTCGTCAAATTTGTCAAGCCAGCAAAGTTGTGTCTTTGAACTCAACTCATGCACTGCTGACATATTTGACGAAATTGACGAAATTGGCGAAAATGACGAATGTGATGAAATTTTGTCAAATTTGTCAAGCCAGCAAAGTTATGTCTTGGAACTCAACTCATGCACTGCTGACATATTTGACGAAATTGACGAAATTGGCGAAAATGACGAATGTGACGAAATTTTGTCAAATTCGTCAAGCCAGCAAAGTTATGTCTTTGAACTCAACTCATGCACTCCCGACATATAATTTTGACGAAATTGACGAAATTGGCGAAAATGACGAAATGTGACGAGATTTTGTCAAATTCGTCAAGCCAGCAAAGTTATGTCTTGGCATGAGGGGACGCAGAAGGCGTAAACTGTAAGTACTTAAAGGAATGCTAGGATATTATCCTAGCATTCCTAACATTCCTAACACCACGCTCCTTTGCTTTGAGGTGCGAAAGGTGTCATAATCCTTTCCGCTGTCAAAAATATTATTAATCTGATGAAGACCAGAAAAGAGTTGATCATAACACTGTCGACTAAATAATTTTGTAATGTTGGCGGCGATTATATAAAGCGCGCTGTGGTAAACGTCTGTGATTTCGGTTTATTAAAATGTTGTCGATGTACACCAGCAAGGAATTCGAGCCCACAAGGAACCCGCTTATAGATAATTGCCGAAGAAAGCGTGAGGAGAAACGAATTCTAAAACCATACACAGCGAATTACTCCGGAGGCCGGAAAAAAAAAATACAACCGGACTGCTGTATAACCGAGCCTATCAAAAAAAAAAAGCGATAGATTTATGGAATGGACGAACGCGTATTATAACGGCAAACATCTTACCAAACAAATAATTGCATGATGAGCGGCCTGCAATAATATAAAGGAATTTTCCTATGAAATATTTTTTAAAGGCCAGAGCAGTGCAAGTCTTATACTGCGAGCGTAGCGGCCTTTTGCGAACTGGTGCGTAGAGAAATGATAACTGCGAGCGTAGCAAACTTACTAAATAAAAACGAATTCCACGTACCCCTGCGCTAAGCTGCACTCTGACTGAAGCTCGTCGTTCCAGTCTTAAGGGCTTTAGGGAAGAATGTACTGAGAAATACTATACATTTTGCTGTAGCAAACCACGAACAAGCCGTAGCGACACACTAACAGGCTCGTAAAGTCATGAAACTGATTTTTAGATCAGTATCAAAGCAAGGCCTTCTAGCTCGATATTTAAATAAATTTTATGGGCGCAGAAGGCCGTAATGTTTCTATCTTCAGCATATTGTACAATGTACAAGTGTACCCACAAGCACGTAGCCTGTGTGCAGCCGTCTTCTATTTCCTTTATACGGCGAAAACGGGACCCTTTTTCGCCGTATGAAAAAAGTAGGAGACGGCTACACGCAGGCTAGCAAGCATGCACATAGTATTAATATTTTTAGCTTATTCAATGACGCTGAACCACCTTACGGATAAATAAAAACACGTGGCCACTAATGATTGGTATCTTTGAATTAATGAAATTCATAGCGCTGGGCGTGCCACCTTGCAGTACGGACTAAAACAATTATATCGTGCCTCTGATGAGTATCTCCGGGTTGCAGACTGAAAAAAAAAATCCACCAATTGAAGGACAAAATATCCGTATCATTAAAATTACAATTACAGTTCCGATGGAGAAAATATTAAGCGCTGCTGTATCATTAGAATTGCAGGTTACATCGAACCGTATGAGGTGTGCCACCCGCCAGTTCAGATGGAGAAAATATTAAGCGCAGCTCTACTATCAGAATTGCAGGTTACATCGAACTATATGAGGTGTGCCACCCGCCAGTTTCGATGGAGAAAATATTAAGCGCTGCTGTATCATAAAAATCGCAAGTTACATCGAACTGTATGAGGTGTGCCACCCGCCAGCTCAGATGGAGAAAATATTAAGCGCTGCTGTATCATTAGAATTGTAGGTTACATCGAACTGTATGAGGTGTGCCACCCGCCAGCTCAGATGAAGAAAATATTAAGCGCAGCTCTACTATTAGAATTGTAGGTTACATCGAACTGTATGAGGGGTGCCACCCGCCAGTTTCGATGGAGAAAATATTAAGCGCTGCTGTATCATTAGAATTGCAGGTTACATCGAACTATATGAGGTGTTCCACCCGCCAGTTTCGATGGAGAAAATATTAAGCGCTGCTGTATCATAAAAATCGCAAGTTACATCGAACTGTATGAGGTGTGCCACCCGCCAGCTCAGATGGAGAAAATATTAAGCGCTGCTGTATCATTAGAATTGCAGGTTACATCGAACTGTATGAGGTGTGCCACCCGCCAGCTCAGATGAAGAAAATATTAAGCGCAGCTCTACTATTAGAATTGTAGGTTACATCGAACTGTATGAGGTGTGCCACCCGCCAGTTTCGATGGAGAAAATATCAAGCGCTGCTGTATCATTAGAATTGCAGGTTACATCGAACTATATGAGGTGTGCCACCCGCCCGCTCAGATGGAGAAAATATTAAGCGCTGCTGTATCATTAGAATTGCGCTGCGCTCACTCGTGAAATAGTTTTCAACACTCCAAGAGAAATTTCGTATCTCCGCGCGGCCATGTAATATCCTCTATGCTTGTAAATGGATTTATACATTGGAACCTTTAAATAACGCTACGGCACGTCACTGTTTCTTGGCTTTCAAACTAAGACCGGGTTATTCGTTAATAGAGGGAATATAATTCTCAAAATAGAGATCAACATATTAAATTTGTCTGCAAATTGGCGGGCTAAACAAGTGTTGATAACAACAGATTCTAAAAGTTTACCCCCTCATTAGCTCTCATTTCTACTTTATTAAAAAAAAACAACCCCCCTATTTTTCATTGATCTAAACGCCCCCCCCCCCCCCCATCCCCTTAGCCATAAATAACGAACAGTGCCTCACAGAACACGAATAGAAAGTAAATATAGCGAAATATTCTGTTTCGCAAATTTTACTGGCGCGCTCCGCGTATTAAAAACCATGAACTTAAAGGCGAAAGCTGTGTTTTTGCACAAAGATGGGACCAAGTGTTAGAACCGGATGGAGCAATCACACACCACGAATTATAAATTCACTGACCTAAAATAAAGTTTGATAGACTGACTTACCTGGCGACCTCCTTATATGACTGTTTAATGAATGATCCATGATGTGATAGCCCGGGCATTATACATGCGTTTCTTGAGTACGACTTTAAAACTGAACTAAAACAAACACAGCATTTCGACGGATTGCGCGCAGTTGATCGCTTGCTTAGTGCTGCAGAACGAGTGTCCTCGCATCGGACATCAAAACAATTCATCTTCCCTGTACAATTGAAAGGTACGAACCATCTGTAATATGTCGAAACATTTTTAGCATTTTGAACGGCTTTCTGTATTGATGGCGCAGGTGTCGCCGCAACTCTCGGCTGTAACTCACCATAATTTCCACTCTGCAAATCCACATGATCGTTCGATAGAACCAAGAAATGATCACCTTGCATAAAGCGAAAACTGTTGCTTAGAGCATCTTCTATCTTAAAAGGTCGAAATGCTTATGCGACATCAAAATGGCTAGAAATGATTCCTTACTAGATGAGCTTCTTCTGTCTCTCCTGAATTGCCGCTAAAGCGAATTCGCCGCGAACATTGTAATTTATTCTGCCGCCAGAATGGAAATTCATCCGCGTAACACCCTGCGTGACACTGGTGATGACAAGATGACCCAAATGCTATTGACAGATTATAACACTTTCGGTAACCACAACCTAATCTTCTTAAGAATTCATGAACTTACAGTTGACGCCACTTGCGTCCCCTCATGACTCAACTCATGCACTGCTGACATATTTGACGAAATTGACGAAATTGGCGAAAATGACGAATGTGACGAAATTTTGTCAAATTCGTCAAGCCAGCAAAGTTATGTCTTTTGACTCATCACATGCACTGCTGACATATTTGACGAAATTGGCGAAAATGATGAATGTGACGAAATTTCGTCAAATTCCTCGAGCCAGCAAAGTTATGTCTTTGAACTCAACTCATGCACTGCTGACATATTTGACGAAATTGGCGAAAATGACGAATGTGACGAAAATTCGTCAAATTCGTCAAGCCAGCAAAGTTATGTCTTGGAACTCAATTCATGCACTGCTGACATATTTGAATGCTCACAGATTTGACACATTTCATTATTAACAACTGTAAAAGTGCATACATACATGAATGCCTCGTTCTTTAGACATGACACAGGAACTGCGAACATACCAACATGCCTCATTCTCTAGACATGACACAGGTTAAGACATAGCCAAAACAATTTTCTTGTGGCCTGCTATGATATTTGCATATAACAAACTTATGAGAATTAACTCAATTATGCAAATATCTTGCCAACTTCACGAGATCTATGTCCCAATGAAAACAATAACCTCATTTGCTTTAGGAATCTTTCATATCCAATATTGCAGAATTTCCTGCTGTCCTGAGTTCAGGCATTAATATACTAAAACTCTATTGAAATCAGGAAGCCACTTATATTTACACAGGGTTGCCATGTTCACCCATTGGACAAGTAAACAGCTAAAAAAGTACATGTTTGTATGCCACGTTCTTCAAATATAGTAAGGTAAATATGGAGAAAGTACGTAAATGTATGCCTACTTTGTTAAATATTACACTGACAAACACCCATTTGTGGACATAAGAATAATATTTGTGCATTGTATCAAAAAACTTACACTATGTTCCTTTCACATCCTTGTTTTGAGAGATATAAGTGGTGATATTAAGTGTTAATGCCTCTGTAAAAATAGTCCATCAGCCACGAATAATCCAGCCAATGTTGGGGAATGCAGGCTAATAAAGTTAATCCCTCGCTTTACTGTCTCTTTTTAAACTGTTCCAAAGTTAAGAACCTCCATAAAAATATGTAGTGATTCACCCATGAATGATCAATGACATTTGTGAAAATACTGTCGTTTGGGTCAATATAAGCTTACTGCTTGCCTGTCATAACGGTCGATCCATGTCCCAATGAAAACAAATAACACTTAGCCACATTTGTTTTAGCAAACTCTTGTATCCATACAGAGTTTACTGCTGAGCTGAGATGACATTGATATACTGAAGCTCTAGTGAATCCAGATTGTGTTTGTGTTGGAATCGTTACAAGGCTGCAGTTGTGCTAAAACTATGTCGAAGCGTTTGAGTCTCCTCAAACAAATTTTAGCGCGAGCGTTCGCGAGTACTCGGGAAGCGTGTTGTTTACCAACTTTTGTCACGAAAACTGCCGGCTCAGTGATTCCCAGACAAGTGATTTGCCGGATCTTCCATCAACTGCTCGTATTCGCAAAAAAAACACTTGTGCTTAAGCTGTTAGAGATGTCTAGACCAGTATGAATGAATATGTTGTTGGCAATTTAGTTTAGTATTCTATGTAAGGCCACGTAAAATGTCATTGTTGTTGTGCTTCAGTTGTGGGAGATGTCAAGACCAGTAGGAGTTTGTTAAAGCAATTTAGTTTACTATGCTATGTATGACAACATGAAGTGTCGTTGTTGTGCTTTAGCTGTGAGACATGTCAAGACCACAATAAGTATGTTTAAGTAATTTAGTTCACTATGCTATGTATGACAATGTGAAGTGTCGTTGCTGTTCTTTTGGACTACCTGTATGTGTTCTTCTAGAAAATATCAGTACCCCTGCATGCAAGTTTTTTTCCTTTATGCCCCCCAGGCGCCGGGAAATTCCAGGTAAGGCCAAAACACTTTTTTTAAATTCAGCCTTCAATATGCCCAACCCCTCAGAATTTTCATTGACCTTGCATGGGGTTGGTATGGACATTTTTTTAAACTGTATTATGCAAGAGAATACACAGTGGTACAGTATCACGGAATGATTCCAAATATAAGAGGGATATTTTTTTCGTTTTCGTTGAATTTGCTGCTTTCGTGCTACCCTCTTCTTGAGCTTGTTTCCTCAAATCTTCGACTTTGGCGAAATTCGTCATTTTCGTCAAATAATTCGTTTTCGTCAAATTTGCCGCTTTCGTGCTACCCTCCACTCCAGCTCATCTCCTCAAAACTTCGACTTTGGCGAAATTTCGCCAAATTCGTCATTTTCGTCAAATTCGTCGTTTCCGTCAAATTCACCGCTTCCGTGCTACCCTCTTCAAGAGCTCGTTCCCTCAAATCTTCGACTTTGGCGAAAATTTCGCCAAATTCATCATTTTCGTTGCATTCGTCCTTTTCGTCGAATTCGCCGCTTCCGTGCTACCCTCTTCTTGAGCTCGTTTCCTCAAATCTTCGACTTTGGTGAAATTTCGTCAAATTCGTAATTTTCATCAAATTCGTCGTTTTCGTCAAATTCGCCGCTTTCATGCTATCCTCCACTCCAGCTAATTCCCTCAAAACTTCGACTTTGGCGAAATTTCGCCAAATTCGTCATTTTCGTCAAAATTCGCCGCTTCCGTGCTACCCTCCTCAAGAGCTCGTTCCCTCAAATCTTCGACTTTGGCGAAAATTTCGCCAAATTCGTCATTTTCGTTGAATTCGTCCTTTTCGTCGAATTCGCCGCTACCATGCTACCCTCTTCTTGAGCTTGTTCCCTCAAATCTTCGACTTTGGCGAAATTTCGTCAAATTCGTAATTTTCGTCAAATTCGTCGTTTTCGTCAAATTCGCCGCTTTCGTGCTACCCTCCACTCCAGCTCAATCCCTCAAAACTTCGACTTTGGTGAAATTTTGCCAAATTCGTCATTTTCGTCAAATTCGTCGTTTTCATCAAATTCGCCGCTTTCGTGCTACCCTCCTTAAGAGCACGTTCCCTCAAATCCTCGACTTTGGCGAAATTTGCCAAATTCGTCATTTTCGTCGAATTCGTCGTTTTCGTCGAATTCGCCGCTTCCATGCTTCCCTTTTCTTCAGCTCGTTCCCTCAAATCTTCGACTTTGGCGAAATTTCGTCAAATTCGTCATTTTCGTCGAATTCGTCGTTTTTGTCGAATACGCCACTTTCGTGCTACCCTTTTTTTGAGCTCGTTCCCTCAAATCTTCGACTTTGGCGAAATTTCGTCATTTTCGTCGAATTCGTCGTTTTCGTCGCATTTGCCGCTTTCGTGCTACCCTGCACTCCAGCTCATTCCCTCAAAACTTCAACTTTGCAAAATTTCGCCAAATTTGTCCTTTTTGTCGAATTCGTCGTTTTCGTCGAATTCGCCGCTTTCGTGCTACCCTCCTCTCCAGCTCGTTCCCTCAAAACTTCAACTTCGGCGAAATTTCCCCAAATTCGTCATTTTCGTCATTTCGTGCATTTCTGGACATATCGCGCGCAGCGGGAGGCTGATTAGAAATTACGAACAATTTATTACTCGAATTCTACGACACGAGGCCCGATTAGTAATTAATCGGGCGAACAACGTAGGTGTCGAATCCAATTTGAAAAAAAAAAATTCAACTTGGACAGCCTTAATTGGACACGTGTGTATTCGCGCGCCAATTATGCGACTAATCGTATCTATAACAAAATTAACGATTTTCTTTGGTTCTGCGCGCGCCAATTTGTCACGTAATTAGTAATTAGTGCGCGATCACGTGGGTGTCCAATTACCACTGTCCGATTACAACTTCGTGTAATTTGATACCTGGAATTTGACGCCTGCGCCATTCGCGTTTCAATCACGTGCACTTAATTGGTTCTTTCGTGCTGGTTTCCTACTGTTTGAAAGACCGATTGAACATATATTTAAATTTTTTTCATATGAAAGAGGTTCGCAAACCCTTCCTATACTCAAATTGTATTATTGATACGCTGCGCGCTCTCGGCCGACTTGAAATTACTCGCGCGATTAATCCCTGAATTGTACTCTAGGAGGCAGCGTGGCCGAGTGTTTTAGGGCGCTGGTCTTGTAATCCCGAGGTTCTGGGTTCAAGCCTTCCACCCTGCCACTAGCTGGATTTGTTTTCGGTCGTCCCGAGTTCAAATCCTTGGTCACCCTTTGTAAATAGCCAACTGGCCTTCCTCCTGCCTCCTCGTGGGATTTTTAACTATGTTATGTTCATTTAAAATATTTGTTTCCTCTGATTCAGTGGTATGCCTGTAAACTATCTCGAAGCTAAGTGCATGACCACTATAAACAACATCTACATCGACAATTATATTTACTCCACTCAGTCCAATTACTATTTCAAATCTATAGGCCCGCAAAGTACCCATTAGAATCGAGAATTTTGTTGTCTGATACGAACGTGTATTTTATCTTTATCGCTCTTGAAGATGATATATATCTTTTATAAGGTTGTATTACTTAATTAAAAAAGCAGCTTCTGCCCAAAGATGTCGCAATATTGTGTGAATGAAACCCAAATTTCAAAATCGTATTACTCTTAAATGGAAAAATGCCAGTGACTAATCCTGAAACGCAATGCAATGCAAACTTCAAACTTGGGTGCCCAGTTTGGGCTGAACCACGACAACGATGACTCATAGGTTTAAGTGAAACTGTCGTCATCGTAAAATTAATTTATTATCAGATTTATAAACTTACAATTTATTAGTAGTTGACGGTGTACATTTAATAAGTACTTCAAGTTGTGTCCTATTCTCGCAGAGCAAAGAATTGCCAAATTGTTGATCCGACCGAGATGTGCAAGAAGGTCCACAATCTGAAAAAAAAAAAATACAGTAGAAAGTGGTCCATTGCTTACCAAATTCAAAAAGAAACTTATCTTGCATGATGCAACCACATAACTTATTTTCCATAATTTATAAAGCTTTTTAGTTACTCAACTGAGGTTATTTCATGACTGACACATTTTTATTTGTTATTCAACAACCTTTATTTAACTTACAACCGTGTTGAATATTAACTAACTGAAAGTCCGGGGAGGGCTTGATAATGTAGCAGGGAAGAGCGGGGCTGTTGAATGAATTTATGAATATTTATGAGGGATTTATCTGTATAAATCTCTCGTTTGAGGGATTTATCTGTATAAATCCCTCGTTTGAGGGATTTATACAGATAAATGCGAAGGCTTTTATCTGCATAATTTATAAAACCTCTCATTAGCATTCTAATATTCTAGGTTCCGATTGATCTATTCCTGACAAAATAAAACTCTCT
The DNA here is from genome assembly GCA_963693305.1 of Meandrina meandrites. Taxonomy (NCBI): domain Eukaryota; kingdom Metazoa; phylum Cnidaria; class Anthozoa; order Scleractinia; family Meandrinidae; genus Meandrina; species Meandrina meandrites. The sequence continues at coordinate 27,964,077 of OY855907.1, read as the reverse complement.
GAACAAATTAAACACTGCAATTCCAACATAAAAATTTTACTGCAGCCTGATACAAAATACTTTAAGCTATATAGCAGTGGCAGGCCAAATATTTTTTTTAGTTTACTTTCCCTAAAAAGTTTAAGTCTTTGAAAAAAAAAGCCTTCTTCCATTTCTAAATTCATTTTGGAAATATAAAATTCATGTCAATGGAATCATAAAAGATCAGCTAAGTTCGGTTGAATTTCCGTCATGCCGTTCTCAAATTTAATTGTCGCTGCACACTGCCTCAGTTAAAAATTCCTTCCTCTTGAGTTCAACAACAACGTGCATCTCATTCTTGAAAAATTGAGAATCCTAAACGTTTCCTTACAACTTATCTGGTGTTCCGAGCAGCCCATGTTCCTGTCCTTGGTTCAACTCTTCATATTTTTTTTTAGCCGTTCCTGTCGAGGTTTCAATTTCTTCGCACGTTTACTAGTACCATTAGACGCTGTACAAAACACGCTAAACCGCACCTTGCGAACAACACACAGTGCAAAACAAACCATCAAAACAAGCTTGTGTCATTCAAATAAGGTTGCAATCACAATAAATCGCGAAATCCGTAGAAATGCACGATCGGGCTAGTCTGAGAAAACCACACAATGGCAACAATAAAAAACAACAAAGACTACATTGTTTACGCTCGGAGCCGACGCACTACTAATTAGATGGCTTTTGTCCTCTTGGAAACGGGCTTTATATAATGATCCCTCATGAATAATATCATAAAATAAGTCAGATAAATACCGAGAACGGAGGTATTAATCCATATATATATCCATATATATATATATATATATATGGATCATCCCGCTCAGGGCAATTCTTTCTTCTTTTTCACTCAATTACCTTACATGTTGTATCTACGGGATGGGTTTCACTTCCTTATTCAGCCATATATATATATATATATATATATATATATATATATATATATATATATATATATATATATATATATATATATATATATCCATATATTTTATATGGATTAATACCTCCGTTCTCGGTATTTATCTCTTACTTAAATGTTCATCAAGACGTTTCGACCACTCTTTGGTCATTATCAAGTAGATGTCGAGAATGAAAATTATAAAAACTTAATTATTTTGAAACCTTCGCACCAATTGAGTAGGACTGTCTATTGAGACTTGGTGTCAGTTCATGAAATTCAATATAAAACATTTAGTAAATGAAATGTTAAATTCAGTGCATCAGCCCAGTATATAATCAACTTATTCTCTGGACAACAACAACGATAAGATGAGCAGTGGTGAGAGCGCTCGCCTACTACCAACGTGGCCAAGGTTTCATTCCTAAACCCGACTTCATATGTGAGCCGAGTTTGTTGTTTCCTTGTTCCTAGGATTTTCCAGAAAAAAAAAAAAAATTGCAATTCGACCTTCGATGCACGTACACGATATCGAGCTCCTCGAGCTCCTTAGTGTTGCCTGGGTAAATAAATGACGTTTGACATCTGTCATTATTTATTGCTGATTTTCACTGTCACCCCGAAAAAAAAGTCAATCCAAAACTATTGAGTGAAAAACTCAGGAATATTAAAGGTTTTAGAAAATTACCAGATATTCTCTTTGTCCAAGTCTCGTGTTAGTACGGTATTCCGTACTGGAGTTATCCGTCAAAATGTTTCACACAAATTTACAGAGCACTGCATAGAAACGCCATGTTGTTGATGTCTTGATGCCGTGTGGCGTGAAATTCCGAAATTCAAAATGGTCTATCTTAAAGACGGCGGCTGCTATCGAGCTAAAAACCTTCAACAAGATTTTTATAAAGGATGTGAATTAGCCAGTGAAGGATAACGCAGGAGTCTTGCGATTATGGATTTTGAAATTTTGATAACGTCACGTGAAAACCAAGAATTAAACCCTTTAATACGGTTTTTCCCTACACATTCAAGTAATAACGGCAGAAATAAAGTTAGAAGTGAAAACTCGTAGCATGGTAACAGTCCGAATACAGTTAAGAAGAACTTATCGAAAATTTAGCTCTCAAGCTGACCCCACGAGAGAAAAATGAATTTGAAGTTATCCAATTTTACAAATTGTTTGGCATGAACTTTCTCGAGAATGCTTTTGAATTTAAATGCGGGGTCACTTATAGAAATGAATTGCAGTGTGATGTTTCAAATAGTACATTAACCGTCCCCAATGGAGTGATCCAAGAACTGAATCGATTAATATTTAAATTTCTATGGAAAGGTGTGGACAAAGTACGGGGGGGGGGGGGGGGGGGGGAGGTACTCCCCTAAATTTCGGATAGGGGTGTGCCGCGAACGTTCTCAAACCCTGCCCCTATCTAAGTATAAAGAAAACGAAAATTAAGAGCGAATGCTCACTAAGACCGCGCGAGTAGTGGCACATGATGAAAAATCAAAATTCTTTATATTTCGCCCAGAGATGGTAGGCCTAGAAACGTGGTGGGATTTTTTTCTTGAAAAATCTTTTAAACCGAGCAAAAACCTATAAAACCGTTATGGCCCTACGTGTCTACAAAAACACACAAAATAAACTTGACTCGTAGCTTGTCAGAAACTTCGCACTGATTCATTCGCATTAAATAAAACCCCGATGTTGGGCCTGGAAATGTGCTGTTGACGTGTTTACAAGTCATTTGAGTCAAATTATCCTTCTCTAAGTTAATTTTTAAGATCACAGCGAGCCGCTGAAAATCACTAAAATTTCGGTTGTTCGAAATTCTTATTTTGGCGGTCTTTTTCGAGAAACAATTTCCCTACCCGCTAAAACTCCAAACCATTTGAAATTCAGATATTTTGAAAGAGCAAACGCCGTTCTAAAACTTGGTGTAAAAAGAAGTTTCGGGCTTTTTATAAGCGCTGAGTGCGAACGTTCTCAAAATCCTCATAATTACAATTTTACCTGTCACTGAACTGTAAACAACAGCCACATGCTTCTGACCAGATAATCGAAAACATCTTGTTTCCAGTGTTTCCTCTTGTTTTTCTCGGTATTTGAATGTAAACTACAGCCGAAAGTTCCTGTTTAGCTCATCCTGAATACGATATTATCCAAATATCCAGTATTAGGTGTATTTAGAATCCTAAACAATAGCCATCGATCTTGAAGCGTACGTAGTACATCAACTGACGTGCTGACATTCAACTTTATACGACTCTTGGATCTTTTTATCACATTCAAATGTCTTGTTAAACAGCAGTCGAATAAATAAACCCTTCTTGCATAAACTCTTTGCTCCCTCAAACTGAATTTTTAACCGCTGTTCGCAGTTCGTCCTGAAACGAACTGTTGTTCTTCGATATTGACTAATTTGCCTGTCACGCAACCGTCACTCGATAGGGTTTTGTTACACGATTTCCATAAATGGAAATATATGATAAAGCGAAAGATCAGGACGTCTAAAACAAATTTTGTATTAAGTAAAAGGGGAAAAAAAGAAAAAAAAAGGAACTTAGGCAAGCTTAAAGACCGTGAAGTATTTACATGATGTTGTCGTTTTCAGTACAAATGCTGGTTTAGCGAAGGAAATTATGCAAACAACCAAAGGTTAAAACAATGGAAAATCATTTGCGAGTAGCAGCATCTTGGCCGAAATGATATTTTCATCACACGAGCTGCATTGATCAACCACCCATACCCACTCCGCCCGAGGTCTATCTCCTTACTACAATTTCATATAACTTTTTTGGAATAATAGGTAACCCTTTCGCGTCTTACCCCTTTCACGTATCTACTGAGAAGGAACATTATGTCTCATTCCTTTAAATTCTCAACTTATCAAATAACCCCTTAGGATACTTAGATGGATTGCTCGAACTTCTATATCACTGCGTGGTGGCTATGTTCGAGATATTTTAAATAAAGGGATACGTAAGTGACAGTTTAAATGGCAGTTTTACCTACCCCTTTTGCATACTTCAACTCTTGAGCCTGGAAATGACGTTGAGGGATGATTCCCGCCAACTCCCATCCGGGACAGTAAAAAAAAAAAAAAAAAAAAAAAAAAAAAAAAAAAAAGAACGACATCCATTCGTTTTTGACGAGGTAATCTTTCCTGTTATTTTTATTATTATTATTATTATTATTATTATTATTATTATTATTATTATTATTATTATTATTATTATTCAAAAAACATAGAAAAAGAGCAAGGATCTGTACCTCGGGCGGAGCATCTTGTATGAAACTTTTTAGCACCTCCTCATTTTGGCCAAGTCACTGCTGGTCACAAATGTTGAGAGAGGCGCTGGCCTTCTTCAGGCTCTTACCAGCCACACAAACGTCGTAGCAACCTCAGTCCCTTTTTTAAGAGCCAAACTATGGTGTCGTTGTCATCTGTCAGTCGAATTCGACTATGGAAGAGCGCCGTGAGGCCGAGGGTTTGTTGAGGAGCATCGTCTTGCATTGCTGTAGAGGCCATTCTTAGATTTGCAGTCTCTGCTTCGGCCCTGGCATATGAAAACTGATGCAGGTTATGCATCTGAATGGTCTTGGTCTTGACAGGTTATTCTTCTGGCTCTTCTTTTATCGTTTTTGTCTCCGATGGCAACCTCTCTTTTTTTCAGTCCTTTTGATACTTGCTGCTTCCACAGGTTTCTGTTGTCTACAAGGGCTCCCATGACTTGGTGGCAATGTTACATGCTTTCATGTCACGCTTGCGTATATCATTAAAGCGTAGCAGCGGGCAGCCTCTGCGCCTTGCCCCCAGTGGCAAGCTCGCCGTAGAGTAGATCCTTGGGGATGCGTCCATCATCCATCCTGTGAACATGGCCCAGCCAGCGTAGCCCCCGGCGCTTGTTTCCGTTTCGTAAACGGTCGGTGCCATTTTAGCGACATTTTTTCACAGTCATCAATTTTTTTTTCTACTAAAAAGAACAATGAAAATTGTACGTCAGCACCCAGAATCGAACCTGGAACCTCTCGTATGCTAGCATCCCTCTCTCACCACTATACCACCACGTTGATCCGCCAAATCCTCGAAAAATTTAATGATATGAGGTGACTTTCTTACTGTTACATCTATAATAGATGACCCTATCCCTATCCCTAACCTACGCGTGAATCTAACTTAGATTTAATAATCGTCCTCTCTAAGCCTAATTTCATCTAATAATCAAAGCACAGTTTCGACCTTAACCAGGCTTAAACTAGAGCAGATATGTCACTCTCCATTCCGAAAAGCTTGGCTACCAATGATGGCATCGACCGTTTAAAATGGCGCCGACCGTTTACAAAACGGAAATGAGCGTAGCCGGCGTTGACGTAGAAGTGTAAACATGGATGGGATACCAGCTCCCGAGAGGACATCGTTGTTACGCGCCTTGTCCTGCCATTTATTTCCGAGGATCCTACGAAAGTACCCCAGATGGAACACCTGGAGCTTCCGTTGTTGTGTGGATTATGTAGTCCAGAATTCGCTATAGTATAGTAGAGTGCTAATGACACAATCTTGAACGTCTAGGCATGAATAATAAACATGAAATGTAAATGCTATTCTCTCCGTTTGTTTCTAATTTTATAATCGCGCTACATATTGTTCTAGTGTTATTTCAAATTTCTTATGTGTCACGTTTTCATAGTATCGGGAGACGTTGTACTGCACTGGATTCCGAATCGAGCGGTCCAATCCGGGTTTGAGCCCTTGCCGGGGTCATTTTGTTGTGTTTTTGGGCAAGAGACCTTACACTCACAGTGTCTCTCAGCAGAGGGTTGTGATGGATGTGACCTACGCCAGCAGGCAGTTCCTGCGGCATTAGTATTGTGGTATGCGCACGCATGTTTTTGGGCCAAAGATCATGTTATGTTTTTATGTCGGCCATCTTGGTTGTATTCAAAACCGCTGTTGAAGTTCTTTCGTTGTGACGTTCGTTCTCGTCTCCTTAACATTGGCGTGGTGGCAGCGGCGATTAACCCTCGTCCTCAGGAGCCCGAGTGTCGTCTCGCTGGTCCAAGCAACAACGAGTCTACCTATCCTATGGTCGAGTGAACTCGAAGCAGCCTTCTCATCGTAAGGAAAGTATAACTTCACTGTTCTTTATTGTTATTGTGTTCAACATGCATTCAAGTAGAGCCCCGAAACAGTGGTCCCTAACAAAGAATGAAAGTATCACATCATTTGAAGCTTGGCGGCAGAATCTTCAGTATTCCCTGTCTTTAGATGCCAATTTCGCCCCCCTTTTAGCAGATACTTTTACTTGGCAGAAAAAGTCGTCCACTGCCCCCAATAGAGGGCTGACTTCCGACGGAGAAGCAGTGCCAGAAGCTCGCCGGCGTACCGCCGCACAGAAAAATGTACACCTTGAGCTCATGTTAGGTCAAATAGCAAATTTTTGCCCCGTTATTTCACGCAATACTATCGTGAAGAATACAACTTCAGTCAAGTCCATTTGGCAAGCAATAAGGTCTCACTTTGGCTTCCAATCCACCGGTGCTCACTTCCTAGATTTCTCTAACATTAAACTTGAAGTCGATGAACGCCCTGAAGACTTGTTTCAACGGTTAATGTCCTTCACAGAAGATAATTTGCTTGTTACGAATGGCAACATAACCCATCATGGTGAAGTCGTTACCGTTGACGAGGAGCTTTCTCCCACACTTGAGAATTTCGTGGTTTTAACCTGGCTTCGCCTCATTCATGCCGATCTACCTGCCCTCGTCAAGCAGCGCTACGGAACTGAGTTAAGATCCAGAACTCTAGCTTCCCTGAAACCTGAAATTTCGCAGGTTCTAGACTCTCTCCTCGATGAGATTCGCTCTTCTGCCGACACCAAGATCCTCCGAGCCACTACCTCGCGGTTCGGACAGCCACCTCCTCGCTCCTCCTACAAATCATCTTCACAGGCATGGCCTCCCAACAGGCGACCGAAGTCCTGTCCGTTATGTAAGCAAGCCGGCCGCAATGACCAGCATTTCCTAAGTGCGTGCTCATATTTACCTCCGGAGGACCGTACTTACCTTTCTCGGTCTCGCCTTACCTCTACTTTTGACGACGAGGAATCCGACTATGTGCCCCCGCCCTTCCCTGACGAGGATGACCCACCTCTACGCACTGCAGCTCGTACCGTTTCACGCCGTGTCAGCACAAAACAGTCACCCCACTTCAAGGCTTTTTACAAGCACCATCCACTCCGACTGACCCTTGACACAGGTGCGGAGACTAGTATGATCAAGTCCTCTGTGGCCCGTTCAATTGGTGCAACCATTGTAAAATCTTCACAACAAGCATTACAAGCTGACGGCATGACTCCCTTAGCTGTAGCCGGGGAAACTCACCTCATCCTATCCCGAGCAGACAAACAACTCGGTCTTGACGCCCTCGTTGTTGACGACTTAGATGTCGACGTCCTGGCTGGCACACTCTTCCTCATTGCCAATGACATCACCGTACGTCCTGCATTGTGCCAAGTACGTATCCAGGACTCTGATGTCATACACTACAACCCTGATAGTGATTCAACTGGTTCTCATGCTGTACGACGGGCACAAAGTTATGTCCTACGCGCCTCCTCTTCCGCAACGGTTGTTTGGCCTGGAGAATACGTGGAACTGGACGTCCCTTCCGACCTAGGTGACGACTGCGTACTTGCGCTTCAACCACGCACCGACACCCCAATATCGAAACACACCAAACCCACCTGCATTTGGCCTGAACCTCAAGTTATAGAAGCAGTTGGATCCAAAATCCGCTTGACCAACTCTTCCAACGAACCGAAAGCCATCAGCCGCCACGAGCACCTCAGTGAGATCCTACCCACAGCAGATGCACCTTCACCGACCCCCAACCCAGCAGCCACCTCTCCCTCACTTCCAGTGAAGCCACACAGTCGACCTCCCTTCTCGTCTTCCGTGTCCCTAGACCCCAACAAATTGCTTTCAGATACCACTCGTCTCAAGTTTCAACAGCTCTTGCAGAAATACGACAGAGTCTTCAATCCCGACATAACCGGTTATAATGGCGCTGCTGGCCCCATTAAAGCAACCGTGAATATGGGCCCCGTACAGCCTCCACAACGGAAAGGCCGCGTACCTCAGTACTCCCGCAACAATCTGGTTCAACTCCAAGCTAAGTTCGACGAGCTGGAACAGGCCCAGGTCTTCCGTCGCCCCGAGGACCTAGGCATGACCGTCGAGTATCTTAACCCGTCATTCCTTGTAAAAAAGCCGTCCGGTGGTCACCGACTCGTGACTGCATTCGCCGACGTAGCACGCTACAGTAAACCACAGCCATCTCTAATGCCAGACGTCGACACAACCTTGCGCACTATCGCACCATGGCGCTACATGATCCAAACTGATCTCACCCGAGCGTTCTACCAGATCCCTCTCGCCCAGTCTTCTCTAAAGTACTGTGGCGTAGCCACCCCCTTCCGTGGAATCCGTGTATACACAAGATCAGCGATGGGGATGCCTGGCTCCGAGACTGCACTCGAGGAACTGATGTGTCGTGTTTTGGGTGACTTAATTCAAGAAGGTTGCGTAGCTAAGCTCGCGGACGACCTGTACTGTGGCGGCGATTCACCCGAAACCCTCTTGTCCAACTGGAGACGGGTACTGGAGGCGCTCGACCGTTGTAACCTCCGTTTGTCCCCTATGAAGACTGTCATTTGCCCCAAGACTACAACCATCCTTGGCTGGATCTGGTCCCAAGGCAGGCGCTCAGCCAGCCCTCATCGTATCGCCGTCTTACAGTCATGCCCTCCTCCCCAAAGCGTGAAAGGCCTCCGTTCCTTCATTGGAGCCTATAAAGTACTCAGTCGCGTACTCCCAAACTGCTCCAACATAGTAGACCCCCTTGAGAGCTCCCTCACAGGCCTCCAGTCTAGCGACAAGCTGCTTTGGGATGAGAACCTCACCTTTAGGTTCAAGTCTGCTCAGGAGTACCTGTCCCAACACAAATCCATCGTCCTACCTCGTCCTTCTGACATTCTTTGGATAGTAACTGATGGCTCAGTCACGAAGAGGGGCCTTGGTGCTACATTGTATGTTACCCGTGACAGTCGTCTTTACCTTGCTGGCTTCTACAGCGCCAAGTTGCGGAAACACCAAGTCACCTGGCTCCCCTGCGAGGTCGAAGCCTTATCCATTGCTGCTGCAGTCAAGCACTTCTCTCCATTCATCATCCAGTCGCAACAGCCTACGACCGTATTAACTGACAGCAAACCATGTGTCCAAGCAATTGAAAAGTTATGCCGCGGCGAATTCTCGGCCAGTCCTCGAGTGACTTCCTTCCTAACGACCGTCAGCCGTTACCAAGTCAGCCTACAACATTTGGCTGGTAAGGCCAACCTTCCATCTGAATTCACCAGTCGCAACGCCCCCGACTGCAGTGAGCCTACTTGCCAAATTTGCACCTTTGTCCACGAAATGGAAGACTCGGTAGTACGTAGCGTTTCGCTTCAGGACATTCTCGATAAGAAGTCCAACCTCCCGTTCACCACAAGATCAGCATAGCTACAGATCCAGAACGACTGCCCCGACCTTCGAAGGGTTCATGCCCACCTCAAACAAGGCACTCGCTCTTCAAAGAAGATCACCAATATTCACGATGTCAAGCGGTATCTCAGCTGCACCTCTATTGCCCGTGACGGAGTTCTCATAGTTAAACACTCCAAGCCTTTCGTTCCTGCTTCAGAAGCAATTATTGTGCCCCGTTCTGTACTGGATGGTCTTCTAACTGCCCTCCACATTAAACTAAACTACCCTTCCCGCCATCAGCTCCAAATGGTGTTTCAGCGACAGTTCTTCGCCCTTGATATGACCGACGCAATTTCCCGTGTTACATCTGCCTGCCACACGTGTGCTTCCCTTAAGTCGTTTCCCAGCACCTTGGTATCCCAATCCTCCGATGACCCTCCCGTAGTGATAGGAATCTCCTTCGCCGCTGATGTAATAAAGCGCCACCGTCAGTTCATCCTCGTTCTCCGAGAGTGCTCCACGTCACTCACTGCATCTTGCTTGATACCTGACGAAAAGCACGATACCCTACGTGATGCCCTCACTAAGCTAATCGTCGGTTTACACCCTCTTGATGGTCCTAGAGCCGTTATCCGTGTTGATGCTGCTCCTGGTTTTTCATCCCTGAGCAACAACGACTCACTTGGACACTTAAACGTCTCAATCGATGTCGGCCGTATTAAGAATAAGAACCACAACCCTGTTGCCGAGAAGGCTGTCCGCGAACTTGAAGAAGAGCTCCTCCGACAGCAACCAGGTGGAGGACCAGTAGGTGAAGTTGGCCTCGCTCTGGCTACCGCACGTCTTAATTCCCGCCTTCGTTTCTCGGGCCTATCTTCTCTCGAGTTGTGGACCTAACGCAACCAGTTCACCCATGAGCAGTTGCCGTTATCAGATTACCAACTCATACTCGATAGGCACAAACATCGTTCTACTAACCACGCCTATAGCGAGAAATCCAAGAACCCCCGCGGTCTCATCGCGAACACGCCACCTCTACAAGTTGGAGATATTGTCTACCTCTTCTCTGACAAGGACAAGTCACGCGCCCGTGATCGCTATGTCGTTGTCTCCATCGACACCCCTTGGTGTTTTGTGAAGAAGTTTCGTGGCTCACAACTACGAGCCACTTCTTACAAAGTCAAACTGTCCGAATGCTATTCTGTACCCTCTTCCGTCATTGTGTCCAGCCCTCCAAGCCATCCAACTCTTCCAGACATGAACGACGAGCCTCCCGTAACTCCTGCGGTGTTCCCAGCCCCGGTACATCCTATGTTAGCTCCCCCTGCACCTCCAGAACTCATCACCATTCCGTCTGACGAGCAGCAAGTCCCATCCTTCACCAGTGATGACCCACCACTTAATACCACTAGTAACTCACCTGCCCCAGTCGCTGTACAAGATGAGTCAAGCACAAGCGTTGCTGCCACAGATCAGCCAATGTTGTCTCCTCCCAACTTTCCTGCCCTCCCTGATTCAAGACCTCAAAGGCAGCGCAGACCTCCTTCATACTTGCAGGATTATGTTAGATTCTAAACGTGCGCGTGGTAGCATTAGATCCACCGTTAGTTCTAAGTTCACACTTTCACAAGATACTACTAGAGACTGAGACATTTGGTTAGTCTGTCGTAATTAACATGCACTTTACTTGGTTTAGTTGATATTTTCATTGCCCATGTACTACAAGCCCTTGTACAGGTACAGTTTGTCAGTTCGCTACCATTTACAGGAGAGAAGAGGTTGCGCCAGCAGGCAGTTCCTGCGGCATTAGTATTGTGGTATGCGCACGCATGTTTTTTGCGCCAAAGATCATGTTATGTTTTTATGTCGGCCATCTTGGTTGTATTAAAAACCGCTGTTGAAGTTCTTTCGTTGTGACGTTCGTTCTCGTCTCCTTAACATTGGCGCTAGTCTTTCGCATTGTAATTTTTTTCCATTTATGGAAATCGTGTAACAATAACCTATCGAGTGACTATTGCATGACAGGCAAATCTAGTCAACATCGAAGAACAACAGTTCGTTTCAGTATGAACCGTGGAGAACAGCGGATAGGAATTTCGTTTGAGAGAGAAAACAGCTGATGCAAGAAGGGTTTATTTATTCGACTGCTGTTTAACAAGAGATGTGAATGTGATGGCAGTTCCAAGAGTCGTATAAAGTTGAATGTCAACAGGTCAGTCGATGTACCACGCACGCTTCAAGCCCGGGGGGGGGGGGGGGGGGACCCCCATTTGAAATGAACGGGGATGCTCTTCGTCTCGCTTAGGGGTGTAAATTTGGGATTTTGGTCCCCCTTAGGGTGCTCTGAGCAAAATGTCATTATTTTTAGCCGTCAAGGTCTCGTTTAGGGTTGCACGCGAAGAAATAACAAAAAAAGAAAGAATTTTGATTCGTTATATTTACTCTTTTAGGGGCCTGCATATCGTTCGGCCACACCCAGATTGGTCTCTTTTAGGGGTTAAATTCAAAATTTCCGACGAGCATCCCCGTCCATTTCGTATGGGAGTCCCCCCCCCCCCCCCCCCGGGGCTTCAAGATCGATGGCTATTGTTTAGGATTCTAAGTACACCTAATACTGGATCTTTGGATAATATCATATTCAGGATGAGCTGAAAAGGAACTTTCTGCTGTAGTTTACATTCAAATACCGAGAAAAACAAGAGGAAACACTGGAAACGTAGCGAGAGCTACGAGATAATATTATAAAAAGCCCGAAATTTCGTTTTACACCAAGTTTTAGAACGGCGTTTGCTCTTTCAAAATATCTGAATTTCAAATGGTTTGGAGTTTTACCGGGTAGGGAAATTGACTCGCGAAAAAGACCGCCAAATTAAAAATTTTGAGCAATCAAATATTAGTCATTTTCAGGGGCTTGCCGTAACCTTGAAAATTAACTAAGAGAAGATTATTTTGTCCCTAAAAACTTGTAAACACTTCAAAAGCACATTTCCAGGGCCAAAATCGGGGTTTGATTTAATGCGAATGAATCAGTGCGAAGTTTCCGACTAGTTTTTGGCCGGTTTAAAAGATTTTTCAAGAAAAAAAAAATCCCACCACGTTTCTAGGCCTACCATAGGCTATCTCTGGGCGAAATATAAAGAATTTTGATTTTTCATCATGTGCCACTTATTTTTGATTTCGCTCGGTCTCAGTGGACATTCGCTCTTAATATCCTTTCTAAGGCCCAAACCCGAAAATAATACCCTATTCAAGGGGAGGAGAAGCATTGCGTGACCACTCGAATAACGGCTAACCGCGCACGGCAAAGCTCAAATCTTTCAAAATCGCTTTGTTAATACTTAATGACGGATAGTTCAGTTTTAACAGACATTTTTTTTTTTCGTTTAGCTGGGCGTTTATTTGAGCTGATAGAATTTAGGTACCCTATCTAAGGATCACACCGGGAACACCAAAAGGAACAAAAGTGATACCCTATTTAGGTTCGAGAACCTCAAAAACATACCCTATCCCGCGGCACATACCTATGTAGCCCATATATGGGAGTACCCCCCCCCCCCCCCCCGTGGGGGGGACAAAGTTACGCGTTTGTCAACAATAAATGATTATCATAAAGGTGGTTTGAAAATGATCGACTTAGAAACAATGTGTAAATCTTTAAGACTAGCCTGGCTAAAAAGAATTTTTAGCGAAAATGGTGGGAAATATTACTTAAATCACCTATTGAAAAGCTTCGGTGGCCTTTTTTTTATTTCAATGTAATTATCATATAAAGGATGTTGCGATACCTTCTCTTTTTTGTACTGAGTTGCTTCAGTAGTGGCAGAATTTCGTGATGAGTTCTCTATAGAAAAACTATGGCAAAATGTAATTTGGAATAATCAAGACATTCGCATAAATAATGCAACGATATTTTATAAACATTTCTTTGAGTCCGGCTTTATTAATGTAACAGATCTTCGATTTCACTTGAATACTACAGAATCCTATAATATTATTTCAAACAAGCTCAAAAAAGTAAACTTTTTAGTATACAGGCCTCAGACATGCCATACCGTCCCACCTCCATCAATTTAGGTTAAAAGCAGGCATCAACATCTCTTTGGCGACCTCACCCTCTCCAATAATTAAAAATAATATTTTTGGTATTATGAGGAAAAAATCGAAAGACTATTATGCATTGCTAAAACGCAAAAAAAGCGCAATATCCCAATGTTTCGTTAGTTCTGAAACGCGATTTTTATTTCACGGAAGATCAATTAGAAAAAAAAAATTCTTTTACCACATACTGTGTGTTCCGAGCCCTATGTCAAGGCTTTTCAATACAAGGTCCTTAGCGCAATACTATATACCAATACCAAATTATACAAAATGGGATACATTGCAGATGATAAATGCTCCTTTTGTAAGTTCGAGCCGGAAACCCCGAGAAATCTTCGTTTTGACTATGTTTATTTTTGGCTAACCACGCTTGTCGGGAGAGGCATTTCGGAAGATTGCGTCATCTATTTGCCGACGTTCGCAACAACTGACAATCCTAATTAATTTAGCTTTATTATATAATTCTAAGTGACATCACAGGGATGCTAATGGACTATGAATAGTATACAAAATGTTATCGCAGATTTTTGGAAATACATTTTTTTGCATCTGTTGCACGAGCTTTTGGGCGGAAACCGTCTTAAAAATGTTTTGTTCTCTCTCCACTAAGACTTACCGTTGAAGATGACTAAGATGCTTCTCGTATCAATTCCGTGCCTGTTCGTGGCTACGCAAGTGTAGTTTCCTTCATCCAGTAATTTGATGGTTGCTGTGTTTGTCGTGTTAATCAGAGTGACAGAGTTCCTTATTATTGCTTTGTATACAGGAGGAGTTCCAGTGGCTAAACACGTGAGTCGAAAGCGTCGTAATGTTCGCACAACGGGACCAGGTGATGTTATGCTCGGAAAAGCTAATAAAGTGATAATAAAAATAACGCCGTTATACATACAAACGGGTCAGATTTTGTAACTAAAATATTATCCTATGTATCTACAGGCTTCAGAACTTCTGTCAATCATTTTGGAATCATTTCGGAATGATGCCAGAGCTCACAGGGTAACTGCAACTGCCAAGTTAGGACAGATAGGCAGGTAGACAGACACAATTAAAACTGACAGACAGATTGACGGAAAAGTAGACGAAGAGATAGATCGAGAAACTGATAGTTGGATAAATCGTCAACTCTATCATATGAAGGTTTCCCTCAAGACATATGTTTTTTTTTTTTTTTTTTTTAACAAAAAAGCATAATCGTTTTCTTAAAATGATTATACCAGTCTTCTGAAGCTAAATATAGAGTGATATCACTGTGATACCATCGGTAGTTTTGAATTCAGCCTTACTTTTTCAAGTTCTGTCCTTGTGGTTTGGAAAACTTGATGAAAACTTTTTACGGTTACCCTTTTCCTTAAGCAATTTGATAGTTATCCTTCCCTTTACATTCTAGGAGCATTTCCTGCATGGTTGAAAGCACTTAGTCGTAATTTCGGTGGCGTTTCACTAAAAAAGCCAAAAAATGTCCGTGACAGTGTCCCTTTAAGTAAAAACTAGCGTCAAGATATTGAAGTCAAGTAGGCGGAATTAGAACTGAATGGCAACTGCACAGTACTTCACTTGATTTCCAATACCCTGTGATTAATTGTAGTTATTTAATTTGGGTATCCAGGTCTTAATGTAATGTTTAATAAATGAGCAGCAGTGTTTTGTCAAGTTTAAAACACGAGGCGCAGCGTAGTGTCTTAGATTTTATAAAACACGAACTACGAATTTATTGAACGGCTTCAAAATCTTCTGATGTAGATCAACTCATTCTTACATTTACATTTAGATTTGGGGTTATTTTGGGCAAGAAAATTGGACCTAAAGTTCAGCCATGTCTTTATCAGATATAAAGACAGTCATTAAACATTATTATTATATGGCTACAATAGTACGCGCGCTCTGATTGGCTGCTGAGCGGGCAAAATTTTCTTGTAATGACCGGGCATTATGAAAATTTTCTCGGCACTTGTAAACACAGGTCAGTTTGTTTTGTGAAAATTAAAGTGGTTAAATTTGCCCTAGATCTTGGTGTAATGAAGACAAAAATTGCCTCATTGTCAAGAAACCGTTTCGTTTCGGTTTCAATCGCATGGCTGGGTTCGTTTCCGTTCAGTGAACATGACCTCGAATGACCTCTTGCGCGCCAAGCGGATATTGAAAAACGTTTCCCTTTTTTTCAGCGCTAAAAAGGCCATATAATAAATAACTTATTAACCTCGTCCGTTTGGCCATTACAGGAAAATCTCAGACCTCGGCCTTGATTTATTGACCTCGCAATCGCACGGTCAATACATCAAGGCCTCGGTCTGAGATTTCCCTGTAATGACCTCACTGTCGGTTAATAAGTGATATATTTCTGTTGTATTTTCTAAATGATTTGTTAATGAGTTTTGGAATATATATTTCTTGTGTTGCACTTACCGATTGGAATGGGGGTAAGAAAAACCAGAAACCCTCTTTTTTGAAAACTGAAATCTGAGTGAAATGTTATCACTGCGATTTCTCCAGCCGCAAAAACGGTTCGGCCAATCCTCGATCCACAATACCTGCCAAAGTCTTCGTTCTTCTCATTTCTTATCTCTAAATAGTCACAGCTAAGAGAAAAAAAAAATATTTGTTATGGTGTGTTCCACACACCACATGGACACTTAACGGGAGGAAAAATGTCTTCCTCGTAAAATGTTGCTTCCCTTGAAGCTACCGGGCTGTTTTTACAACCGGGGGTTACAAAAAAATTACAACTGGGTATTTTTTTAGTAATAATATATCATTTATTATAATTATATAACATCCTCGCTTCGTGAACACAAATTTAATGCTTCAAGGTGAAGTAAAATTATATTTCAGAAGAAATCGAATAAATGTAACTGTCTTCCATCAACTTAACACAGACCATTATAGATCTATAGGTCTATGGGTCAAGCTGCGTTAGTTTCACGTGCATGTGTTGGTCCTGAATAGGTTTCCAGGCATCTTAGTGGTAGTTCGGTCAGACTCAGCATTCTCCGGTTGCTCTTTGTCCTGGGCTACACCACCCGAAGGCAGTTTTGTCTTAATAACTACTTTTCTCTATTGTTGGGCAGCCTCGAAGACGATGATCGTTAAGGAGTTTTTTTTTTTTTCTCTGTATGGCGATGTTTGACTACTGTTGTGGATTTCCATACTTTAGATTCCGTTTAAGACTGCAAGGCTGAAGTTCTTTCCTGCCTGTGCGTGCATGAAAGCCGTCGATTTAAATTCATTTCGTCTTTTATACGTACTTGGAGGTTTTATGCTGGTTGTCGCTTTCTGGTTAAAGGAAGCCTTATGTCCATCATAGAAAACTTAAATTTCTAAGTCGACGAGCAACGAGCAGTTGTGCTTGAGACTGGTCAATGTATTGCAGTGATGGCGTTCGGTGATCAAACAAGGCCATTGACAATTTTCAAAGCTCTTTCTACTTTTTCCATTCGCCTTTGTTAAATGTGGTGAAGAGGGTTCCTTCAATTCATATGCAAACTGCTTGTTTTAAAATTTCCATATATGATGTTGATCTGCTATATGGCATGTCTCATAATTGGGCCTAGAGAGGACGTGATGTAGTAACGCTTTGGAATCATACACATAATTGACAAAATTGCACGACCACACCACGGTTGTCCGATTTATTTAATCACTCCCAGTGGTGCATCCAGATTAGGGGCTCCGCTACCCCTCAACCAACCCCCCTACAAAACAAGGAAAAAATTCACAGTTTCTTATTTCGAAAATAAGCCTGCACATTGAAATTTCTATCGCCACATCTTCATTGCCATGGCCGTCGGAATTCGATGTTACAACAACCACGCCATTCGATGTTACAACAACCACGCCATGTTGATAAAAAGAACCTCTTTCCCGCTTCAAGGAAACAACTGAAAAATCTTCTTCGACTGCTATAAAAAAGAAACATTATCGAACTAACCTGCTGAAATTATTTTGGCGAACTCCGAATGAGAAGATCTGCTCATGTGCCTTTACTAATTGTTTTGCAAGAATTTCTAGCTGTGAAATATTTTTCGTTGACAATTTGTTAAATAGTAAAACGATTATTCTGCTCGATCCTGGGGCTAAGTATGCAGTGATATTGCACGCGATTCCGCAGGATAATTTTTAAGGATTATTCAGTTAGAAGCATAATTCAAATTAAGAGCGCGGACATGCTTAGCACTACGCGACCTTTGGTTTTGGTCACCTTTTGTTATAGTTACTATTACTAACAATAATTATTGATAAATAAAGCAATAAATAGATAGGTCAAAGAATGATAGATTTCGTGTCCGTTCGCCTGGTCTCGAATGTGTACGTATGAAGCCAAAATAATGTTAATGATGTGTCACTCGTATGTTACTGGTTTAATTCTCGTCACGTTTTAGTCAAGATCATGTTGGCAGGGGGTTTCCAGTGGCAAATGTTTCTGATTTATTCTGTTAATTGCGTTGTAGCGCGGCCACTCTGTGAATCCAATGATAAATTTAAGCGAGTTTTGAGAGACTGGGTACTAGTCTGAAACAACATGGCACCATCATGGCACCGGGTGAAAAGACCCTTAGAAAATTTGTTGTACTGAGACATCATTAACGGGACAAGTCGCATCTATAAGCCTTGCGAAGGTTATGACTACGGTTCTGACAGAAGTGACAGAAGTTTTCTCTTCCTGGATCAATCTGCTCGAGAAGATAAGCTTCGAAGTCGATCGATGAACATAGCGAGTGACTTGTTTATCTTTATTCCACTCTGTAAGTCTGTCCTAAAGGCAGCATATAACAAGACACTTAACATCGATAGTTATTTTTGATATTAAAAGTATTTATTGGATTTATCTTGCCCGCGCTAAGAACCAATCAAATTGCAGGATTCGTTACCATGCCCTCTTGGAAAAAAATGATGTGAGTTATTTTCAAAAATACAGTCCCAATAACACCAGGGTCTCGACTGATTGATTAAGATTGCCACACTTTCTGAGGTAAGCAAGGATGAACACAACTCCCACCGGGATGGCTCTACAGTCCCTTCTGGGAAAGCCAGGGCAAAAAGAATAACACCTTTCCATGACAAATGCATGAGGGACATGGAGATGTTACTTCCAAAGAAAGTAAGGAGTGCGGTCACTTTGTTTCGGAGGGCGGGATAACAGCATTCCCTTTATAAGAATGAGGATATTAACCCACAGGGAAGTTGTCAATCTTGAAATGAGTTGGGGGAAATATTTCCAAAGTTGCCAAAGTGGGGCTACGAGCACTAGATCAACGGTGTTCTGAGTGAAGTTGTTGACAACTTCTGACAAAGAAGGTAGGAGACTCCGGATATAGTAATTTCCTTCCCAGGAACAGGCTGAACTGAAACAAGGTTGCCTTGATCATGACACCACGTTCAGATTTCTAGAGCAAAGAAAATCAGAGGAACTGGTGCCTCCATTGTTATTTACATAACCCAACGAAGGTAAGTTGCCCATTTCCAATAGACATTGAGTGACAGACCTTTAATAGATCTTAAGTGACTATCCCTTGAGGGCCAGAAATGCTGCTTTCAATTCCGGTAGGTTGATGGTTTGAGTTGACTGATCATGACCTATCATTTGCCATTGGTGTTGACAGGACACTCTGCACCCTAACCTTGCATTGAAGAATGCGCTGGAATTGTTACGTTGGGGTGGTGGGGGAGGAAAAGGGCTGCCATTGACCTTGTGTTAATTGTGTAACCGCCAGGTTAGTTCTGCTTTAAGACTAATGATTGAGAATTAGTTGAACTGTAGTTGTAGTTGAACTGGTGGTCCCTCAAAGGTTTATATAAGCAGAATTTGAAGACCCTGGACTGCTGGGGGATGCCCAACTTACCAGCCGACAAGTATCCAGGGTGTCTAGGAGGCTGGCTATAGCTAGCTGTCCTCATGTCATCTTAGGCCGAGAGAGAGCACTGTTGCAAACTACATAAATCCTCCTCCTCACCCTCCTCCACAGTTCTATTGTTAATTTCCTCCTCCACAGTTATATTGTTTAACTCTTCGTCCTCCTCCCCCACCTCCTCCTCCTCATCATCATCACCACCACCACCACCACCATCATCATCATCATCATCATCATCATCATCATCATCATCATCATCATCATCATCATCATCATCATCATCATCTTCTTCTTCTTCTTCTTCTTCTTCTTCTTCTTCTTCTTCTTCTTCTTCTTCTTCTTCTTCTTCTTCTTCTTCTTCTTCTTCTTCTTCTTCTTCTTCCCCCTTCTTCTTCACAGTTCTACTGCTTGCCTACTCCTCTTCCTATTCCTCCTCATCCACAATTCTATTGTCTAGCTCCTCCTCCACAATTCGGGTGAGACAAGTATATTTTAAAGCACCTAGAATTTTAAGATGGTTCCTTTCAGTGTATTTTGAGTTTTTGCTTAATTTTCTTGCTCAAATGCTAACAAGAAAATGTGATCTTATCTCGACATAAAATTCCAACTTGGACCTGAGGCTTGGGGAAACAACAACAACGGCAAAAAAAATACATTAAACACTCATCTTTCAACCTTGATGCGATATTTTTTTATTTTATTTAGCCAAGCTTCAAAGCCAGGCTAAAAAAAATATACACGCTGGGGCCAAACGGCCTCACAAACGCCCATTAAAGCCTTACTAGACTATTTTTTGCATAACTGTACTGGAAATTTCGTTACTAAACTTGACAAGTGAATAGAGGGTAGCTGTCCCAATATGTTTTGACAACAGAAGTTACTACACACGTCAAATTATGACGTGCTAATTGATGACGTTGTAACAAGCCCGTAATTAAAAGTTGTTAATTTCCAACATTATTGTACAGAAAGAGGACATCCAGAGTAGTTAATAGCTGAAAACTGTTTGTTGATATCTCACGTATTAAAGGAGACATGACATTATAAATTTCGGACAATAATCAGTGACCCCCTCCCCCCCCCCCCTCCCCCCCTTATCAGGGGCGATTACCGCCAAAATGAAGTTTAGGATTTAGTTATGCTGTTTGCCATTGCGGTTTTAATTTTTTCACTGGCGTTTTTGATTGTGCGAATTATGTTTTTCGTGTTCTTTATTATGTTCGGCAAAACATCGATGTTCTTTTTTCCCCTTGCATTCGATTATTCGTTGCAAATTATGTTTTTTGCGTGAACGATTCTCTTTTGTACTTACACATTGTGTCGAATGTTGATGACGTCACTGTTCGCTGAATTTTCTTTTCCGGAAAAAAATGTGCATAATTTATTACTCGCACCAGACCACAGCGACCGATCTCCTTGAAGACTCGGATTTGGAAGAACATAATTCGTAACACAAATAACAGAATCTCCCAGAACACAATATGGAACAACAATGTCTAAGTACGAAAAGAATTGTTAACGCAAAAAAAAAAACAAAAAAAACAAAAAAAAAACAATTCGTAACGAATAATTTAACGCAAGTGCATCAAAAACAACAGCGATGTTTTGCTAAAATTATATGATTTTTCGGGTCACTAAGTTCTTCATTTTACCACATTTATTGGTTTTTCAATGAAAACTCAAGAAAACAAATCAAGGGGTTGATTTGAGAGGAACAATTTGGTCCCACTTGGGGGGTAGAGGGGTACACCGGAATAACTCGAGAAATATCTCGAGAAATATCTAACATATTGAGATACGGTTTTCAGTATTATATTCCCCTAGTCATACCCTTTCAAATGATGTAGGGTGATAATGTTGATCTTCATTTGGCATGAAATTACAAAGTTTGTATAACACGGTTTATGAAGTAAGCAATTATGACGTCATTATTTGACATTTTGACAGTTTTTTTTTTTTTCAATAGTACATGGAGTATTAGGACAACATTCCAAGATAACGGTTGGTAGTACAATGTTCCAACGAACCAAAATTAGAGTATTTGCTCCTAAATGACCGATTTTAGGGCCGTTTGGCCCCGACGTGATCTCACAAATGGTCTATTACAAAAAAAGTTAATGGCAGCTGCAAAAGGTTGTAAAAAAAATACTGTTACTTACACGCATGAAGGACCATACTCAATATCAAAATCGCCGAAATCGATTTTCATTTCCGTGCCACGTGGAATATTAACTGAATAAACACAGTGCATGTTATTAGGATATTTCTTCTTTGGATAACCAGGACTTTTCAGCGAGTTGTTTACCAGTGTCCCACATCCTAATAATTAATAAAAAAAATAAATTCACCTTTGCTTTGGACCCTTCTGTGTTTACTGGGATAAAAAAGGCTTTCATTGAAAAGAAAACTACATACTTGAAATGTTTAAACTTATGAGTTTGGAATGTGCTTTTGTGAACACTGTTTTATTGCCGTTTATTATAGAGGATCGGCCACTGCTAATAAGAAGATGTTAACCCTTAATATGCTCAATTTACTCCAAAAAACACGTTTTCAACCATTTTTTTGGCGCTACGGTGCTAAATTTCTCTTAACTTTGCCAGAAATGCATTTTCTTACACTGCAGTAATATTTTGAGGAAGATTTCATGTAAAAAATGTACAATATTTTACTTTGGCGCATGCGCATAAGCCAAAATTTGGACTTGTTTTTGCCGAACAGTTCCGATTTTTTTTCCTTGCTGCGTTGCTTCTCGTTTTCTCTGCTTTCTTATTCTCTCTACCTTCTACACTGTACATCCTTTTTTTGACCTGAAAAGTTACGATCTTTAGCAAAGAAAAGTTGTGGAGAGGAGACCATGATCAAGAACAGGTATATTGGCCTGTTTTAGCACCAATTTTGCACCAAAAACTGATCACGATTAACTCTGTCAGATTGCAGTCGATCGTCAAAATGGAGAGTCCTGTGGAAAAATCTATTCAACCGGTGTTAGTTGCATATCCCAAGAATCTGCTGAAGGGCAAATTCGTGACGTCAGAAGTGGTTGAATGGACATTCGTCCAAATCCCGGAATAATCCAGACTTAGCATATTAAGGGTTAAGGGCTTCAGTACCCTAATCTGTTTAGATAGCTGTCGAATATATGGTGTAAAGGTCTAAAGATTACAGGCGTGCTATAATATATTAAAGTTCAAACGATTAGAGAACACCATAAATATTACATACCAACAGAGAGTTGCGTATAATTCCCTGCAATGGAAAAAACATAAATTACTGATCAGTACAAATTTTACAGCAATCAAGTTTCATAAAATAAATTATATTCATTCATTACAGTTCATCACCGAAAACATCGAAATTATCTAGCTTGAATTCAATACATTCATACAGTTCATTACAAAATCACTAACATAGAGAACATGGCAACATTAGGGGTCACGTGATGCCGCTGATCTGAGGACACGATTTATCAAGTGCTCCGCAAAATCAGCACTTTTTTAAAAATAGCTAAGGAACAGCCAACTTCTTAGACCATTTTATTTGCTGGCTTGCTGCCCTAAAACGTGCCTGACCCAGAGGACCAAAAAACGGAGAAAGACAACAGCGAAAAGGAAAGGCTCAGAGTCAGCTCAACTAATGACAACGAAGAAAGTTACGCCATTGCTGAGGTTGCGTTCAGGCCATTAGAACCTATTTTATATTACTTAAAATTACTTCTTGTGTTAGAAGTTGTTTGAATATGCTTTTGTAGCTAGCTTGGCTTTTTGTGTTGTATATCTTACAATTCTTCCACCTTATGCAAATTCTACCAGATTCATCAAATACAATCTGAAAATGCTAAATTTTTTCTCACACCTTTAATAAGAATAAATAACATTTCAATGACTAGCACTAACCAACCTCTTCTTGTAATCTACAAATCCCCAAGAGGAATTTTGTCAAAGGTATATTCTTGTTTTCTGGTTTCCAAAAATGCTATGACACTTATTCTTTGGAATGTTCACACTAAACTTGAAATGATTGTGTCTCTCTCTTAATGAGTCTTCTAGCGATATTTTACACCATGGTTTAGGTCGATAGGTATAATAACAGAGCTGTAGAATTATTTAATCGTTTTAGTTACAGATCCATACAGAGAATGTATGGGCAAGCTTATTACAGAGAATGTATGGGCTGTTTACACGAAATTGCAAATTTGTCGGTTCGTAAAACATTTTCACTAAAAAAAACGTAGATTTAATCAGATTCATACAGAGTTACTTGTCTGCAACTTTTAGGTCAAATGGTTTAATATTCGGGCAGTAGTATTATATAACTGCAAATATGATTTGTATAATTACAGAGCAATGTATGGGCATCGAATGGCCACGTTGCAAAGAATTGAAAATTTCTCGGCTCCTCGATGATTTACACAGATACAAAATTGGAGGCTTAATAACAGATATACCATGTTTTAGATCGTAAGGTTAAATGGTCGAGCTGTAGAATTATTTAATCATTTTAGTTACCGATCCATACAGAGAATGTATGGGCATGCTTATTACAGAGAATGCATGGGCAGGTTGTACTGAATTGCGAATTTCTCGGTTCATAAATTATGTTCACCAAAACTAAAAACGTATAATTAATAAGAGTCATAGAGAGATACTTGTCTTCAAATTTAGGTCAGAAGGTGTAGTATTCGTGCTGTAGAATTATTTAATGGCAAAGCTGATTGACATAATTGCAGGGAATTTATGGGCAAATGGTACATAAGTGCTTATATCTCGGCTATTAATGATTCGAATCAGACAACATTTTTTCCTCTTAATACCAATCACATTTAGAAACTTACCATAAAATTTCAGTTCAATAGGTCTAGTATTCGCACTATTAAATGAATACATATATGTTATTTTCCGGCTGGGAGGTCCGTATCGTGAAAAACTGTGACCGAGGTCTTGAAAATGCTGCCCGAGGCCGCAGGCCGAGGGCAGCATTTTCAAGGCCGAGGTCACTGTGACGGTGTTGTTCAATATAAACCGTGTTTTCTTTATTCCGTATCCATCTGATCTAATGCCCTCGTGGTTCTACATCCGGGGCCTAAAACAACTCAACGCTTTGCCATATAAGGTAACAACATTACATCTCTCCCCTGTTCAGAATAAATCTTGCATGTCGCGGATAAGCAATTTCTTTTAACAAACTAATGCAAGTGACGGTGAGCCAAGTGGGCAGAACTTGATACAGTTTAAGCAAAACGAAACAGTTCAGAGTCCTTAAAGGTAAACAAAACCTTAACAGTGTCCTTATAATACAAAATCTTAACAGTGTCCTTATAAAAAAAGATCTTAACAGTGTCCTTATAAAACAAGATCTTAACAAGGTTCGCACGCGAAATAGTGTCAGCCACAAACATAGTCGTCAAACTTGACTGGCTGTCTCCGCAGACGCTGCGGGTAGCGTCTTGGCGGCGTGGAATCAGGCTGCAATGGTGCTGCGACATCAGCTGAATCTTCTTGCTGTTCAGTAGTGGCATTCTCTTCCTTCTCTTCCTCTGCTGCGGGCACACTTTTGAAGAACGAAGAGTTCCTCGTAATCTGGACGCCATCATCATCTTCTGCAGTCACCATAGATCCCTTTTTCTCCACAACAGTGCGCGGTCTTGGGTCATATGGAGTGTCGCTTTTCTTCTTAGAGTCATCTCTCTTGACAAACACCATATCACCTTCCTTCAAAGTTGATGGCTTTACGTACCGTTTGTTGTCTGCGTGACTCTTCATCTTGGCTTTCGCTGTCCGATCACCCTCTCGGATATCGGGGTCTGAGCAGGGTGACGACATTTCAGGTAGCTTCGTCTTCATTGGCCTGCCAAACAATGCAGTTGCCGGAGCAACCCTTGTAGTACTGTGGGGTGTAGCTCGGTAGTTTCTTAGTAGCCTGTTCAGCTCTTGCTTGTAGTTCTTGTGCTCCAACTTTGCTGTCTTGACAACTTCCTTCACGGTACGTACAAATCTCTCGACTTCTCCATTTGCCCTGGCCCATTTCGGGGTGACCTTTCGATGCTTGAAGCCAAGGTCGTCAGCAAAAGACGCAAAGTCTTTGCTGTTGAAGGGGGGGCCGTTGTCAGACCTTACTATGTCTGGGACACCGAATTCAGAGAAGACCTTGTCCAGCTTTGGTATTACTGTCGTTGCTGAGGTTGATTTCACTATCTCCACTACTGGGTACCTGGAGTAGTCATCAGTGATCAGGAGGAGATACTCCTTGTTGGGGAGTTCAGCAAAGTCCACACTTAGCTCCTTCCATGGTGCTGCTGGGAGTGGTGACATCTGTAGGGGTTCTCTCTTGCTCTCAGGAGTAGCGACTGAACATGCACCACAAGACTTCACTTTGGTTTCGACTAACTTGTCAATGTTCGGGAACCAAACTTTCTCACGCAGTAGTGACTTCGTTTTTACAAGTCCTTGATGACCCTCGTGTGCGAGGTTGACCACGTGTTCCTGTAGACTTTTAGGGATGACAATGCGGGTTCCACGAAGGATGAGGTTGCCAGATGCACTCACGGTCAGCTCATCCTTTACTCTTTCTAGGAGCCGAAAATCGCTGGCATCAACGCGGGGACGTTTGACTGCATCATGCCAGTTGCCTTTCGTGATAGCCTCTGCTACAGCTTGCAGGGTTGCGTCACTTTGAGTGGCTGCCTCGATGTCTTGTGTCTTCAAGGCTTTGGGAGTTGAATTAGTTGTAAGGTAGCTGACGTACTCCTCTGCCACTTTCTGCTGACGGCTCGTCTCAGCTGCATGCTTTGTTGGGTGCCGTGATAGGTAGTCTGCGGGGTTTATGTCTCCTCTTCGGTACTTGACTGTTACCTGGTACGGTTGTAGCCTTAACGCCCATCTCTCGATTCTTGCGGGAGGCTTGGAACTCGGATTGTCATAGATGGACACTAGGGGTTTGTGATCAGTGTAAATGGTGACGGGCTTCCCATAAACGTATAGATGCAAATGTTCACAAGCCCAAACCACAGCGAGACCTTCCCGCTCCGTCTGGCTGTAGCGTTGTTCCGTTGCTGTGAGAGAGCGACTTGCGTAGGTGATAACGTGCTTTTCATCGGTTTTCGGGTCCACTTGTGTGAGGATGGCTGCCAAGCCGACAGGACTTGCATCAACTGAGATCTCTGTATCCTTGTCAGGATCAAAATAGGCGGTAACGGGCGCGGTTACTAGTGCATCTTTCAGCTGGCTGACTGCACGGTCGTGCTCTGCTGTCCAACACCACGTTTGGTCCTTGTGAGTGAGCTTGCGTAGGGGCTCTGTCTTGGTGGCGTAGTCTGGGATGAACCTCGAACAGTAATTCGTCATTCCCAGTAGGCTGCGCACCTCTGACGCTGTCGATGGTGTGTGAAGGTTTACCACGTCTTCAACTTTCTTCGGGTCTGGCGATATGCCGTCTTTCGAGAACACGTATCCGAAGAATTCCAACTTGTCTTTACTGTACTCGCATTTGCTCTTGTTAAGGGTCAAGCCTTTCTCTCTCAAACGCTGGAATACTTCCCTCAGGTTCTGGTCATGCTCTTCGTGTGTCTTGCCAGATACCAGTATGTCGTCACTGATGTTCATCGCACCATCAATGCCCTCCAGCGTCTCTCGAATCACGTTCTGGAAGATTTCAGCGGCACTTGATATTCCGAAGTTGAGACGTTTGTAACGCATGAGACCCATGTGAGTGCTGAAGGTGGTGATGTATCGGGATTCAGGCGCCAACTCAAGCTGATTGTAGCCCTGGTTGAGGTCTAGTTTGCTAAAGACTCTCGATCCGGTTAGGTCTCCGATCATTTCTCTCACAGTAGGGGTGACATGACGCTCGCGCTTGACCGCCTTGTTTGCCTGGCGCATGTCCACGCACACGCGTACCTTGCCTGGAGACTTCGGTTTCGGTGCAACCACAATGGGGGACACCCAGGGTGTAGGACCTTCTATACGTTCTATCACGCCTAACTCTTCGTCGCGGCGTAATTGTTCTTCTAGCTGCTTGCGAACATGGAAATTGACTCTTCTGTGTGGTTGCGCAACGCGCGGCACGTCTTCATCGATGTGCAGCTTAACCTGATAGTTCTTTAGCTTGCCCAGTCCATGAAACAAGTCATCATATTCTTCTATCAGATCCGCTGGCCCTTTGGTGTCTGGCTTTGACGGTAGATCCTTGACTTGCTGAATGGTTTGAAGAAGCCTGAGCTCTTGCGATGTCTTCCAACTTAGCAGAGAGCCACCGCATCCCTCAACAACGTAGAGCTTGGCGTTAAGCTTCTTCGTTTCCGATTCGAGCGTGGTGTGAAACTTTCCTAAGACACGAAGGGGAACCTTTGATCGGTAACCGTAAATTTTCACACTGCTCGGCTCAAGTTTGGGACGGTTGGTTAGCCTGTGGTACTCTTTCTCATCAAGAATATTGATTCTTGCTCCAGAGTCAGCCATAATTGTTACTGGCGTGTCATGTACCTTGATCCTGAAGAGGGGCTGATCATTCAAGGTTTTTGTGCTTAGGGAGAAAGTGTACGCTTCGTCTTCATCACTCGATTCCTCTTCACTCACTTTGTTGACCGGATGGCGTGCATTTCTGCTTTCTTGGTTGCCTTTCGATCTGCATACGGCTTCAAAATGGTTTGACTTGCCACAGCTTCGGCACGTGGTTTGATACGCTGGACAGGACGTTTTCCCTCTGGGATGTGGGTAGTCTCCGCCGCAATTGTAGCATTTTGCGCTTGGCTTCTGGTTTTCGCGACTCTTGTTGCGTGACTTCCGGGTGCGTGACTTCTTGTCAACTGGACGTCCACCATCTTGGTTTAAATTATTTCGATCCCATGGACGGCGATTCCCATCGCGTGAGGACAGTTTGTTGACGGATTGCTTCTCCTCTATGTTAGCGGCCTGTGTTTTTGAGAGCTCCATGGCCTTGCCAACATCCAACAGTTGTGCCAGAGTGTACGATGGATTTTCGAGGGCTTTCGTAAGCAGCTTGTGTGAACTACAGCTTTGGACAATTTGGGTCTTGATTTCACGATCAACATCACCAAATTCACAGGTAACTGCTAACTGTCTGAGCCTGGTGTGAAATGCTGAAATACTTTCACTGTTTTCTTGCTTCGCCTGACGGAAAACATAGATTTCGTACTCACGATTTTGCTTTGGGGTGAAGTAATTTGTCAGGGCTTGTACGGCTTTGTCGAGCGGGTCGTCGCCTTCGCCTGCTGTAGTGTCTGGTAGCGTGTCGAAAATCTCGTTCACAGCTTCACCGGCATAATGGAGCAACAGAGCTCGCTGTCTTTTCTTATCTATCACGTTCATCGCGACGAGTAGGTTCTGGAATCTCGAGAGCCATTTCTTCCATCGTGCAGCTTGTGTGCTTGTTTCGGTTATGTCGAACTCGGGGAACGTGGGTAGCACTTTGGCCATGCTTCACGCGTTAACGGTCTGAATATCGTTTAGAATCATCCGTTGTTGTAGTTCGAGAATCCTCGTCGCCAATGTGACGGTGTTGTTCAATATAAACCGTGTTTTCTTTATTCCGTATCCATCTGATCTAATGCCCTCGTGGTTCTACATCCGGGGCCTAAAACAACTCAACGCTTTGCCATATAAGGTAACAACATTACAGTCACAGTTTTTCACGATACGGACCGACCAAAATGCCGGTAAATAACTTATTTATTTTTTTCCTACTTGATAAAAAAAAACTAAAAAGATTGTCTTGCAAAAATAATGTGTTTGTATTATACGCGCACATCCAAAGTTGAATCGATCGCTAAGCTACGGCAAGAGTGAAGAATGATTTGTGTAGAGTACTCAAGGAAAAGGTCATCAGAAAAAAAAGAGAAAAGTAACTTTATAATAAAAAAGCACAATGTAGCAGCAAAAGAGAGCATCAAAAAATCGCGAGTCGCGAAAGTAAATTTGAATGAAGCTGAACTGAGTGTGTAGTTTGGTCGCCTACACACTGCACAATTTTGCGAGGATTAATTTGACTGTTTTTTATCAAAACATCTCATTTTCTTGAATGGCGATAAGCAGTATTCGGTTTGGGGGAAAAGTAGCAGAAAGGCAAAGCGTTTGAAAGGATGAATGGAATCTGTAAACCAGTGACTTGCAGTAAAACGCATTACGGCGTGAAAATCAGTGCGAATGCACAAACAATCATCGACAAACTACGGCTATTAAACTATAACTTGATTTTGTCAATAAATACAAAGAATACCTGCCTATTGGAGAACTTAAAGGCCTTTAATTCCGTTACTAATTTAGCTTTTGAAAGAATCAATCGGGTATGTAAGCCGGCGACTTGCAGTTAAGTGCAATGGCGTGAAAATCAGTGCAAAGTCACAAACAACGATCGACAAACTACCGCCATAAAACTAGAACAATTTGATTTTGTCAATAAAGAGAATGAGTACTCGCCTTTTGGAGAACTTCAAGGCTGCTAATTTTTCCTTTCACATTTACAACGGATGGTGAACATATGCATTAATTTCGCTGATTTGGAGAGCAAAACTTTCATGGTTTCTTCGTTCTTCTCGCCACGAGATGAAAAACAATCCTGGAAAACTCGGAGCGGTCCGTACGCGGGGTCCGGATGGGAAAATCCGGACCGCTGGAGCGCGCGGAATTAGCCAATCAGATTCGAGGATTTAGGATTCCGGACCACCGAGATGCTTCAGAAAAAAATAATATTATTTAATTTTATTTCTTTTATTACTTGTTTGTGTAAGTATTTTCCTATCTCATTTTGTAGCGTACTGTACATTGCAACTAATTGTTAACTATGTAATTACAAATTGTAATCAAACTTCCTCTGTTCTTTATTATTTTCTTTCATTGTAATATTTGTATTATGATGTAATGTCAATAAAGAATATACTTCATTAAAAAAAGAAGCTTAGTTTTCCAGCCTACGTTACCGAAAGAAGACGTAATTATTCTACCTACCAAGTGGAAAGGTAGTGAAAAGTAACTGAAATCCTCTTTTTTCGGCAATGAAGTCTGAATGGAACTTTATGAATACGAACGCTCCAGTCAAAAGAACAGCTTTTCCAGTCTTGCCTTCACAGAACACCCCAAATGCCTGACCTTTGTCGTTTGTTACATTCAAATAGTCATCACTACAAAGGGAAATATATGTTACACTTTCAAAAAAGGATGTGATGCTTTATAGGTAAAATTAATAAACAAGCCATCGTGTCATTCACTCACACAGTCGCACTTTGTGAACTTTGTTTAATAGTTGAGAGCATGTCCACGAGAGAACCAGGCAGCAGGTGATACAGCTCAAATCACCGATTCCGCTCAAACGTGCCACAAATGTGGGGCATGGTGAGTTATTAATAAAAAAAAGTAAAATAAATAAATAAAAATATATATTTATTCCCTCCAAGTTATGGGACCCAGTGCAAAATGGCAATTTTTAACTAATTTATACATATTTAATTAGGTGATTTTGATTGACAGTTCCAAAAGATAAAAAAAGCCTTCTGAAAATAAACTTCACTGGATCATATTTTATGGTTATTAGACTCAAAGCACAATAGTTGATCTGAACCACCCGATTGGATTTCTTCTCCTCACTCAGTCTTAAGTAAGGTATACATTTCTTATTGTTGGCAATAAGTACATTATTCTTACATGGGTTATGAAAGCCACTATTAACCTTCACACACACACAAAAAAAAAAAAAAAACAAAAAAAAAGCAATAAATGTTTGGGAATTTAACATGTTATTCATGCGGAGGTACTTTATAAACGTGACTTAGCGATTTCTGGCATTTCATCAAAATTCACCGACAAACCAAAGCCATTTATTTATCTTAACTCGACACAAAAACGGCACGCAATAGCTAAATAGTCATCCTTATATTAATAACGATTGGTATATAGGCAAAAAGGCACCAAAGGCAATGGCAATATCATGACATCGATGTAAATACAGCAGAGAAAGATTTTCTTCACAACTTCTTTTAATCCAACTTTTAGGTGCACCAACGAATAGCGACAACAAAGAAGTGCTACCTATATGTCATTTTGATGCTTTTTTTTGTGACGATTTCCCTCTGATGAGTTTGCTGCCTTTCTGAATTGCCCACTTCCATGTCATATGTTCTGTTGCTTCGACGCGCGGTTTACTACAGCAATCCATTGTCGTTCATTCTTCGTCACGCATATAAATAGGTGGTCCATAAAAGTATTCAAAACGCAGTTCAAAATCTATGGAAAGCCACTAATGCCACAAAATCTGGTTTGTATACAATGCAACTGACAACAAAAATCCGCCATATAACTTTGAGCCTGCCGTCTTGGTTAGCGGTTGGCCATTACTGGTTTGTGTTTGATGCGAACGTGAAAATTCCTTCATTTTCTCTGTTGAATTTATTTTGTAATAATTCATAAGGGAAATAAACCAGATATATTTCAGTTTGATATTTGAGCCGCAATGACGTTGACACTGAACGAGCTCTGGAAAGTTTGAATCCGTAGAATAATCATTTGAATTATATAGCACATTTTCGTGCGCTCAATGCGCTTGACAACAATTTTGGGGGACTTTGACTAGACTGTATTAAGCAGTTACAAAAAAAAAAGAGAAACCAAGCCATCCGCAGTCAAAGACGCTTGTTAACAGTTTCAGGTTTCCTATGGCACAAAATATATATTTTGGCTGTTCGGAAATCTGTTAAAATCCGTGTCAAAGCCTCCTTAAGTTTTTGGTAAACTGTTGTTACAAACATTTTTAACGTCTTACAAATTTATTTCCCTCGTGCGTCTTCAAACTATGATGAGGGTAATAAAATGCTGTTTGCATGCCAACCTCTAAAGTGGTGTTAAGCTCTGTTTATCGAATGCGTGATAGGAATATTGACATATCTAAAGGGTTTTTCCCGCAAACCGTGAACCCCTAGTTTTAATTGCCGTGAATTGTGAAAGAAATAATTTATTTTCCGTGATCCGTGAACGAAAGTACTCCCGTGATTCGTGAAAAAGCCAATTTATTTCTCGAGATTCGTGAACATGGTCTATAATTATCTGATTTTTTGTGAAATTTTCTGAAGTCATGCATGTCAAAATTCGAAAACGTTTGCAGTACTTGATATGCCAAGGTCAAGTCTGTCAACTACCAAGACTCTCGTGCTATTTCACCAGGTATTTCAAGAATGCGCCACCTTGACCCAATTAGGCTTCTCAATGCCAGACAGAAAGAACAGATGAAAGAATAGGCTTCTGACAATAGAAGGACCATCCGTCAGCGCAGTATGCGTCAGAGAACAAGAACGTTTAAGGCCGGGACACTTCCTCCTAACATGTACCTCTGATTCATCAGCAGAGAATGTAGTTTTCCCAAGTCGACCTTCTCCACATGATGTAGAAACTACAGTAATCTGCAGCTTCTGACATTCAACCGCCTGATCAATATTACTTTTCCAATGACTCAAAATAAGTGCAAGAATATGACACAGATTCCGATGTTTGAGCACCTGAGCAATAACGAAGATGTACAGATCCGTGGTATGCAGACAAGTAGAGGTTGAATGGTCCGAGGTCGTCAGAGTTGTCCGGCCACAGAACATGTGAACAGTTTATTGTTTAGTCTGTGTATCGGCTATGTTATTGCCCAGTTGAGACCTACAAAACTACTGGAAAAGATCTTAGAGAGAGAAGGCATGACGTTATACGGCAAACGGCAAACGTGAGCCTGCCTTTCATTTTGTAACCTTTTTATCGAATTCAAAAAATAAATCCCTCAAGCAAAACAGGGGAAAATCACACATTCGCGACAAACACAACAGCTAACTCATTTCCGCGTATAAACGACAAATGGCAGAAGTTGAATTTTTGCCATTCGCGAGAGAAACAAACGTAATGCTTAACCTTTCTATTGTTCTTGAACATACGCACAACGCTAAAGAATTGCAAGTAATGAAGTGTAACCAGTTCTGCTTGTATAGAAATACGCATTCATTTGCGAATCATTGTAAATCTAGTATTCCAAGAAGGGAGAAGCAGCAATGTTTAGGTCAAAATGTCACTCACTCACTCACTCATGCCCTTTACGCCTAAGTGGCATGTAGGGCAGCAACGTGTTCTCTCCACATCTGGCGGTCCCTTGCCATGAACTTGATGCCCTCCCAGGTCTTCCCCATCTCCTTTATTTCTTTCTCAATCGTCCGTCGCCATGTGATCTTGGGGCGACCTCTCTTTCGTTTTCCTTCTGGCGTCCAGTGCATAGCGGTTCTTGCAATGGAGGCTTCTTGGCGAGTGACGTGGCCAATCCACCTCCAGCGTCTCCTCATCAGGATGGTAGCCATTGGTTCAGTTCCACACCGTTCAAAGAGGTCTTTATTTGAGATTACATTAGGCCAAAAGATGCGTAAAATACGCCGAAGGCTCTTGGTGTGAAATGTGGAGAGTTTTGTTAGATCCTTCTCCGTTAAACGCCAACATTCTGAACCATACAGAAGGGTTGTGAGGACGCAGCTGTGATAGAGCTTCAGCTTGGTACAAGTACTGTAAGTGGAACAGCGCCATACCTTATTCATCATGTTGAGCGAGTTCCTAGCCTTGTTGAGACGGCTCTGGATGTCCAGGTCAGTTCCTCCATCTCTACTGATGATGCTGCCGAGATAGGTAAATCTGTCTGTGTATGGAAGTTCTTCATTATCAATCTGGACTGGTCGCGTGTTGGTGGTGTTCAGCGCCATAATTTCAGTCTTCTTGCTGCTGATGTTAAGGCCAACTTGCTTAGCAAAGGTGTTGAGGCGTTGCGTCTTCTCTTGAATGTGCGTGTGGGTGTGTGATAGTAAGGCTAGATCATCAGCGTAATCCAGGTCTTCCAAGTAAGAGAAAGGCGTCCATCTGATGCCCCTGATCTGGTCCTCAGTGGTGCGATGCATGATCCAGTCCACAACAAGGTTGAAAAGCAATGTGGACATGACACACCCCTGTCTGACACCAGTGTGAACTTCAAATAAGATGTCACCATCACCAACACAGCAGGTAAAGTTGTCATAGAAGCTTTTGATGATCTCAGCAGGGTGGGAGGGGATTCCATACGCTCGTAATATCTTCCAGAGGCTGTGCCGGTGCACACTGTCGAAGGCTTTGGCAAAGTCTACAAAGTTGACATAGAGAGTTCGCTGCCATTCAGTACTCTGTTCAATAATATTTCTCAGCGTGAAAATATGATCGATACAACCCCTTCCTCTCCTGAAACCGGCCTGTTCCTTGCGGAGTTTATCGTCCACAGCCAGTGATAGGCGCTTCATGATGACTTTCGCTAAGATCTTGCTAGGGGTGGATAATAGTGTAATGCCACGCCAGTTGCTACATTCAGAGAGAGCTCCTTTCTTTGGTATCTTGATAATGATACCCTGATTCCAGTCATCAGGAATTTTCCTTCTGTCCCATATGGTGTTAAAAAGTGGTTGTAAGATATTTGCAGTGGTCACAGCGTCTGCCTTGAACAGCTCAGCATTGAGGCGGTCTTTGCCAGGTGCCTTGTGGTTTTTTAGGGATTTGATGGCTGCAATGATCTCTTCTTTCTTCGGTGGCCCAGTGTCAACATCTAAGTCCTCCTCAGCTTCTGGAATATCAGGCTCCTCTTCTGGTGGTGGTCTGTTGAGGACTTCCTTGAAATGCTCTACCCAGCGTGCTTCTTGGTCTTTTTCAGAGGTGAGGAGCTGACCTTGTTTATCTCGTATGGGGACATTTCTGATGCCATTATATTTTCCACAGATCAGTTTAGTGACTTTATAGACATTCTTCTGCTCTCCCTTTTGCGCCGCTTCCTCTGCTTCTTTTGCTAGTTCTTCCATATATGCCCTTTTGTCAGTTCGGATCTTTCTCTTGACACGCTTGTTGATTTCTGTGTAAGCCACTCTATACTTCTCTCGGAGTCTGGCTGATCTGCTGTCGTTTATCTTCTTCTTCAGCTGGCGTCTCTCCTCGATAACCTGCCACGTGTCTGGTGTAATCCATTCTTTCTTTTTTCTAGTCTTTTGCATCCCCAGACGGGTTTTACTTGCTTCATCAAAGATGTTCCTGACTTGCTTCCACTGTTGGTTTACAGTGTCTTCGTCTTCATTGTCTTGCTCGTCTATGTTACTTAAAGCTTGGAATCTGTTCCTCAGCTGTAGGACAAAAGCATTCTTAGTCCTTTGATCTTGTAATCTGCTGATGTCATATCTACGGATGCAATGTTTGTTTCGTCCAGCTGCTCTCAGTTTCAGTCTCAACTTTGCAGTCACAAGATGGTGATCGCTGCCTGCATCAGCCCCTCTTCTTACTCTTACATCAAGCAGGGAGCGGCGCCACATGCTGTTAACCATTAGATGGTCTATTTGGTTTTGATCCCGCCCATTTGGGGATATCCAGGTGAGTTTGTGAATGTTGCGATGCGGGAATAAAGTTCCACCAATGATCATGTTGTTGAATGCACACCATTCTACCAGCCTCTCTCCATTATCATTCTGCACTCCACATCCTTCTCTTCCCATGACCCTTTCAAAATTCACATTGTCTGAGCCCACCTTGGCGTTAAGATCACCCATCACTAGCAGGAGGTCTCGACAATGGACGTTCTCAAGTGTTGCTTGCAGTTGCTCATAAAAGGCTTCTTTATCTCTGTCGTTGCTGTCATTAGTAGGTGCATAGCATTGGTTAGTCTGCCTGCCCTTAAATCGTGCTTGAATAATCCTGCTGTTTACTGGCTTCCACTCCATTAAGTACTTTTCCATCCCTTTCTTCATGATGATTGCAACCCCTTCATGATGTAGATCATCTTCTCTCCCAGAGTAGAGAACTGTCTCTCCTGTTGTTGTCTTCATTCTCCCAGATTTTGTCCATCTACTCTCACTTATGCCTAAGATATCAAGTTTGTAACGCTTCATTTCAGCAATGACCTGCGCCATCCTACCTTGCTCATACATTGTTCGCACATTCCAAAAGCCAATCAGTGTAGTTGTTTTAGCGCTGACGGCTCCCGTTGTCGTGACAGCGGCTTCTTTTCGGCTTTGGCCACTGTCAGTCATTCGAATCCTATTACCTGCAGAGTTTCTGGTGTTTTCACTCTCGGCATTCACTGCTGCCCATGGCATGGATTCCGGAGGCTCGTTCTGCACAGATGATTCATGTAAGTTACACGTTGCTGTTTCCGTAACAAAGGCTTTTTATATGACAGGGTTGTTAACCCTGTGCAAAACCCCCAAACCTGGAGGACCGGTAGATTGCTCTTTGTCTGGCCCCTAACCTTTGACCTGTCTGGCATGGGTGACCCTGACAGGACCCCGAGAGGTCCAGCCAGCATAGCTCTCAGGCTCACTGGAGCACGCAAGCCCCCCCACCACGGCAAGGTGGCAATCTTTTTGTTGAGGTAGGTCAAAATGTAGATGGGTAGAAAAAGGCGAGCGTCCAACAAAATATTTCTTCAACCTAGAGAAAAGAAATTACAATAAAAAGACTATATCTGAACTCCGAGGGGAGGACGAAATGAGACCAGATCTTAGACGCTATCGAAAAGTATTATAACAACTTATATACATCAGCCGGTAGCGCAACACAAGATGAATTTGATGAATATATTCGGGAATTACATCTTCCTAAGCTTTCTGACGAAGAGCGAGATAAAATCGAAGTGGAATTCTATATATATTTTTTTTCGAACTGCTAGGAC
Source organism: Meandrina meandrites (assembly GCA_963693305.1). Taxonomy (NCBI): domain Eukaryota; kingdom Metazoa; phylum Cnidaria; class Anthozoa; order Scleractinia; family Meandrinidae; genus Meandrina; species Meandrina meandrites. Next base: position 27,927,005 of record OY855907.1, on the reverse strand, counting down.
ACAACCTTAATGTAAAAAATGAGCTTTCCATATCTCAAAGACGAGGTATCATTACTCTAATACCAAAGGAGGATGGCTCCTTGTTGGATTTATCGAATTGACGACCAACAACCTTGCTCAATGTTGACAGCAAGATAGCAACTAAAGCCATAGCAAAACGACTAGAAGCATCGCTACCAAAGTTAGTCAACCCTGACCAAACGGGTTTTATAAAAGGGAGATATATTGTTGAAAATATCCGACTTATAATTGACACCATGGAATTTACTAAGACGCACAACATCCCAGGTATCCTGGTATCCCTTGACTTTGGGAAAGCTTTCGACTCCCTGGAATGGCCTTTTATAATGACAACACTGGACGCCTTCAATTTCGGAACGAGCATTAAAAAATGGGTTTCTACCTTTTTACACGAATGTCGAGAGCGCTGTACTAAACAATGGTTTTTTGACAAACTGGTTTAGACCGTCTAGAGGAGTGCGTCAGGGATGTCCTCTATCGCCGTACCTTTTCATTCTTTCAGCAGAGATAATGTCAAACAAAATCCGACATGACCCAAATGTTAAAGCCATTAAAATACTAGGAAACGAACTGAAATTAAGCCAATACGCACATGACACGAACCTGTTTTGCGCTGACTTGGCTTCTGTTGAAACTGCCTTAGAAACAGTGGACAATTTTGGCATGCTAGCTGGCTTAAGAGTGAACTGGAAAAAATCAAAAGCGATCTGGTTGGGTAAGTGGGGAAAAAATAAAAGCAATCCTTTGCATCTGAAATGGTTACATAGCCCGGTAAAAATCTCAGGAATCCATGTCTCATACGACGAAAAGGGAAATAACCAAATGAATTTCAACCACAAACTCCAAAAATTACAAACCAATCTAGACATGTGGAGGGCTCGGGACCTTACACTATTTGGGAGAGTCCTAATAATAAAATCTCCAGGCCTGCCACAACTCATCTGTTCTGTCTCAAATCTCGATGTTCCTCGAGAAATAATACCGACAATTAAGACAAAGCTTTTTAACTTTCTATGGAAAAATAAAAGAGACAAAATCAAAAGAACCGGACTTTATCAAGACCGAGACAAAGGGGGTATACGTATGACAGACATTGAAACTATGACTAAGGCGCTGCGGTTAGCTTGGATTCCACGACTTTTGACTCCGGGAAGAAAAAACTGGAAAACGGTTCCAGACTATTACCTAGGAAAATATGGCGGTTTGAGATTCTCCTAAGGTGCAACTATGACATAAAATATATAGAAGGTTTGCCAATGTTTTACAAGGACATTCTGAAATACTTTAACGACCTGAAAACTCTCTATTGCTATGAAAAGGGACAGAATATGGTAATATTCAATAACAAAGAGATTCTTGTTGGAGTGAATGGTTTAACAGTAATATTTTGTCATCCAGGATTTACTGAACAACAACGGTCAGTTTCTGACTTACCAAGAATTTAGAAGTAAATATCCCTGCAAAACGAACTTTCTACAATTTTATCAGGTTATGACTGCAAGAGCGAAGCATCTAATAACAAAAGCGAAAAACACAGAGACACCGGAAGGCGAACTATACACTGGAGATAACCTCCTTTTCGAACTAGACGACTCGACACAAATACATCTAGAAAAGACCAAAACCTGTGACTTCTATCGTCTACTTAACAATAAAATTCACACGGAGAACCAAACTGGCCCAACGAGATGGAACAACACAATGAAGCTGGATGGGGACGCCTGGAAAAAAAAATATTTGCCTCTTTGAAAAACATCTGCAAGGAAACAAAATTGAAGGAATTTCAGTTTAAATTTATCCACAGAATTTTAGTTACCAAAAAGGAGCTTTGTAAATATAGTATTAAAACGAATGACGAATGTCTTTATTACGGTGAGCACGATTCGATTGATCATACATTTTATGAATGCCAATTTGTAAGGACGTTTGTAAAAAACGTCATCCACTGGTTCAATGTTACTTATAATTCACAGTTTAGTCCAACAATTGAAGATAAACTATTGGTATCTTATCTGGCCCGTATGAAAAATAAACATTAAGAAAATTTAACTATACGACCCTTTTTATGAGATATTACATCTACACTAGCAAAATGCATCATAAAGCTATTCGCCTTTCTAATTTCGTTGATAAAGCACTATTTAAATACAGAATAGAAAATGTTTGTCATTAATAAGTGCAAAAAAAAATGCTCTTCCTAAAAGCATTATAAGAAATAGACAATATATAAGTAAGTGAAATGTAAATGTGCCAAGGTAGATAGTGTTGCAATATAAAGGAACAAATGTAAATAGATTTATGTAATGTATAATGTAATGTTCATTTGAAAAGAGTATTGTAATTTGTTAACGACATGCAGGAAACAAATAACGATAATATATAGATTTAGGCAAGCCTAAAAGCGGAACTCCCATTTATTAATTTTTTTACTCGAGTTAATTAGTGTTGCTAAATAAGTACACACTATATTTCTAAGCTTTATACGGTGGCCCATATAGGTATAAAATAAATTTTAATCGCTCATGGTTTAACTTAATATCTTAAAAATCTCTCATGGTTTTGTTGAGGAAAGCGACGTCAATATATTGCGGTTATCCCGTCTGAAAAACTCTGAATTTTCTTGCTCGTGACAGGTTCTAAAATTGAAATTGACGACTGCACTTTATTAGGCTCCTCACGTCGAACGTAGGCGCAAAACAAATCTTTGAAAAACTGTTTACAACGTTTACCGTACTATATTAAATTAATACACCTCTAGGACCTTTATGAGTTATTCAATGTAAAAAGAATCTTGACCTTGTTTTGATTACTACAAAACTATCAGGGCAAGAAAATCAACTCAAGGCAAAAAACAGAAAACAAAGTGAACTCGCTGCTTAACAAAGTAAACAAAATTAACTCACGCCACGGCAAACTGAGAAAATCACAGCGGCGAAACAAACTCTGCAAATTGATGATGCCGATTATGTAAGTCATTTGAAGCAAATTTTTGTGTACGAATTGTGGCAGTTTGTGATTTGGGAAGCGGTGCACGCTAACTTAGAATAAGTCTACAATAATGTTGTTTTGACTGTTTTGAACCGACTTCCTTCGTTGCGGTTTGGTTGCATGATTGTTTTATCGTACGCGTTGCTAAGAGAATTTTATGTAGAGAACTCTGAGAACTGAATGAATTTTATTCATTTCTGGTAAGTAAATATCCTTTAGGTGAAGCCTGAACTCACTCAGCCACGCAAAGGTAACTCGCAACGAGACCGCCGAAATATTCATTTACGCATGTAAGATATTTCAACACACTCACTGATAAGCACTGATAAGAGAAACAAAACAAATGCAAGCGAGCCGAAATCGTGATTTCGGTGTTAATAATTTGTTTTTAAAAATCCAATAATGAACATCACAGCTAACTCCACTAACTAAAACAGAAAATGGTTCGTCTAAGCGAAATATTTAATAAACAATGTCTGTATAAAATGTACAAACATGAACACGTTTGATAAATATTTGCGGGAAGATCAGAAAACCGACACAACTTCAAAAATGAAGTATAATTCTCTTAATATAAAATTGGACTTATTCTTAGTGCACACATTTACGTTTGTTACCTTATTATTGGAGAAGGCTTGTAAATTCTGCAGGGCAAAGTTTCCAAACCAGGCCAATAAAAATATCGGAGACGAACACGGTAGTTTCGTTGTAAGTTTTTTTTTGTTGTAAGCTTTAAATACTCCAATCACCACCGCGCTTAAATTATATGAATTTTCGGCGAAGATCAATTTCTCTCTTTCCATCGTTGTAGCCTTTAACAGTCTTTTCTGTTTCACTTCAGTGAACTTGATCAGCTCTGAGTTCACTTTTATTTGAGCTTCATTCAGTGATTTTCAGCATTGTTCAGCCGCAGGTCGAACCCTTGTCGTCGCTCTTTTTGACTTGTAGTCCGATATATAATGTTCAAGTCTGCAATTATTTCAGATCTGCCCGTTACGAGGTTGTCCTAAATCATTTGGCATAAGTTTCCATGATGTAGATGAGTGCATAGAGCGAGAAATATTCACGAATTAGAAGACCTAAGTTCTCCAACAGCTTTCTTCGCGTCTTTCATTCAGCTTAAAGGTGAACAGCGCGTATCAAAGACTTCCCGCCTTTTTATGCAATTGCTTCGTTGAAGTTGATATCAGAAGTCCATAACTAGAAGTCTACATCTGGTATTGGGGCGCGTGCTATGTCTTTCGCGTGTAGGCTATTTTTAGAAACTGATGTCTCGCGAGAAAATGACGTAACCCACTATTTCGACACGATTGGAGTTCTAAGTTGCGGCCGAATATTTTGAAAAGTGGCAGGTGAAATAAATCCAATCACATCAAAACACTTGACAGGCCATTCTCTTTAATTCTCACATTTCGACAGAAGTAGTATCGTAGATAGTCATTTCTAACGTCTGTTCAGTGGCATTTGAAGGCGAGTGAAAAAGCAACCCGTCGCCGGGTTTCCGTAGACAAACTCACAAAACAAACAGGTCGACTTTTTATAATTTACGAGAGAATTTTATGAACAGAAGTTCCCCAAACTTTTAGTAGTTAAGTGTGTCTTTATTTTGTACAGCATATCCTCGTGTTAAAATACTGAACAACATACACAACACAATAGCTGCACACTGCGAAGTGCCCGAGAAGCACAACTTGAATTAAACTTTTGACGGCTGTGAATGAAATCATCATTGTTCGATGAATTAAACTCGTATTTCTATTCATATTAAAACAAGTACATTACCTTAGTCAGTCTTTTGTTTTCATGCCGTCCTTATAATTCCAAAAACATGCGAAACTCACCAAACTTGTCGTTTTCTCTGAATGTTGATCTCAAACGAATCAAACGTCATTCTGTTCATTCCGCGCTCGATGTTGAGCTCTTCAGGGACCACGGTTTTGTTTTTCAAAATAGCAACGAACCTGTGCCAAAATGCACTTGCTCTCTTAATGCCTGTCTTCATCTTGAGAGTACCATTAATCTTTAGTGTCTTTGCATTTTGAATTTGACTCGGAATTAGTCTATCTTGCCCGCTGCCATTTCGTATTCTGACTCCAAAACACTGAGGTCTTCTCGCTTATTTGGATGCTCCGAATTTTTTACAACTTCGATGCTATCGTCATCGATGAAAGATGGCCTGATGATTCTTGTCCGGACGATTTAATCCTCACAAAACGGAAATTACGATGACCAACAAACAGAAATTTCGTAATGTCGTTCGCTCGAGTTCACTCGTCCTCTGCAGTTCTGCTTTTCTTCAAAAATTTGTTCGACCAATCAAAGGCGCGAATTAAAAAATACTTAAATGTGATTGGCTACTTGTTCGCGGCAAAGCTGTTCTAAAAATAGCCTACACGCGAGGAACGCGAGGTACACGCGCAAGACATATCTCAAAGCCTATTACCAGAGATGTAGACTTCTAGTTATGGACTTCTGTTGATATGAAATGTCCAGATCATTTTCTCGATGTGAAAAAAAATCTCTGAAGTATATAAAAACTTTACATGTGATGGGATAAAAAATAATAACGAAGAAATATTTTCTGCTGCAGACTTTCTTCATAAGTTTTCATTCCAGGGGAGAGCTTTTGCCGCCATCTCACCCGATCGATTCGTGTAGGCGAAATGAAATATCCCTAGTCGATTTTCAACATGAAAAAAAAAAATATGCAGTGTCCTACAAACTTCTACGATAGGTATTTTTTAACTTAAGGGGAATGGTCAATATCAAACCTGTAAGAGGCCTGCCCAGGTCAAGCTTTTTCTGGAGTATGGCCGCCATTTTGGGCGACTTCGTTCGCACGTATGTATGTAGAGCGCACGCGCCCGCGAGCCATGCCGCTTGCCACGATGACCATGAAAACTCAAACACATGGTTGTCTCAATTTCTATCCTCGCACGGTAGTTATGGGGCTCCGCTCTGCGGACCTTCGGGCCGCTGTGGAGCTCCGCTATTATGGTTGGAAAAAAAATGTAAATGTAATATTTTAGAGCGTGAAAGACAATTATTTCAAGTATATGCATACTTCAAAATGGTCGACACGTTAGTTTTGTAGTGCCATAGGGGTGAAAAATAATAAAAAGTAAAAAGTATGTGAAAAAAAGTGAACAGTATGTTTTAATTCTCGTGAACCGTGAATTTTCAATTTTTATCCCCGTGAACCGTGCACGGCATCCCCCCCCCCCCCCCCCCCCATCACCCTTTCCGATTCTTAGCGAACCATATAGTTAGCATGTCCATCGACGGGAAGTTAGTGGGAATTCAATAGAATGTAAACGCATTGGTATTGCCTGCAGTGAATTCGTTTTATTTCTCCTATGAATTATTGTTAAATAAATTTAGGAGAGAAATTCAACAAATGCAAATCCCTCATCCTGACGGAAACCGAAATGCAACGACGCGTGAGACCGCGTGTGACGCGATGGCCATCCGCTTATCAAGACGGCAGGCTCAAAAGCTATATCGTCCAAGATTGCGGATTTTGTTGTCAGTTGGAGTGTATGCAAAGCGGTTTTAGTGGCAATAGTGACTCTCCGTAAATTTGGAACGGCGATTTGAATACTTTCTTCAACAAACTGTTTATATGTTTGACGAAGAAATGAACGAAAATGGATTGCTTCAGTTAAACGCGCCTCGAAGCAACAGAACATATTACATGGAAGTGGGCAATTCAGAAAGGCAGCAAACTCATCGTCAGTTTTTTTGCAGTAACTTACTCGCATGTTGAAAGAAAGCCAACGTGGAAATCACGAAAATCGATTTTCATGGCCATGCCATCTGGAATTGGAACTTGGTAGTTACAGTCCATATTGCTGGGATATCTAATTGGATAGCCAGGACTTGTGAGGGTATTGCCTGTCACTGAGCCACATCCTGTTGAAAAGAAAGTATACTTTTATAAACACTCTACACTAATAAAAAATGTGAAACACAATTTCGACGCATAAGACGGTTTACACATAGCATTCGAGCAATAAACTCAAAATAAAGTTTTAATTACCAAAAAGAATAAATGACATAGACACAGTATGAATGCATTAAGAATAACGTATCGAAACTTGAGTTCAAGCTGACCCCGCGAGGTCCCCTGTGAGAGAAAAATGAGTTTGAAATTATTGATATTTTAGCTAAAACGGACGTTTTACGTCAGTTCAAAGCAAAATAACAACCATTTTAAGCATTTTTACGATGTTTCACATTACCCTTCTCGAGAATGCTTTAGAATTTAATCGCGAGTCCACTTAGGGAAATGAGTCAAAGTAAGATGTTTCAAATAGTATACAAAACTCACTCCCCCTCTCAATGCCCATTGAGCCCACTGGCACGTAGGCCAGCAGTATATAAAACGCTACCGTACAATTAGTAGATTTTAGTAATCAATTTCTCCACTTATCGCTCCAATGCAACTTTCAGCGGAATCCTTCTTTAATGGCTAAAACGTTGTTATTAATGTTAGCACGTAATTAGTATGAAATCACAAAAATTACAGGTGCCCCTCCCATTACAAGATAGAATTAAACGCGTCATTTTGTTACATCATTCAACATATTATGGCTGACCCCACGCCCTGCTAGTGGAAATAATCGAGGTTTTTCCTCGTGCCAAAGATAGAATATTCGCCTCATCGCAAAACACAACTACAATCGAACGTATAATTCTTGATACAGATATCCACCACTACTACCTCCCTTCCCCACTGCCCTTTCAATGTTCGTTTGCAGCTTTTCATGAAGGAAATTAAAAGATGGGAAAGGAATACGAGAAATACAATGTGCCGGGCGTGTGAAATGTCTCAGCTCACTGATTACCAACGTAAAGTAAACTGCCAGATTCTGTGTTTATACTCCACTTGTTTTGATTCTGAGTGAGAATTGGATAAAAAAAGAAATGAAATGTTCCTCGAACCTTGTATGGCAAGTGAGCCGTTCTTTTTACTCCACATTGAAGCTAACAGTAAGAAAAGTATTTTTATGATGCAGAAAGGCTTCTCGTCTATAATCGCACACCTGTTTGACCCTTCGAGACGTAGCATCGCGATTTGTCCTGAAGTAAATTGAAAGAGTCAAAAGATTATACAGTTATATAGACAAAGGTTTACTGTATACTACTATTTTCACAATGGAACTTTGAATACATAATTTTAATAAGCCCCGGCGTTGTGATGGAGTAAAATATCCCTTAGTTGCATGTAAATAATTGTTAAGATTTACTAACAGATGTCAGTGTAACGCTACAGAATATGTCGTAAGATTTGCACCTATTACCGAGACCACAAACAAGCCATAAAAAAAAAATTCAGAATATCACTAAGACTTTTAACTTGCACCGATATAAGCAAAATATATTTTCTTACAGAATTTCTATAACATCATTTCACTTAGGCTCAAGTCTTGCTTTGAGAGTTTTACTCCGGCAGAAAATAATCAAAGAATAATTTATGCTCTTTCTATTTAACTTCGCCATAACCAGTTGTGCAAAAAAATAATAACAATGAACAATGTTGAATAGGTGTTGAATTATATTAGGATTCCAGCTGTGAAACGATAAAATATTGTTTAGACTCGAGACCTAAGACTGGTGGCGATAAAGCTGTAGCAATGCTGTCAGTTAGGAGGAAAAACCTGTGTTCAAGTCAACCTCGGTAACTGGTTAAGAACAGTCAATACTGATTCTGCTCTTAAAGTTTAATTTTCTTCGCTATGATGCTAAAACAGGCTGGTGTCGTTTAACTTGCGAAGCTAGAACTTCCATTAACTTCGCGTTGCTTACCTTGCAAAGAACAATTCAACAATACTATTTTTGAGTCAATTCGACCACTGATCGCCAGGACACCGACTTTCAATTATAGACCTCAATTGTCCTATCTCAAAGTTCTCACCTTGTGATGGAGTAAGATACGAGTAAAAATGGCGAATTTTGGTCAATATTTTCTGATGTCAGTGTTACGTTACAGAATTGTCTTAAAATTCTTTCACGTTTTATCGCCAAAAAATAGGATTCAATTAAGAAAAAAATCAATTATACATTAAACGTTTTTGTTTAACTTGCTCGCATATAAACAAAAGGGATTTTCTTGCAGAATTTCTATAGCATCATTTGAGTTAGGCGCAAGTCTCGCTTTGATAGTCTCAGTCTGGCATAAAAATAGCACAGAATAATTTGAGCTCTTTCCATTGACCAGTTGTTCCAAAAATGTTAATTAACCAAGTTGAATTGTATTGGGTTCCAGATGTTAAATGATAAAATTCTGTCTCGACTCGGTCCTGAAGGTTGGCGATGATAAAACTGTAACAAGGTTGTCATTTGGGAAGAAAAGCCTGCGTTCAAATCAACCTCAGCGGTTACCGTTTTAACAGAAATCGGTTCCGACTCTGCTCTTAAAGTTTGATTTTCTTTGCTATGATGCAAGACTGGAGTCATTTATCTTGCGCAGAACTCCCGTTAAGTTGATTAACTTGCTCAGAACAATTGAACATAACTATCTTGTAAAATGGTATTGATATCCAGAATCATTTCGACGAGTGATCGCCGGGAGACCGGCTTCCAATTATGTTATGAAAATTCTCATTTCTTTAGTCCTGGCGTTGTGATGGAATAAAAATATAGGGCTTATTTACATGCAAATTTTTATTTTAATTTTTTGTTGTTAGCGAAACGTTAACAAATGTCTGAAGGTTTTCACTTTTTTTATTGAGATAGGAGATAGGCTTATTTACATGCAAATTTTTATTTTAATTTTTTGTTGTTAGCGAAACGTTAACAAATGTCTGAAGGTTTTCACTTTTTTATTGAGATAGGAAAGGATTCAGAATGAATAACAAATTTAATCCGTAGAACGCTTTATTTAACTTGCTGGGATATAAACAGAGATGATTTTCTAACAGAACTTCTACAGTATCATTTGACTTGAGCGGCTTTTCAAAAACAAACAATGATGTACAAAGCCTTTTCGACTATTGATCATCAGGGAACCGACCGTAAATTATACTGCCGAAATTCTTTTTTCCCAATACAGCAGAGAATATTTATTTATTGTATAAAGAACACAAATGTAATGCTTTTTGTTGCTGACATATTCAGCGTTCCGTGTACAAGAGTAAAATGAGATGAACGCGTAAAAGCTGCGAAAAAGGATATTATATTTCATGAACTAAGTCCGATACTTTGCGCACTCTGAGGTCAAAAACTCATATTCTATTGTACCGGTAAATTCCCGCTCCACGACAAGGCAGCACTACACGTATGAACGAATAATTAACGTTAGTTTAATGTCTTATTTTGGTCTATCTTATGGATAGATGACAGAGGATATGATTCTCATAAATGATCACAATGAATATTTACTGAGGGTGGTTCACTAGAATGAATTTTGCTGCCTCACTGCAGTTGGAGCGAAAAAACTAAGCTTATAGTTAGAGGAAAAAACGCAGAAACAATCACATGAGAAGGAACACAATAAATAGTTACGATTTCGCAGGGCTGGAGTTATATTAATGACATGCATATCATTTCATTCAACATTTATTCGGAGACCTGATTTGAGGAAAAAAAAATACTTCAAACTGATCGCGATGAAATTAACTTCATGGCAGAAACTCACGCTGTCCCAGTACGCGCTTGAATTAATTAATTTTCGGCGAAACGAGAAATTACGTAACTAAATTAATAAGTTCGAAATAAAATTTCCGAAGCAGAGTTTCTTGAGCTAACCCTTATTGTAATTAACTTAGGCAGTCTGTGAGGTTTGTAAACTTGCAAAATTTCCGTGCTGTCCCTTGCTTTCGCGACGAATGACTCCGGCCACAGTTTGCTAAAATTTCCTCGTGAAAGTAACTTAAAATATTTGAATACATTTTCTTCCGTTGACCTTTTGCCTTTTCCCTTTCCTTTCTAAACGAACGAACGAACGACGAAAGCGTTTAAAAGTTAAACGAACTTTTAAACGTTTTCGTCGCTTGGATTCGTGGATTTTGGTGTGGAAGCTGAACCGGTGTTTCATTCTTTCAACCGCTGTGACTGGTTTTCCGCTTCATTGCGATGAACATGTTGTGAATAACATACTTGATTATGAAACATAAAATAGATCCCATTTCTTAAAAGAAAAGAAAAAGAAAAAAGTTTTTCCGTAGTTACTTCATTAAAGCAATAGAACACACTTTTAGGCGTTTACCGATGTAACAACCACACCACCTCCCCTCCCACCCACTCGAAAGGCTTGTAAATCACAAGTGTAGTGCAAAAAGGGACAAGGATAGGATAAAGATGTTTATAATTGACCACTTTCTCACCTCTGACAAAGTGAAAAAAAAGATCTATATTTCTTCGTCAATAAATTTTCGTTTGATTATGTTCTGCTTTGCTGTAAACACTTGTATACCTCTTCATTTACTCCTAGTTTATTACAAACCGCAGAATGAATTGTTTCGCTTTTACGCGTCTTTATTCCCTCTACTTTTCGCACCATTTACTATGCGATGTCGTCATCTTATGACGTATCGCTTAATGTTGGCATGCGATAGAGGATTTTTGTGATGCGAGATTACTCTTTGAATTGAGCCGAAGAGCACTGGGAACTAGTTGCATGGTTCATAACCCCTTTGAGATCCGCCATCATGGTTTTGGGGAAGGAGGATATTTTTTGAACCTTATGTGATCACCGATCGGCAAACTGCGTTTGATTCCAAGCTGTTAAATAGAGATGTCGGGTTTGGAGTGAGTGTTGTACTTTATCATGAAGCTGAGTTAAGGCATATACAGAAACTATTAAACGAGCAATAGCTAAAAAGAACAACAGACTTAACAGACATTAAGGGAAGTGGAAGCCTATGCTTAACATTTAATACATCAAAAGGATACTGTATCACTGGAAAAAAATAATTAATTGACTTTATTTTTTTTTCATTTATTTATTTATTTTCGTTTTAGTGTGTATAGGTCGTTTATCTTTATCTAGGACAGTGATGTAATGTAGTGTAACGTATATGCAACGTAGTCAGTAATGTCAGTCGATGTGTGTATGTAAAGATGTTTTAAATGAGAATAAAGAAAAAAAAAATGATTTATCGAATAAATTTGGCATAAAGTTAAGAGGTGATGCATGTTGAGACTGCAGAAGAAGGCAATCAATAACATCTGTTAAAAAGGTGAGCCATCTGAAATCTTTGTTTTTTCTAAACGTGCATTCATATCGTAGATCATGGCGTCTCTTGTAAATTACGTAATATAGAGAGGCTGTAGGCGTACATGATATTCATTTGAGAGCCATTTTTTCTCAAATGATGCAAATCATGCGACATTCTAGTTCACACTGATGAATCACTGTTGAGTACAGAATTATTCGTAACAAACAGCTACCAAATACGCAACCAAAGTACGCAAACCAAAGTACGCAACCAAATTTTCTCGGCCTCATGGGTTTACCAAATATCCTTACCCATGGTGCTCCGCTGGCGCGCTTCGCGCGCTGGAGCTCCGCTAGAAATCACTACCGGGTACTAAGTCACAGCATTGTAGGTACTGATTGAACGAAATTATTAATTTGTGCCTTCGTTTATGTTTTTTTACGACTCACTCACAAAAAATACATTACAAACTACTATTCTTACTCTGCGAATTTAGATTGCCTAAAACAACAAAACAAAAAGCGTCTTGGTGAACGTCATCGCTTCTGCATGCATTGCATGCCGTTTATTTTATAAAAGAGGGAGTTGTCATGAAAGGAATAAATTGTTTTTTTACATAGGATGAGCACTGTTCAAGTGTGTGGAATCGTGGTGGCTGAAACTTTAGTCTGTCGGACATGAAATGTATGTAACCGTTGTCTCAAACAAACACGTCCTTTGGTCATTTTTTTACAACGCTTCAGGTTTCTGGGAACAAATAAGCTTCGCGACGACACTGCCGAGGGTGTCATTCAGTTCGACGTCTTTAATTCAGCTTTTTCGCGAAGGTTGGGTAAAGATTTGTGATCGGGAAACTAAATGAGCCAATTACTTGACATAGATAAACTGTGCGGTGTAGGCTTTCTTTAGCAGATAAATAAATTCGAAATCCCTTTTTGCTCCTGAATTATCGCAATTTATTGTTTTATTATTTTGTGTGTGTGTGTGTGTGTGTGTGTGTGTGTGTGTGTGTGTGTGTGTGTGTGTGTGTGTGTGTGAACCATTACGTCACAGTCCGAAGGCGTTGAGCTGTCAATACGGATGGACCTGCTGGGAGGTTAGCGTGGGAGAGTGGCTTCATACAGCGCGTAATAACAACATTGCAGTGTTTGCGTCGCTCGCTTGTCCGCTCGCTCGGCTGACATAATTCTAGTTTTGGATCGAGATGACCACTCCCAGGGGGCGTGTTATGTTCACTAAACTTCTTAGCCGTATTTCTCGGCTACAGTTTTCTTGAATTTTGCCATCTTCGAGCGGATATTTTGTGTATAGGAAACCCATTGCTTTAACCAACAACAAGGCGAATGAAAGGTTAAAAAGCCAAGATGTTTTGATTTGGGACGAGGCAAGCATGTCCCGCGCACCGTGCAATAGAACTTGTGAATGCGCTTCAGTACCATTTGGCAAAACATGGCCTTGAAAATGTTCCTTTTGGCGGGAAGCAAGTCGTTATAGTGAACACAGCTGCGTTCTGTAAAGAGTTTTTTTTTTTTTTTTTTTTTATTATTGGGGGGGGGGGGGGGGGTGGGGTAAAGGAGAATTGGTGTTTGAGCATGCGATCACGCAAATATTTCAATGGATGAAGCTTACAGGCTTATGCGCCAATCCCAACACGAAAACATATTTGTTCACGCACTTGGAGATTTGAGGATGAGAAAATGCTCTAAGGAAACTACTTGCCGTTTAAGGCTTCTCTCTACAGTTTTTTTCTGGACCATACCAAACATTTTCATTTGGCCGTTTAGCAAACTTCCCGGACTCGGATCGATGTGAAATTTACACCAGATATTGGAATTGGATTGAAGTTTGATATAATATATATTTTTAGGAAAATCGGTATATCCATGGCAACGACAAACAGAAAAACAAGATATCAGTTAAACTTGAATTCTACACGAATAAGATTTGACGTAAAAAAACTAACACCAGTATCTGAAACTAGGGTGTACAGCACATCAAATATGCAAGAATAAAAAAAAATCTGTATGTTTGATTTCGAATAAATCGAAAATATATTTCAAACCATGCTTTTGGCATTATAATGATAAACGGACCGAGACGCAGACACTGCTTTGATGAAATTACTTCGAAATAACACCAAAATGTGTATTTTTCTTATCTTTCGTCGCCGTGAAAGTTTTGTTGATTTTTGTTATCGCGATCCCGAGAATTGGATTTTTTCATACGGTCACTACCAATGTAATTTTTGGTAAATTTTCTACTTTTAGCGCTTTTTCGAAAATCTCCAAAACGGCTCCAACGATTATTTTAAAACTTTCGTAACACACGCTTGATATTACAAAGAATTTAATTCCAAAGTTTTATTAATGTTGGTTTACTGGAACACGTCCAAATTTTTCCTTAAAGAAGGCGTTCGAACCGACGAAAAAGTTGCGTTACAAATTCAGCGTTCGAAATTTATGCTAAAATATTCAAATCAATGTTTTTTTACATACCATCGAGTGAGCAAAAGAGTGAGGGAAAAAACACAATATTGAAAACAATAGCAACGAACTGTATTTATCAAGATGGAATGTAAAAAACATTGTTTTGAATTTTTTAGCATAAATTGCGAAAGCTAAATTTGTAACGCAACTTTTTCGTCGGTTCGAACGCCTTCTCACAATAAAATTAGCCAATCGGGTCGCTATACTTTAGAAGGCTCCGTGCCGCTGTCTCGGTTTGCTACCCTCGGTAAAATTGCGTCGCTTGTTCCGCAGGGTTGCTAATATTTCAACAAATTACTTTCCTAGCTAATTGCGGTATTTCGGTATGTAGGCGCCTTCAAGGAGAACAAAATGTCGTAAAAAAGGCAGAGGGATCGGACGAAACGGAGAAACAACTAGCCTTAGACAGCAGTTTTCACAGGTTTAATTCAAGTCATCCAATTTCCTCTTTCATATTACTAACAAAGAGCAAACTGCAAATCATTTGAGACGTGCTTCTCACTGCAGAGAAAAAATAAAATAAAAGAATCAGAAACATTAATTAAGTTTCACAGATCCTTCATTATAATACAAACCGATATTTTTTTTAATACTAAGAGTATTAATTAATTTCCAATGTATATATTTAGCATTCTCGTTTCCATATCTCTACGACGTCCTCCGCAAGAGATCTGGAAACCTAAATTTTCAACTCACCATTTGACAGCAAACATCTCCAAATTCGGGGCAGGGATCGCCCGTAGGGGAGAGGCCAGAGGAACAGAATGGTCCTTCTTCACACGTAAACATACAACCAATCCGCTTCTGATAATTGTGGTTTCCTGTTAATGCAAATAGACAACGTTTCTCGTGCTTTATTTGATAGATTTAGTTGAGATTCAAGCGTCGAAATTTTTTTTTTTAATTTATTTATTAATAATAATAATGCAGCTGGACAGCACGTCTCTTGGTTTATTTTATAGATTTAGTTGAGATTCAAGTGTTGAATTGGTAATTTGTTATGCTTAGTCTTAAGTTACATGGAGAACTGCAATTACTCAGAAATCACCTTCAAGGAGCTACGTCATGGGCATTTCGCAGATGTTTGGTCTAAATTCTTCGGCTTTCAAACCAGCCCAATAATATGGGAGACAAACACAGCAGTTTCGTCATAAGCACACTACTGACATCTACATTACATGAATTATCAGCGAAGATCAATCTCTTCCTTCCTTTCGATGTAGCTTTTAACAGTATTTTATCCATCTCTTCAGTGAACTTGACCGGGTATGAGCTCACTTTTATTTCAGCTCAATTAATTTTCTACCCTTCGTCAGCCACAGGAACGGTAAACTGTAAACAGTTCTTCAACCCTCGCTGTTTTTGACTTGTACATGTTCAGGTCGGCAATTATCTCTGATCTTCCCGTTAAGAAGTTATCCTAAATCACTCGACAAAAGTCCCCATGTTGTAGATAAGCAAATAAAGCGAAAAATGTTCACGAAGATCTATGTCCTCCAGCAAGCTTTCTTCACGTCTTTCATTCAACTTAAAAAGTGAAAAATGTGCAACAATTTTACCGCCGTTTCATACAATCACTTAAATAGTTCAATTTGAAATGAAATTTCCAGATCAGTTTTTTTAACGTGAGAAAAAAAAAAAAACCTCTCAACTAATGCAGTGTTCCTTACAAATTTCTATAAGTAACTTTAGTTAACTCTCAACGAACCGAAAATGTTTTTCTTGACCTATTGTGTAAGAAAGACTCCAAATCAAGGACAAAGGCAAACTCGTTCCCAGGCCTAATCCGAGCCTACGGGCGTACGGGCATACGGACAGACATGACATCATAACCAAATTTTCTCGGCTTGACGGGTTTACTAATTTCTATAGCTATGGATGCTCCGCCAGCGCGCGCCTTCGGCGCGCTCGGGAGCACCGCAAATATGTATTTATTAGAACCAAAAATATCTTACCTTCCACAAAGTCCTCAGGTGATTTATTACCCAGAACAATGCCAGTTAACAACACCAGGAAACAAAGCTTTACCAGGATAGACATCTTCAAGAAAAACAGCATGAAAATTTTAAACTACAGTTTTAATAGAGAAACGACAATTAAATTCCAATCATCTTATTTAGCTTTGTAGACAAAGTACATCAAAAATGCTTTAGATTCATTACAGTTAATCCCCTTTGCGCTCTAGTCAGACAAAACCTTCATCGTTAAACATGGCAAGGTGTACACACCATAAAATTTGTGAGAACGCTGTTTATGAATTACAATTAATGCACGAACTAAACCCTAACCACTAAAATATCACGATTAGTGTCCAACGTATAAAATGTAGGGCTAATACCAATGATTTCGTTTGCTTACAAAAAAGAATTCTGAACATTCAGTAGTGTTTTCAGCCAGTTTTTAGTCCTGCGTGGAATGTGGCACACGGCCATGGTTGCCAAGTCTTTAGGATATTACTGATTGCCAACAAAGGCCGTCTTTGATTTTGATCAAAAAAAGTATACCTTTAACGTTTATTAACACCAGGTCTTGATGGAATAAATGTCGGGTTTCTGGACATTGAGGACGATATGGGATGTATGCGTAAATGGGTGAGTGGAAGGCAAACCTTGGGAAGTTTAAATCGTCTAAATGGCATTAGAACGACTCAGCCACGTCAGAGACATCAAAATAACACAAGCGCTGGGTAACGTAAGCTACTTATATTTAAAGGGGCTTTGTCACGGATTTTAACAGATTTTTGAACAGCCAAAATATATATTTGTGTCGAAGGAAAACAAAAATAATAGTCCATTTATATTAACAATTGCTATATTAACAAGAGTCTAAAGCAGCTGCAGATGACTACGATGGAAATGGATTACAACTTGAAAAGTTTAGCTAAACTTTTCAAGTTGTTTCTGCGTGTCTTCAAAAAAATTGATATTTTTTAGCCGTAGTTTGATTTCTATCCACGTATTAAGGTTATTTCTTCCTTTAGATGTTCAAAGGTGATGTTTTTCATGGGTTAAGTTGCCTACCACTAATGCAAGGAAGCTTTTAGCTTACGACAAAAGCGATAGCTGCAGCAAAAGGCAAAGAAAGTGAAAGAGTCAAACACCAGAAGTCACGCTATTAAGCATCTCTCCGTAATAAAATGGTTTTAACTCTTCGAATTCTGTTATTATTTGACCAGGGTCCAATGTCTTCAAGTTAGCAAATAATCGCGACAATGAAAATTCACAGTACACAGATAAATAGTGTCCGTAAAGCGGGGTTGACAATGTATAAGAGTTTGTTACTCGGGACACGGAAAAGTGTCCGTTGTCCGTATTAACGGGTGTCCGTATTAAGCGGGTTGATTTAAGAGAAAATGTCGTCGGGACCAACGAAACTGTCCGTAATACCGGGGTGTCCGTATTAAGCGGGTGTCCGTAAAGCGGGGTTCCACTGTACTTTGATTGTGTGGCTGCTTAAAACAAAAACAAATTGCTGAAATAAAACTGCATGTGGAGCAACTACAGAATACATAGCCACTTCGGTTCGACAGAACGTTCGAAGGGTTTATGAATTTTATCAAACGGTTCGTCATACCGTTCGAAGGACAAGTGTAAATAACAAGTGACTGAGCAGCCTTCGAACGGCTTGGTCAATATTCAAACAGATAGCCACGAACAACGGAAAGCTCCCTTGAAAAAATGATTTCAATCGGAAACTTCATAAACCGTTCGAACGTTTTCACAAACCGTTCCGTAAACTGTTTCATAAACCGTTCGAACGTTCTGGTAAACCGTTCAGAAAATTTCATAAACCGTTCGAACGTTTTGGCAAACCATTCAAGAAATTTCATGAACCATTCGAACGGTTAGCTTGCCCGTTCGGAATACTTAATAACCCGTTTAGCCGTTCGATGAAACCGTTTCGAGCGGCTTGGTAAACCGTTCGTAGACCGTTCGATAGCCGTTTGTTTCAGCCGTTTAACGGAAAACCGTTAGTGTACGTTTTCGCGTGAAAGGTCACATATAAGACACTTCCAAAGTATGACCGATCAACTTAACACTGGGTATAGATATGGGGTCATTGTAACTGATGTATTGCTTCTCACTCTTTTGATTTTCTTTCGCAGTAAAGTAAAAATTGGCCTTGTTGAAGCTAAGAAAGCAGGTCGAGTGAGTGACTCTCCGGTCAGGGACATCGTCCAAATAAACTCTTGACTTAAGAGAGGATCCACCTGAAAACCATGCAATATTAAAATTTGGGTCTACATCGACCCTCTCAGATTTTGTTTATATTTTGCATGGAGTTACATATTGAGGTGCTAATACTATAGGTAGAACATTATCGCCAGATTATTTAACGTGTGGAAGATATCGTGGTTAACGCGTCCATGATCAGTTTTCAGCCAAAAAATACCCAAATTTTGACCCATCTTTCAGCAAAAATATCTCTTAAAGCATTGAAGCTTTCCACATCAAAACACCAGTGTTATTAATATAACCAAATACAATTTCAATGATACCATCAAGATTATCAATTACTTTCTGGTTTGGAATTAAACCTATTTTAAAAATAAGGTCTTGTGGGCAATATGTGACGGTAAAGATTTTAGGGTAAAATTACGTTTGAATATCGCCGATGCGGCGTTGTTTAAAGACTTTCATTAGCCACTATTTTATGAAACTTTTATCGGATAACAAATTAAAATCAATAAAAGTCTGTAAAGTTGAAACTACACATGTGATTTAAACGTACAAAGATGTGCTACACGTTAGTGCAGGAACTCAAATCTTTACAACGAATTTCATAACATGATGGATAGGTCGGCTGAGGACACAGAAATACCGCTTAAATAAATCCAATAAAACGTTTAATATCTAAAATAGCTATCGATGTTAAGTGTCTTGTAATATAGTGCCTTTGGGACAGACTTACGGAGTGGAATGAAGATAAACAAGTCACTTCCCATGTTCATCGATCGACTTCAAGCTTATCTTCTCGAGCAGCTTGATTCAGGAAGAGAAACCCTCTGCCACTTCTGTCTGGCCGGTAGTCATAACCTTCACAAACAATCCCGCAAGGCTTATAGATGCGACTTGTCCCGTAAATGAATGTCTCAGTGCAATAAATTTTGCAAGATTCTTTTCACCCGGCGCCATCTTGTTTCAGACTAGTACCCAGTCTCTCAAAACTCGCTTAAATTTATCATTGGATCCACACAGTATCCGCGCTGGCACACAAATAACATAATTGATTAGAAACATTTGCCAATGGAAAACCCCTGCAAACACGATCTTGACTAAAACGCTACGAGGATTTGATCAGTAACATAGTTTTTTTACGAGTGGCATACCATTTTTTGTGGGTCCATACGAATAACAAACGAGACCAGGCGAACGCACACGAGTTATGAGCATGAAATCTATAGACTAATTCTTTGACCTATCTGTTTTCCTTCGACATTAATTGGTTTATTTATCAATAATAATTGTTAGTAATCGTAACTACAACGACATTTTCGATTTTTTTTTTACTTGGGGGCCATTTACATGGAAAGAGGATGATCCTAGTACTAGGATCATTCTATTTTACATTAACGGAGGATGATCCTAGTGCTAGGATCATTCTCTTTCCATGTAAATGGGGCCTTAGTTTTCACGCTAGCAGCCAGAGCAGCTATAAAACTCTCTACTATCCAAGGGTCCAGCAACACGGTGTTCCGACAACAAAGCTCGCGTAGTGCTGAGCATGCCCGCGCTCTTTATTTGATTTCTCCTTGTACCTGAATAATCCTTAACAGTTATATCCTGTTATATTCAGCCGTCAATGTCGTAGGCTTAGACCACATCCCGCAAGATCGAGCAGGATAGTTGTTTTATTATTCAACAAATTGTCAACGAAAAATGTTTTACACCTAGAAATAACGTGCATGGTTATGCATATGCGGCGCTTGAACGATGTTCTTACAACCTGCAAACAATCATCAAAGGCGCATGAGCAGATCTTCTCATTTTGAGCTCGCCAAAATAATCTCAGCAAGAGAGAGTTCGATACTATTCCTTTTTTTATAGCAGTCGAAGACGATTTCTCAGTTGTTTCCTCAAAGGGGGAAAACATTTTGTCAACATGGCATGGTTGTTGTAAAATTGAATCCCGACGGTAATGGCAATGAAGATGTGGCGATCGAAATTTCAACGTGCAGGCTTACTTCGACATAAGAACCTGTGAATTTTTTCTTTGTTTTGAAGCTATTGTTTCCCTGCTCCATTGGTTCATGACTCTTTGTTGTCTTGGACGTTCTTTGTTTTACGTCACTGGTGAAGTCCAGATAAATCGTGGATCATTTATTTGCAGTTAAATACGCGACGACGACGAATTTTTCGGACTTTAATCATGCATTAATTTTTTCAGTGGAGATAGTTCTGACCGCTTAACAAACACTGAATGCAACTACGATATCGCTGCCCTGGTTGCTCTAGTTCCCATTTCGCGGGAAAATATGGCTTGCTGCCACACTATCGAAAAACCGCTGACTTGGACGTGAATTGATCGCGTTGCAATTAATGAGAGCATCGTTATTCTGTCCCAGACCTCCAACCCCCCCTCCCCCCCCCCCCCCCCCCCCCACTACTGCTACGCATATTTAACAATTATCTTGCGAAATCGCGCAGAAATGGCCACCGAAAAATATTTTACAGCTAAGATAATTCTGGCAGTTAACAGAAAAAAAGTTGGGGGGGGGGGGGGGGGGGAGGTGGGGAGGGCTCCGAGCCCCTCCCATGGATTCGCAACTGGAAGTGATCAAACAAATCGGAGAAACGCGGGGCCGTCGTCAATCACGCGTATGATTCCAAGCCATTACTTTTACCACCTCCTCTATATATCTAGATACACTTATGAGACACGTCATATTGCAGATCAACGTGTTATCTGGAAATTTTAAAACATAGAGTTAATATATAAATTGAAGGAAGACTCAGAAGGAGTAGCAATAAACCGTAAATTAACAAGGATAGCTACGAATGAGGGAAATTAAAGTGGATAACGAACGCCAAACTTGAACGGATGTAGCTCTTCTGAATCATCACCAACCTTTATTGAGTCACGTGATCTGCTGTTTGTCAGACATCTCCAGCCACCTGCCACTTTGAACGCGAGGGGGCTTCGGAGCAATGTTGTGGTTACATGAATTCACTGTCACTTAGTTTCAAGATATTAACGTCCTAAAGAACATTGAGCATAACTAATCATTTTTTTCCAAACGGAGTTTCATTATAACGTGAAGAACGTGGGTAGGATTGGTAGGTGTCCTGTTTTAAGTCGCCGACATAACGTGGATCTGAAAACCACAAATACCAGACGAAAGGTCTTTCAAAAGCCTTGTTACCATCCCCCGGTCCCTAACCCCTCGCAATTTATTTTCTCTTGCACGCAACACACCCTACACATGCAACACACCCTACGCCCTCTTGCACCCCCGCTGGGGACGAAGTTCTCAGTGAAAAGATATACATGATTATTGTCATGGGATGTTTGCATGCTTTGTTACTTTACTTTTACTTTACTTTTAATCATAAGTTTGCATGCTTTGCTCTTTTTTGTGAAGTTCTTCAACGGTACAAGCGTTGTCGCCTTGTCTTTGCTATGACTAGATACATCGCACTTTTCCTTGGAATAACCTCTATACGAGTATTTAAACGAAGTCAAGGCGATCGCAATGTGATCTGATTCGAAGTGAAATTTGAGACAAGAAATTCGAGACGAACAAAATACCGCTGATGCCACAATTCCGACTGTCACGCAATCAACTATTGTCGATGTTTCATCGTAAAACGACAGCACCAAAAACCACTTATGCCGCTGGTTTCGACCGGATGGAAATGACTTTGCGATAGGAAAATATTTTTTATATGTGTCGAGCAAAAGTACGGGACCGCATACTAAAATAAGCCGGTTCTCACGACGGTGGATTTTTGATGTGACGCTGCCAACGTGTTTTGATAACATCAGTTCAGCATAATAACTGTGGCTGTGGAAATACCACAGAATGAAGTTTACACACCAAGTGGACTTCGCCAAACTCCCTTTAAGGAATGACTTCTTAAATCTACGATGCTTGCTTGTGGGAAAGCCCAGCAGTCACCTTGGTGCGGCACGACCAACGGGCCGGTATGAATTTGTATAATATTTCGTTTCAATATAATTTGTTGTGCTCAATGCTACCAGCTAACGGCTTTTAGAAGTTAAAACTTCTAACAATTTAAATGTTTTCTTACAAAACTATGTCTTGCTTCTTTAAGCAACATTCCATTTAGTAAATTGTTTATGAACACTAAGTTATCACGATTTCCGTGTTGAGCTCATTTGCATATCGCCAAGGAATAAACGGTATTTTGTTGAATGCAAACCTGTCATTCCTCTTAACTTTACAGAGTTTTTACTTTATAAACAGAATAACCATTCCCTTGACAATCTATAGATAGTTTTAAATTCGATTTAAGAAACGCCGCATCTCTACAAACAATGGCTTTTGAGACCCCATCGTATTGACATGAATTGAATAGGGAGAATTAAAATTTTGCTTATAGCCAAACGAAATAAATGACACAAGTTAACTTAACGTCATTCTATTGTTAAGGGTTAGGACTGTCCTGTGTAGAAATTTCGCTTAATTTGTTTTCATTTTAAACTTGTGGCAGGTAATCAAACATGCTGTATATTTTAACCTCAAATTTGAACACTTTCCACTGTCTGACAGTTTGATTGACATTTCTCCAAAACAATAGACAATTGAACCAAACTGTTGCACCTGGTTGATGTACTAGTGAAGTTACACAAGTGTGCCAAATTTGAGGGAAATCGGTGAGGTGCACTGTAGACTCGCTTGCATGGTTCTCATGTGGACTCACTCTTAAAAACAATTAATTTGCTTTTTGTTCAATATTCCTACCTTTTCCTTGGAACCTGATCGCGATGATACTTTCTTCAAGTAGTGAATATGAACGACGAGATTCGCTCTGCTTAAAGCTTTGGTGGCAGTATGGATCACAAGAGATGATGAATCATCTTTTCTTGGTATGACATACATCAAAAGCATTCCTACATTCTAATTTCGTTTCACTGACAACAAATAATTTCGTCCATGGCGCTGTTTTATTTTCAAATCCCCACTGGCGTGCTATACATATCTTTTTAAGTTACGTCCCGAAACTGATCGATTGGATGTAGTTCCTTTGATTAGCCCTATTCTAGTTCTTTATCGTATTTTCTATTTTGTATTGAACTATTGTTTTGTTAGCTAGCCAAGTTGAAATATAACTTAGATGGAAGATGCCAGACTAGTCGATGTAAACGTTTTTTTAATTAGCAGTCGTGCGAGAAACATCTGTTTGTTAGCGAAGGATAATAACGTGATAGGCCAATTGTGTGCCCGCATATAGGTCACGTGCATGCATTTTGATACCACGGTAATACAGGGTGTTTGGATATCGAGACACATGAGTTTGGAAATCAATTAGAAAAAGCAAGACAGAAATTGAACAAAGCTTTATTACTTCTTATTGTTTACTGTTAACATTTACGTTTTCAGTACAATTCAGAAACGTTCCTGAAGGAAAGAGGCGGTTAACGACCACCGTTCTTATTCGCAACTTCTTTGACGAATTTTGTGGGCCAATAGTTTAGAGAAAGACTATCCAGGTCTTCCAACCTCTCTTCAAGGCTTTGCACGCGGTGAAGATCATATCTTTGAACACGTTTAACGGGTCAAGTAAAGGGAATTTTTGCTCGTGCGCTGCTGCCAAGTTCTGAAAACCTCAACCGCCCACTCATCTTTGTACTGTGCACTTCAAGGCTTGGATTGTGCAAGCAAAGAATCTTCTTCTTGCTCACTTTCTGTTCTCCTTGCTGTACCGAGTATTTATTTTAATTAGGAAAGTAAACCTCCTTTTCTTTGTCTGAGGGTCTCAATGGAGTGGTGGCTTATACGATTAACGATTAAAATTTTAGCTTTTTACGGCTAACGGTTAATGTTTCTGTTACAGATAACAGAATTTCTAAAAATGACCTTCCATTTTTAGAAAAAAAAAAAAACATTCCATTGTTGAGCAAGTACCACGACAATGTGTACGAATCTTGATTATGCCATAGTGTAGTATGATTTGTCCATTTAAAGTGATGAAGGCGGAGAGTCTGAAAACAGCTTGCCTTTTGCTGGGAAATTTACTAAGATCAGAACTGCTTTCTAATGAACTTTACCACTGGTATTTGCCTTTGTCATATTGACGTTTTAGCCATTTATTTATTCTAAGGGGACAGACCACGAACACAATAGTAGCTGCTGTAAATATCTAATTGTTGTAACCGTTCATCAGTAGGATACCTAAAATGCGTGCATTTCTACAATTGGTTTCGGCTGCATTAAATCCTATACCAATTGCAAAACATTTTAGGAGGAGCCACCAATGATGTGAGCACAGTTACTACAAAAAATAATAATAAGGAAAATAACGCAAAATAAACTAAACCGTTAAGGTGGCTCGACTGGATTTTTTAGGGGCAACACCGCTCAAGTTTGAGAACTAACCAGAGTGTCATTAACAATGCCATCGAAAAACGATCACCACAGCTGAATTAGGTAAAGATGAAAATTTGTTATGACCAGTGTTATTTTGACATCGGTGTTGTCATAGCAACGTAATGACGTCATCACGTTTATCAATTTCGTTCGTATTGCTCGGCACCAGGAGATTTTTTCGGAAATCGGTCAAGGGAGCATGTACCTCCTATACCTGCCTCAATGTTGGCAAAGTTTGAACAAATTCTGTGAGAGCGTCATCGAAATTTTTGGGAATAAAGTTTCGAGGGTTATAAATACAGTAAAATACATACTATTGAGATAATAGGGTAATACCTGAAGAACACGACGCGCTTTGGGGATGCAGTTTCATCTCATAGTAGTTTGATGCCATTTAAAATTGTGTATACAAAATTATGGGGATCGCCACGACCGATTGCGAAAAAAAAACGGATTTGATGAGCGTGCATTCAGGTGCTCTTGTTGCCACTTTTGTAAATAATTTGGTCAACACCTACAAATGTGATAATTATTTGGAAACCGCTCGATGAATTTTTTTAAAAACTTGTCAATCTCGAGGTTTGTCATCAGTTTACATGTTTCGATGGCATTGTTAATGACAGTCTGGTTAGTTCTCAAACTTGAGTGGTGTTGCCCCTAAAAAATCCAGTCGAGCCACCTTAAATTACGAACTAAGCGCACACGTCAAATGAATTAAGCAAAGCGCGCGGATATAACGAGACAAGCGCGCGCACCTTTATCCAAGTAAAAGGAAGCAGGTGTGAACTGAGGAACTAGGATTATTTAGAGGACACAAAGACAACAAACAAGCAAAGGATATGTCGGTGGTTTTCAACCATGAACCGCCGATCTTAACTCTCTTAAAGTAGCGTCGTATTTCCCAATTATTGCGCCGTGGCTTTTGAAGAATTTATTAAACGATTTAAAAAGCGACGTAAGTTTGAAGCCTTGCTGAAGAAGACGTGAAGATAGGTATCAAAGTCCAACTTTGATGTGCAAATCCTAGCATACCTCACCAATTGAGATATATAAACTCCATAGGCTGTTTTGGCTGGAATGTTGCTGTCCATATGTGGAAAATTGACAATCCGAAATGTAAAGTCATCTCTTTTGTCGTAGACGCTGATATGGAAGGGTGTGTTGCTATCTCCGTGACTGATTTTCGTGTCGAGATAACACACTTCCGTTGATGCCAGTGTAGTTTCCTTTAGTTCCAGTATAGTTTCCGTTAGTTATAGTATTTTCAGCCGAGTTTTGATCAAGGATGAGATCAAAAGTATTTAAAGCACTTCTATAAAATGAATTGAGCGGTGTGGGTGAATCGGCGATCGGCCGCCAAGTTGGTATATTTCACTGAGTCCAGTTTCACTTGGAATGCACAATATCACAATGATCTTCCTTAATTAAGAACAAGCGCTTTCTTTCGTGTTTAATTTACCGCCAAAAACAGCACAATGAACATAAATCATGGGGTTATTGTTACTGATGTATTATTTTTCACCTTGGATTTGTTTTCTCGGTAAAGTAAAAATTGGCCTTATTGAATCTAAGAAAGCAGGTCGAGTGAGTGACTCTCCAGTGAGAGACATCACCCAAATAAACTCTTTCTAATGTCATGAGGCCTTAAAATCAATTAGTTTGCGTATTGATCAGTATTCTTACCTTTTCCTTAGAACCTGATCGCGACGATATTTTCTTCAAGTAGTGAGTATGAACGAGATTCGCTCTGCTTAAAGCTTTGGTGTCAGTCTGGATCACAAGAGATGATGAATCACCTTTTCTTGTTATGAAATACATCAAAAACATTCCTACATTCCAATTTCGTTTCACTGACAACAAATAATTACTGGCATGGCGCTGATTTATTTTCAAATCCCCCCTGGCCTGCTTTACATATTTTTTAAGTACTATTCCCAAAACAGATCGATTTGAATGTTGTTCCTTTGATTAGCCCCTATTCCAGTTCTTTATAGTATTTTGTATTTTTCATTGAATTTTTGTTTTGTTAGCTAGCCAAGTTTAAATATAACTTAGATGGCCGTTAATGCCAATTAGCAGTCGTGCGAGAAACACCTGTTTGTTAGCGAAGGATAATAATAAAATGGCGGCATTTTGATAAGTTTTCTTAAAATGGCTTTTGCACAAAACTTTTGACGCTAAACCCAAACTCATAATTCATAAAGTGATAAACCAAATATGTGCATGCACTTTGACATCGCGGCGTGAAGAACAGCGTGTTTTGATATACAAACGCTTGTGTTTGGAAAATAATTAGAAAAATACAGAACATACACAAAGCTTCATTATTTTACTTCTCATCGTTTGCTGTTAACATTTACGTTTTCAGTACAATTCAGAAACGTTCCTAAAGATTATTGGAAGGGCCGAACAACAAATTTATGTAACGTTACATCTAAAGAAAAACAAAGAAAGAAGATTATGCTAGCAGGAATCATCAAACAGTTTTGACGAAAAGATTTTGTTTCCGTTATTTGCGCTTGTGCTTAGCTATAAATATTCATTTTGGTCAATCTTCTTTGTTCTCTAGTAAGACATGCGGGCAGTGTTTAACACTGCAAGAACGACAAAATTTGTGAAACTATGGTTAAATAGGTTACACTTATTGATTGCACGGAAAAACTTTACCACTGAAATATGGCGAAAAGCATAAGCGAGTAAAATAATAATGAATAATAATGAACATAAATGTCCCAGCTGGTAGACCTGGTGGCAGAAGAGTTATTTTGTTTTCTTAATAATATATAAAAAAAAAAAAATATTCAATGGGGGTTTGTGTTCAGCCAGATAAATAATTTTCTTCGAGATGTACGTGGAATGTTGATTGTGGTAAGCTCGATTTTAGCCGACATATATTGCTATGGTATTTGACATCAACTCGTTCAAATATCGAATGCGTGTTACCTCGTACTTCAGCACTTTGTCTCTATAGCTGTAATAAAGCATTTATATTTGATGTTATAGCGGACGTGCAATAGATTCAGTCGCATTCCAAGTATGTCTTGGCTCAAACTTGCGCCTCAATTTTAAAAATT
Organism: Meandrina meandrites; assembly: GCA_963693305.1. Classification (NCBI taxonomy): domain Eukaryota; kingdom Metazoa; phylum Cnidaria; class Anthozoa; order Scleractinia; family Meandrinidae; genus Meandrina; species Meandrina meandrites. The sequence continues at coordinate 27,898,723 of OY855907.1, read as the reverse complement.
TCAACTGCGTGGAATGGGTGCCGCTTGAGAATATAATTTTGTCGCAAGGCTGTTTTTTTTTCTTACTACCGTACCGAGAATATATTTAGAAAAGTAAACCTCCGTTTCTATGTCTTAGGGTCTCAATGGGGTTGTATATTTAAGTTAACCGTTAAAATTTTAGCTTTTTTACGACTAACCGCTTTGTTTTTAAATTACGGTTAACAGAATTTTTAAAAATTAACTTCCATTCTCTAAAATAGAAATAAAAACTAATTTTCATTGTTGAAGAACATATTTAAATTCTTAGGACCATTCTAGGATAAAAGCTAGCCTGTAATACCACCTTTAATGTACAAGTGCTTTCTTTTATGTTTACTTTCCCGCCAAAACAGCGCAACGAAGGCATATTATCAATGTTGTTATATAAGACACTTCCAAAGTATGACTGATTAACTTAACACTGGATATAAATTATGGGGTTATTGTAACTGAAGTATTGTTTCTCACTCTTTTGATTTTCTTTCGCAGTAAAGTAAAAATTGGCCTTGTGGAAGCTAAGAAAGCAGGTCGAGTGAGTGACTCTCCGGTCAGGGACATCGTCCAAATAAACTCTTGACTTAAAAACAATTAGTTTGCTTTTTATTCAATATTCCTACCTTTTCCTTGGAACCTGTTGGCGACGATACTTTCTTCAAGTAGTGAGTATGAACGACGAGATTCGCTCTGCTTAAAGCTTTGGTGGCAGTATGGATCACAAGAGATGATGAATCATCTTTTCTTGGTATGACATACATCAAAAGCATTCCTACATTCTAATTTCGTTTCACTGACAACAAATAATTTCGTCAATGGCGCTGTTTTATTTTCAAATCCCCCCTGACGTGCTATACATATTTTTTAAGTTACGTCCCGAAACTGATCGATTGGATGTAGTTCCTTTGATTAGCCCTATTCCAGTTCTTTATCGTATTTTCCATTTTGTATTGAGCTATTGTTTTGTTAGCTAGCCAAGTTGAAATATAACTTAGATGGAAGATGCCAGACTAGTGCGATGTAAACCTTTTTTTCATTAGCAGTCGTGCGAGAAACACCTGTTTGTTAGCGAAGGATAATAAAGAGGTAGACCAATTGTGTGCCCGCATTTAGGTCACGTACATGCATTTTGATACCACGGTAATACAGCGTGTTTGGATATCGAAACACTTGAGTTTGGAAATCAATTAGAAAAAGCAAGACAGAAATTGAACAAAGGTTTATTACTTGTTATTGTTTACTGTTAACATTTACGTTTTCAGTACAATTCAAAAACGTTCCTGAAGGAAAGAGGCGGTTAACGACCACCGTTCTTATTCGCAACTTCTTGGACAAATTTTGTGAGCCAATAGTTTAGAGAAAGACTATCCAGGTCTTCCAACCTCTCTTCAAGACTTTGCACGCGGTGAAGATAATAAGCTTTGAACACGTTTAACGGGTCAAGTAAAGGGAATTTTTGCTCGTGCGCTGCTGCCAAGTTCTGAAAACCTCAACCGCCCACTCATCTTTGTACTGTGCACTTCAAGGCTTGGATTGTGCAAGCAAAGAATCTTCTTCTTGCTCACTTTCTCTTCTCCTTGCCGTACCGAGTATTTATTTTAATTAGGAAAGTAAACCTCCTTTTCTTTGTCTGAGGGTCTCAATGGGGTTGTGGCTTTTACGATTAACGATTAAAATTTTACCTTTTTTACGGCTAACGGATAATGTTTCTGAAGGTGATATGTGATCTTCGCAGTGAATTAATGTTAATGTTTCTGGTTAATGGTTAATGTTAATGTTAATGGTTAATGTTTCTGTTACAGATAACAGAATTTCTAAAAATAACCTTCCATTTTTAGAAAAAAAAATTCCACTGTTGAAGAACATATTGAAGTTCTTGGTACCATTCTAGTATAAAAGCTAGCCTATTTTATTTAAAGAAAACTGAGAAAATATTGCCTCGTGGAAATCGTCCGAAACTTAGAGTTCGTGGTAGAGGGGGCTTAAAATCAAGTTGGGATGCGATATGCGATGTAAATTATCTTGGTGGGATTGGGATGCGTTCCTTTTTGTTGGCTGGAAGTGGGTTGCTTTGAAACTGAAGGGGAATGCGACATCAGAAACGGAAAGTATCGCCGCCTCAGTTAACAAGATCTTTGTTCATGGGCGAACACTTACAGTGACGGCGACGGAGTTTCTATTGAATATATTTTGGCATGCATATGTAACTGCACGAAATGCAGCAAGTACCACGGCATGTTGTACGAATCTTGATTATGCCATAGTGTAGTATGATTTGTCAATTTACGGTGATGAAGGCGGAGAGTCTGCAAACAGCTTTTCTTTTGCTGGGAAAATTACTAAGATCAGAACTGCTTTCCAATAAAACGAACTTTACCACTGGTATTTGCCTTTGTCATATTGACGTTTTAGCCATCTATTTATAGTTTTTTCACCCGAGTTTTGATTAAGGATGAGATCAAAAGTATTTAAAACACTTCTATAAAATGAATTGAGCGGTGTGGGTGAATCGGCGATCGGCCACCAAGTTGGTATATTTCATTGAGTCCAGTTTCACTTGGAATGCACAATATCACAATGATCTTCCTTAATTTAGAACAAGCGCTTTCTTTCGTGTTTAATTTACCGCCAATAACAGCACAATGAACACTGGGTATAAATCATGGGGTTATTGTTACTGATGTATTATTTTTCACCTTGGTTTTGTTTTCTCGGTAAAGTAAAACTTGGCCTTATTGAATCTAAGAAAGCAGGTCGAGTGAGTGACTCTCCAGTGAGAGACATCACCCAAATAAACTCTTTCTAATGCCATAAGGCCTTAAAAACAATTAGTTTGCGTATTGTTCAGTATTCCTACCTTTTTCTTAGAACCTGATCGCGACGATACTTTCTTCAAGTAGTGAGTATGAACGACGAGATTCGCTCTGCTTAAAGCTTTGGTGGCAGTATGGATCACAAGAGATGATGAATCATCTTTTCTTGTTATGAAATACATCAAAAACATTCCTACATTCCAATTTCGTTTCACTGACAACAAATAATTACTGGCATGGCGCTGATCTATTTTCAAATCCCCTCTGGCCTGCTTTACATATTTTTTAAGTACTATTCCCAAAACAGATCGATTTGAATGTTGTTCCTTTGATTAGCCCCTATTCCAATTCTTTATCGTATTTTGTATTTTGTATTGAATTTTTTGTTTTGTTAGCTAGCCAAGTTCAGATATAACTTACATAGCCGTTAATGCCAATTAGCAGTCGTGCGAGAAACACCTGTTTGTTAGCGAAGGATAATAATAAAATGGCGGCATTTTGATAAGTTTTCTTAAAATGGCTTTTGCGCAAAACTTTTGCGCTAAACCCAAACTCATAATTCATAAAGTGATAAACCAATTATGTGCAAGCATTTAGGTCACGTGCATGCACTTTGACATCGCGGCGTGAAGAACAGCGTGTTTTGATATCCAAACGCGTGTGTTTGGAAAATAATTAGAAAAATACAGAACATAAACAAAGCTTCATTATTTTACTTCTTATTGTTTACTGTTAACATTTACGTTTTCAGTACAATTCAGAAACGTTCCTAAAAGAACGAGGAGGATAACGACCACCGTTCTTATTTGCAACTTCTTGGGCGAATTTTGTGAGCCAATAGTTAAGAGTAAGACTATCCAGGTTCTCCAACTTCTCTTCAAGACTAAAGGGAATTCTTGCTCGCGTGCTGCTTGCCTCAACGGTACACTTGTCCACATGCATACTGTGTACTTGTAAGCTTGGTATGCGCAAGCAAAGTTTCTTCTTCTGGCACACTTTTGGGCAGCCGAAACAAGTGCAAATAAACATGTATTATCATTACAAACTATGCGCTGATTTAACCACCTCCTCGGAGACCCAGGGACAGATAGTCGGGGCAAAACGAAGTATAATGTAAACCGGGCAGAAATGGCAGCGACGAAGGTTTAAAATATGGGCGGAAAGAGCATCTGGGAAACGAGCCTCTTCAGACCATTTCCAAACGACTCTGTGAATGCTGGCGCATGATTGAGCAGAAAAAAATTCTTTGCCTTATTATGTCCAATCAATGAACAGGATTTTTAGAGTCACTTTCGTGTGTTCTTACACGGCGATTGTTGTATCGGCCATAATTTAGTTTTAATTTACACTAGAAAGCCGAAGAAAGGCGGGCGGAAATTCTCGTTTGGACCGATCCGAAGTATGAATCGGAAATAGTGCCTTGTTTGCCTATGTGATGGCTTCCAGTTTGTATCATCGATTACATTGACGCCGCGTGCGACAATATTTTTCCTCAGTGTTTACTGTCGAAGATTATGCAAATTTTCCTACGCTAGATTGTATTGTTGACAAGAAACTTGAAAGCGTTAATTGTTTCGTTGATGAGGTCACAGGCAGCCCAAGCTAACGATAGGAGCCACAGTACGCTACGAGTACTAAATTTATAAGGGCTTGTATGGGAACGAAATAATTTTCTTTTGGGAGGTACAAATTTCAATGTTTTATGAAAAAAAAAAATGACTTACTGTGCACTGTGACTGTGTCGTATTCTTTACTGTTTGCCAGCTCCTCAGGCCAATTTGAAGTGATCTGGGTGTGTTACTGTTGTGCGAAAATTTTGACCACGTGTACTATATTAAATATTCCCAAGGCTGGAAACAATTATCGACAGCACCTCACTTGAAACTCCATATCTTTCATGAAACTAGTCAAATCGCTACAGAAATTCCACGACCGTAATCTCTGGTAATTTCCTTTTCATTTTGCCGTTCCTCGGATTCCAAGTGCTCTACTGAAGTGTAGAAAAATCCGCCAAAGTGCGACCATTGCCTTTCTTGTCATGCGTAACTGGTTGAACCACACACAAAAATGGCGTCAGGTTGACAAAATCGACCCCAATTTCAGAATTCTTAGCAAAATCCGTCATTATGTAAGTCAAGAAATTTTATTATCTTTATATTATGGCTTAGTATATCCTTTTCTGATTTATGGACTGGTTGCCTGGGGTAATACTTATTATTAAATTCTCAACCTCGGATAATGCAATTCTAGCTTTCTGATTGGTTCACTAGATCTCGGTTATCAGCCATTATACCTGCGTTTGACCTTACACGGGAAACGAGTGCGACAAGTGCCGCTCAGTTTAAAAATTTTCCTGCGGGAAGCGAAAGTTCCATCAGAAAAATAGCAAATTTGGCGAGGTTTATAAGCTTATACAAGACATAATCGACAGTGCCTTCCCTAAAACCACACAAATACCACAAAATGCAATAGTTGACTCAACTAAGTAAAACGGAAAGGATTGATGCGAAACGTTAAATTAAAAATACTTGTAAATGTACAACAAGAGCGACTATTAAAACGAAGGAAGAAAAGCAGAAAATAATTTACGGAAAGACCAGAAATCTGACACAATTTCATTCAGTGTCAGACGTAAATGTGGCGCAGCACTTCAGTTAAGTTTGTTACCTTTCAATCTTGATCTTGTCCTTTTATACTTCAATAAACTTCATCGAATCTGAGTGCAATTTCGTTTCAGCATAATGTAGTAGTCTTGATGACAGCCGTGGAGCCGTAAACAAGTACAATATGTAAACACTTGCTTCGCTCGTCTTGCACAAGGCGTATAATTTCCAGAAAAGCTATTGCTACGGATCTTCCCGTAAACCTTAATTGTTGTCACAATTTTCCAGGATAAAAGACGATTTACGAGGAGATTTTCCGAGGAAAATCTTCAGAAGAAAACTCTCTCGCTCGCTTTCCTCGTGTGTTTCATTCAACTCAATAAGTGAACACCGCGCCACAAATTTTCCCGCCTCCTCATACTATCACGTCGTTTACATCAAAATGAAATGTCCAGTTGATTCATACTAAAGAAGAATTTAATAAAACAATTATTCCATTCGCCCTTGTTGGATACGAGTGGTTATAGCCAACTCGGCGCTTCGCGCCTCGTTGGCTATTTACCACTTCGTATCCAACGCGGGCTCATGGAATAATTGTTAATGAGTCTACTGCAAAGCCAACGATGACATTTTCTAGCTTTGATCATCAATCTAGTCAAATATTCAAGTCTCTGGAGATTATTAAATTTTCTGATCTCGTTACCTTCGTCATTGCCACTTTCATGTATAAGTTTCATAATCAATTGTTACCCTCTGTATTTCAGTCTTTCTTCACCAAATTAGATACCGTCCTCAGTTACCATAGCAAGCATTCTGCAAAACAGTCTTACTATCTTCCCAAAGCAAGAACAAATTATGGAAAATTTAATATTCGATTTCAGGGCCCAAAGATATGGAATGCTATTGATTATGATATAAAGCACTTGCCAATTTCGTCATTCAAAATTAAACTGAAACAGAGCTTTCTCCAAAGCTACTAGTCAATTCCCATTTTTTTCTTTCTTTGTCTTCACATTTAGATAATATCACTGTTTTTTTGCAACGCCTTACCATTATTTTTCTGATATTCGTCATTGTTCAGTTCAAATATATTTTTTATTTTAAGGAAATAGATTACGCGTGTAGTTTCAGCTTCTTTTCTTCTTTACTTTCTGGTATAAATTATATTTTGTATATAATATGTTTTGTATGTGTGTATGTGTGTGTACGTGCGTGTGTCCGCCCAAAATTTGACTATAATCACATTGTAAACTGACAACCCGGCATTCTTAACCTTCTGGTTATTTCGGGTTGCCCGAACCCCTAACCTTTAGCAATATATATTTTTATACATTTTTGTAATTAATGAAAAAGGGAATAAAAGAGGATGTTGTCGTTGTTCAAGCGCGTACTGTGACAGCGTGAGTTTCTGCCATGCATGAAGCTAATTTCATCGCGATCAGTTTGAAGTAGTGCTTTTTTTTTCTCAAATAAGGTCTCCGAATAAATGTTGAATGAAATGATATGCATGTCATTAATATAACTCCAGCCCTGCGAAATCGTAGCTGTTTATTGTGTTCCTTCTCATGTGATTGTTTCTGTGTTTTTTCCTCTAACTATAAGCCTATAGTTTTTTTCGCTCCAGCTGCAGTGAGGCAGGAAAATTCATTATAGTGAATCACCCTCAGTAAAATTTCATTGTGATCATTTATGAGAATCATATCCTCTGTCAACTATCCATAAGATACACCAAAATAAGACATTAAACTAACGTTAATTATTCGTCCATACGTGTAGTGCTGCCTTGTCGTGGAGCGGGATTTTACTGGTACAATAGAATATAGGTTTTTGACCTCAGAGTGCGCATAGTATCTGACTTAGTTCATCATTTTCGCAGCTTTTACGCGTTCATCTGTTTTTACTCTTCTACACTGAACGCGGAATGTGTCAGCAATGAAAAGCATTATATTTGTGTTCTTTATACAATAAATAAATATTATCTGCTGTATTGGGAAAACAGAATTTCGGCAGTATAATTTACAGTCGGTTCCCTGGCGATCATTAGTCGAAAAGGCTGCGTACATCATTGCTATTTTTGAAAAGCCACTCAAGTCAAATGATGCTGTAGAAATTCTGTTAGAAAATCATCTCTGTTTATATCCAAGCAAGTTAAATAAAGTGTTCTACAGATTAAATTTGTAAGTCATTCTGAATCCACTCCTATCGCAATCAAAAAGTGAAAATCTATCAGACATTTGTTAACGTTACGCTGACATCGAAAAATTAAAATAAAAATTTGCATGTAAATAAGCCCTATATTTTTTCTCGTATTTTACTCCATCACAACGCCAGTTCTACAGAAATGAGAATTTTCATAGTATAATTGGAAGCCAGTCTCCCGGCGATCACTCGTCGAAATGATTCTGGATATCAATACCATTTTACAAGACGGTTATGTTCAATTGTTCTGAGCAAGTTAATCAACTTAACGGGAGTTCTGCGCAAAGATAAATGACTCCAGTCTTGCATCAGAGCAAATAAAATCAAACTTTAAGAGCAGAGTCGGAACCAATTCCTGTTTAAACGGTAACCGCTAAGGTTGATTTTAACGCAGGTTTTTCCACCTAAATGACAACCTTGTTACAGTTTTATCATCGCCAACCTTCGGAATCGAGTCGAGACAGAATTTTATCATTTAACATCTGGAATCCCAATACAATTCAGCACATATTCAGCTTCGTTAATTAACATTTTTGGAACAACTGATTAATAGAAATAGCACAAATTATTATTTGCTTATTTTATGTCAGACTGAGACTATCAATGCGAGACTTGAGCCTAACTCAAATGATGCTATAGAAATTCTGCAAGAAAATCCCTTTTGTTTATATGCGAGCAAGTTAAACAAAAACGTTTAATGTATATTTGATTTTTTCTTAATTGAAACCTATTTCTTGGCGATAAAACGTGAAAGAATTTCCGAGACTTGTGTAATGTAACACTGACATCAGAAAATCTTGACCAAAATTCGCGATTTTTACTCGTATCTTACTCATCACATTGTCGGGATTATCTAAATGGGAACTTTGAGATAGGACAATTGAGGTCTATAATTGAAAGTCGGTGTCCTGGCGATCAGTAGTCGAATTGACTCAAAAATAGTATTGTTGAATTGTTCTTTGCAAGGTAAGCAACTCGAAGTTAATGGGAGCTCTAGCTTTGCAAGTTAAACGACTTCATGCTGTTGTAGCACCATAGCGAAGAAAATTAAACTTTAAGAGCAGAATCAGTATCGACTGCTCTTGACTAGTGACCGAGATTGAATTGAACACAGTTTTTTCCTCCTAACTGACAGCATTGCTGTAGTTTTATTACCGCCAGTCTTAGGTCTCGAGTCTAGACAATATTTCATCGTTTCACAGCTGGAATACCAATATAATTCAACACCTATTCAACATTGTTCATTATTATATTTTTTTGCACAACTGGTTATGGCGAAGTTAAATAGAAAGTGCATAAATTATTATTTGATTATTTTCTGCCAGAGTAAAACAGTCTAAGCGAGACTTGAGCCTAAGTGAAATGATGTTATAGAAATTCTGTAAGAGAATATATTTTGCTTATATCCATACAAGTTAAAAGTTTAATGAAATTTTGATTTTTTTTTTTTTTATAACGTGTTTGTGGTCTCGGTAATAGGTGCAAATCTTACGACATATTCTGTAGCGTTACACTGACATCTGTCAGTAGATATTAACCATTATTTACATGCAACTAAGGGATATTTTACTCCATCACAACGCCGGGGCTTGTTAAAATTATGTATTTAATGTTCCATTGTGAAAATAGTAGTATACAGTAAACCTTTTTCTAAATAACTGTATAATGTTTTGACTCTTTCAACTTCAACAGGACAGATCGCGATGCTTCGTTTCGAAGGGTCAAACAGGTGTGCGATTATAGATGAGAAGCCCTTCTGCATCATAAAAATACTTTTCTTACTGTTAGCTTCAATGTGGAGTGAAAAGAACGGCTCACTTGCCACACAAGGTGAACTCAGTTATTATTATTATTATTATTTTTATTATTATACCATTCTTAACGCCAACTTCACCAATATTATTCGAGGATCATTTCATTATTTTTTTATCCAATTCTCACCCAGAATCAAAACAAGTGGGGTATAAACACAAAATCTGTCAGTTTAATTTACGTTGGTAATCAGTGAGCTGAGACACTTCACACGCCCGGCACATTGTGTTTCCCGTCTTCCTTTCCCGTCTTTTAATTTTGTTCATGAAAAACTACAAACGAACATTGAAAGGACAGTGGGGAAGGGAGGTGGTAGCGGTTGATATGCGTTCTATTGTAGTTGTGTTTTGCGATTAGGCGAATATTCTATCTGTGCCACGAGGAAAAACCTCGATTATTTCCACTAGCAGGGCGTGGGGTCAGCCATAACATGTTGAATGCTGTAACAAAATGACGCGTTTAATTCTATCTTGTAATGGGAGGGGCAGCTGTAATTTTTGTGATTGCATACTAACGTGCTAACATTAATAACAACGTTTTTGCCATTAAAGACGGATTCCGCTGAAAGTTGCATTGGAGCGATAAGTGCAAAAATTGATTACTAAAATCTATTCATTGGACGGTAGAGTTTTATTGAGAGTGAGTCTTGTATATTGTTTGAAACATCTCAACTTTGACTAATTTCCCTAAGTGGACTCTCGATTATATTCTAAAGCATTCTCGAGAAGGGTAATGTGAAACATCGTAAAAATGCTTAAAATGGTTGTTATTTTGCTTTGAACTGACGTAGAACGTCCGTTTTAACTAAAATATCAATAATTTCAAACTCATTTTTCTCTCGCGGGGGACCTCGCGGGGTCAGCTTGAACTCGTTTCGATACGTTATTATTAATGCATTCATATTGCGTCTATATTATGGATTGTTTTTGGTAATTAAAACTTTATTTTGAGTTTATTGCTCGAATGCTATGTGTAAACCGTCTTATGCGTCGAAATTGTGTTTCACATTTTTTTATTTGTGTAGAGTGTTTATAAAAGTATACTTTCTTTTCAACAGGATGTGGCTCAGTGACAGGCAATACCCTCACAAGTCCTGGCTATCCAATTAGATATCCCAGCAATATGGACTGTAACTACCAAGTTCCAATTCCAGATGGCATGGCCATGAAAATCGATTTTCGTGATTTCCACGTTGGCTTTCTTTCAACATGCGAGTAAGTTATTGCAAAAAACTGACGATGAGTTTGCTGCCCTTCTGAATTGCCCACTTCCATGTCATATGTTCTGTTGCTTCGAGGCGCGTTTTACTTAATCCATGGTCGTTCATTTCTTCGTCAAGCATATAAACAGTTTGTTGATGAAAGTATTCAAATAGCCGTTCCAAATTTACGAAGAGCCACAACTGCCACTAAAACCGGTTTGCATACACTCCAACTGACAACAAAATCCGCCATCTTGGACGATATAGCTTTTCAGCCTGCCGTCTTGGTAAGCGGATGGCCATCGCGTCACGCGCAGTCTTACGCGTCGTTGTGTTTCGGTTTCCGTCAGAGTGAGTGGTTTGCGTTTGTTGATTTATTTTACCAAATTCATAGGAGAAATAAACCGAATTCACTGCAGGCAATACAAATGCGTTTATATTCTATTGAATTCTCACTTACTTCCCGTCGATGGACATGCTAACTATATGGTTCGCTAAGGATCGGAAAGGGGGGACGGTTCACGGGAATAAAAATCGAAAATTCACGGTTCACGAGAATTAAAACATTCTTTTCACGAATCACGCACAATTTAGCGCTCGATTTCTATTTCACCCCTATAGCACTACAAAATTTACGTGTCGACCATTTTGAAGTATGCATACACTTGAAATTATTGTTTTTCACGCTCTAAAATACTAAATTTACAATAATTCCCAAATGAATGAGTCTTTCTATACAAACAGAACTGGTTACACTTCATAACTTGCAATTCTTTAGTGTTGTGCGTACGTTCAAGAACAATAGAGAGATTAAGCATGACGTTCGTTTTTCTCGCGAATGGCAAAAATTACACTTCTGCCGTTTGTCGTTTATACGCGGAAATGAGTTAGCTTTGTGTTTGTCGTGAATGTGTGATTTTCATTTGTTTTTCTTGAGGGATTTATTTTCGAATTCGATACAGAAAGGCTACAAAATGAAGCGTAAGCTCACGTTTGCTGTTTGCCGTTTAACGTCATGCCTTCTTTTTCTAATATCTTTGCCAGTAGTAGTATAGGTCTCAACTGGGCAATAACATAGCCGCTGCACAGACTAAACAATAAACTGTTCACATGTTCTGTGGCTGGACAACTCTGATGACCTCTGACCATTCGACCTCTAATTGCCTGCATGCCACGGATCTGTACATCTCCGTTATTGCTCAGGTGCTCACACATCGGAATCTGTCACATATTCTTGCACTTGTTCGGAGTCATTGGAAGAGTCATGTTGATCAGGTGGTTGAATGTCAAAAGCTGCAGTTCACTGTAGTTTCTACATCATGTGAAGAAGGTCGACTTGAGAAAACTACTTTCTCTCCTGATGTATTGGAGGTACATGTGTCCCGGCCTTAAACTTTCGTGTCTCCTAACGCACACTGGGCTGACTACCGGCCCTTCCATTGTCAGAAGCCTATTCTCTCATCTGGTCTTTCTGTCTGTCTTTGAGCAGCCTCATTGGGTCTAGGTGGCTCATTCTTGAAATACCGGGTGAAATAGCATTAGAGTCTTGGTAGTTGACAGACTTGACCTTGACATATCAAGTACCGCAAACGTTTTCGAATTCTGGCATGCATGACTTCAGAAAATTTCACGAAAACTGAGCTAATTATAGACCATGTTCACGAATTTCGAGAAATAAATTGGCTATTTCACGAATCACGGGAGTACATCCGTTCACGGATCACGGGAAATAAATTCTTTCTTTCATGATTCACGGCAATTAAAAATAGGGGTTCACGGTTCGCGGAAAAAAACCCTTTAGCTAGGTCAATATTCTTATCACGCATTCAATAAACAGAACTTAACACCACTTTAGAGGTTGGCATGCAAACAGCATTTTATTACCCTCAAAGATCTCATAGTTTCTAGAAGCACGTGGGAAATCAGTAAATTTGCAAGACGTTAAAAATGTTTGTAACAATAACTTACCAAAAACTTAAAGAGGCTTTGACACGGATTTTAACAGATTTTGGAACAGCCAAAATATATATTTGTGCCATAGGAAACCTGAAACTGTTAACAAGCGTCTTTGACTTCGGATGGCTTGGCTTCTTTTTTTGTAACTGCTTAATACAGTCTAGTCAAAGTCCCCCAAAATTGTTGTCAAGCGCATTGAGCGCACGAAAATGTGCTATATAATTCTACTGATTATTCTACGGATTCAAACTTACCAGAACTCGTTCAGTATCAACGTCATTGCGGCTCAAACATCAAACTGAAATGAATCCGGTTTACTTCCCTTATGAATTATTACAAAATAAATTCAACAGAGAAAATGAAGGAATTTTCACGTTCACATCTAACGCAAGCCAGTAATGGCCAACCGCTGTCCAAACAGCAGGCTCAAAGTTACATGGCGGATTTTTGTTGTCAGTTGGATTGTATACAAACCAGTTTTTGTGGCATTAGTGGCTTTCCATGGATTTTGAACTTCTTTTTGAATACTTTTATGGACCAACTGTTTATATGTGTGACGAAGAATGAACGACAATGGATTGCTGTAGTAAAACGTGCCTCGAAGCAACAGAACATATCACATGGAAGTGGGCAATTCTGAAAGGCAGCAAACTCATCAGATGGAAATCGTCACAAAAAATGCATCGAAGTGACATATAGGTAGCACTTCTTTCTTGTTGCTATTCTTTGGTGTACCTAAAAGTTGGATTAATAGAACTTGTGAAGAAAATCTTTCTCTGCTGTATTTACATCGATGTCACGACATTGCCATACTCTTAACTATTAAACAAAGTCCACAAAGTGCGAATGTGTGAGTGAATGACACGATTGCTTGTTTATTAATTTTACCTATAAAGCATCACATCCTTTTTTAAAGGTGTAACATATATTCCCCTTTGTAGTGATGACTATTTGAATGTAACTAACGACAAAGGTCAGGCATTTGGGGTGTTCTGTGAAGACAAGACTGGAAAAGCTGTTCTTGTGACTGGAGCGTTCGTATTCATAAAGTTCCATTCAGACTTCATTGGCAAAAAAAGAGGATTTCAGTTACTTTTCACTCCCTTTCCACTTGGTAGGTAGAACAATTACGTCTTCTTTCGGTAACGTAGGCGGGAAAAGTAAGCTTCGTTTTTAATGAGGTATCTTTCTTGACATTACATCATAATACAAATATTAGAATGAAAGAAATATTAGAATGAAAGAAAATAATAAAGAACAGTCTGATTTGAATCATTAACAGCCAAGAGATACGCACTTATGTAGAATTTGCCCATACATTCTCTGTAAATATGTAAATCATTTCTGCCATTAAATAATTCTACAGCACGAGTACTACACCTTCTGACCTAAAATTTGGAGACAAGTATCTTTCATTGACTCTTATTAATCATACGCTTTTAGTTTTGGTGAACATCATTTATGAACCGAGAAATTTGCAATTCAGTCCAACATGCCCATAACATTCTCTGTAATAAGAGTGTCCATACATTCTCTGTATGGATCTGTAACTAACACGATTAAATAATTCTACAGCTTGGCTAATTAACCTATCGAACTAAAACATGGTGGAAAGTATCTCTAGAAGACTGTCTTTAGGTTTTAGGTAACGTGTGTGGATCATTGAGAAGCCGAGAAATGAGCAATCAGTTCTTCGCAACGTGCCCATTCGATGTCCATACATTGCTCCGTAATTACATAAATCATGTCTGCGATTAAATAATTATGCAGCCCGAATATTAAACCTTTCGACGTAATACTTGGTAAAAAGTATTTCTGAATGACTCTTATTAACCCTAAATTTTTATTTTGGTGAAAATCATTTATCAGCCTAGAAAAAAAAGCAATTGTTTGCAACATGCTCTTGAAAAACCTCCAAATGAAATGTTTAAATTATTAAAACAAAAAGTCCTTTCAGTACAAGCAACGATAACTCAGTTGATAGGGAGCAGCCCTTTGTAAGACGCACCGTTTATTCGGGCGTTGGTTCGAATCCGGACGGCAGCATGAACGTTTTCTTTCTTTTCTAGGCTTTTTTTTTTTTTTTGGAATCAGTAAACTTTTAAATTTGAGTATAAAAGGTATAACATGGACGCAACAATTAATTTGGATATTATGCAGATGTGGGTCAAAAGCTTCGGTTTTGGTGGAATTGACTTCTAGGCCGGAAACAACCTTAACTTGGTTTAGCAGTTCGAGTAATTGGGAAATAGATTCTGTATCGCTAAGGAAAACTGTGGTATCATCTGCGTACATGGTGGTTTTTATTTCATGGTTTCTTATTGTAATTCCATCGTGATTTTTTATGGCTCCTGCGAGAAGATCAAGACCAATAACAAAAAGAAGACCTGATGGTGGACAGCCTTGTCTTACTCATAACTTACTTCACGTGTTAAAGGAGAGAAATGAGAAGCGTGACCATTGTTGAAAATATAGCTAAAAAAATTGGCATATACAGTCTTGAACCATTGTAGGAAATCTGGCCCAAAGTTGAAGAGCGTGAGAGCCTTCTCCAAGTAGTTCCACTCAATGGTCTCGAAAGCTTTCCGGAAATCGACAAAAACCGCGATGCCAGGCGAATTTACTTTATCCAAATAGAACACAAGATCTTGGATCAATCTAATATTATCTCCAATGTATCGCCCTTTCACATAACTGGTTTGGTCGAGGTTTATTATTTTAGGTAATTTTTATTTTAGGTAATTTCTAAACGATTAGCCAAAACTCTAGTTAGAGTTTTGTAATCAACGTTTAAAAGAGATATTGGTTTTAGGTTCTCAAAAATGGTTTTGTCTTTATTCTTTTTGGGAATAAGCGAAATTATACCTCGTCGTTAGGATATCGACAAGAAACCTTTAAGAAAAGCAAGATTTGAGTTCAGGCCAGAAATATTTTAAAAATTCAGTTGACAGACCATCGGTACCAGGGGTTTTTGGCTGCCGCAAATTTTTTACGTGCTTTGAAATCAAGCTTCATTTTCTGTAATCAAACCTTCACATAGAGCCTGTTCGTGGTCCGATAAAGCTGAGATGTTTCTGGGATTAAAGAACACGCTATCTTCCGGTTTCTTAACATTTTCAGTCTGTTGCGAGGTATATATAGAGATTATTCCATGGAAAATGCGGGCGTACGATTTTTATTCACGAGTTGAGTAGTATCAGCAAACGAACGTGTGAGCGCAGCGAACGAGTGAGTTTTCTGATACAACTCAACGAGTGAATAAATAAAATCGTACAAAGCATTTTCCATGGTGTAATTTGTTTATTTTATAGACACCAAATTTTGTCAATCCGTACGCACGTGTTTAGGGAACCCATTCAACTGCAATGTATGCGTGTAAAACTAGAATAACTATTAAAAACATCAGTTTCTCTTTCAAAATCAAATATTTAATGAAGTAACACAAGAAATAAAACGTCAGCTTATACTTTTACAACTTTTATAAACATTTCTCAGTTGAAAAAAAAAAAAAAACCTGACTGAGGCTTATAAGCTCGAATTTAATGTTTTGTAAATCAGATAATTATTTATACAAAACAGCGGTATACGCTGAATATAGCACAACGACAACGCAAGCGAACTATTGCCAAATCAGCAATACAACAAAGTCAACAAAACTGTATGCAAAAGCCTACAGTGTCTTAGTCATCATCTGAATTGCTAGAGACTGATTCTTTTCCATTGTCGCTTTTCCGAGAGAGGAGGAAGCGGTGGCGATTGATTCACAGTGTTGATGGCCACAGAAAACTGTCCTCCATGAATGAATGCACCCGAGAATAAAGCCATAGACTGTTGGCCAGGGTTACTGAAGCGACAGGCTCCTTCTGGCAGAAATACAGCTGAAGTTGACGGAGTTACCGTCGGAGTGAATGGAGTGATGCTTGAACACTCACTGGAAATGTTTGCCAGTACATTTGACATATGCATTTGTTGTTTTGTGCTGAGGTGACTGTAATTTTCAATACTTTTCAGGTTTTTGTGGTCGGACAGCTGTGCGATTTGTGTCAGTGGCACATTATTTTCACTGAGGGTTTGACTCATGGTTTTCCTAGCGCTGTGATTGCTGAGTTTATCGTTCTGAAGACCCACTTTCTTTGACATTTCTTTCATAAGACCCCCGAGTTTGTTGGTGCCGACCGCGTTGCATTTGAACCAGCACTTTTCAGAATTCGAAGATTTGGATTTCATCGACACGTTGCTAACTGCAATGTAAAATGGAGCGTCGGGATCTTTCATTTTTTCCGGTCTTTTCTGAACAAAAAGTTTGTAAACTGCTACCGGATCTTTTTCGCTACCATCAGTTGAAAACATTTTTGGTGCGAAGGGTCTCACATCGCGGTGGTCGGCGCCAGTTCTTGTTTTCGTTTGGCGCTCGTTGAACTCCCTGGTCTGTTTTGCACAACTTTACATCGCCCCATGGCATATCGTGGTGCTGTTTTACTCCTCGAAGCCCAAAATGGAGGCTGTTGTTCAGCCACAGGGTGTATAAAATGGCTTCAGGACTTGATACACCGAGGAGGCCTTTGTCAAAGAGAAGTTTTATTTCATCCTCAGTTAGAGCCACTGATGCATTACGCTTGTTTCCTCTTCCCTGTTTCTTGAGCTGTTTCTGTTTAGACTGGAGTGTTTTTCTTAACTTTTAAAATGCTGGGTCATTGATGATGCTAACTGGATAGGACTTTCTTTTAAGGTGCCTTTCAAAACTCGCTACCATCCCTCGGAGCGACGACGGCTCGTATTCTTGCCCTTCTTTTGTGCGGACGCTTAATATGAATTCGCTGAGAAGTTCATTCAAATAAACAGGAGGAATTTCTGCTATCTCGCGTGTTGACACTGTCAACAAAGCAACGTTTTTTTTTTTCACCGTGTTGGGGTTTTCACGCTCTTCAATAAACGACTCAATTGTGTCGTCTAAAGACACAAACCTTGAAGCAGTTGTCGCCGAGGCGAAAATGGACGACAATCGAAATCGCGAAGCGATTTTGTTCACTAGTGAGTTTTCGTCGTTCGCGTTTGTGATTGGACGAACGACATTTTTTCACTAGTGAGTTTTTCATCGTTCGCGTTTCCTATTGGCTAATGCATTTTACGTATCATTTTTACGTAATCTTTTTTTCGTGAGGAAATCTCAGTATCTATGATATAAAGCGATTTATGAAATTTACTTTGTTCTTCTAAAAATCAAACTGGTTATATTAGTTATGACTAAACCATTCTGTAGCTCAAATTTAGAGACTACAATCTTGGACAAAACTGTTGAAACACTTAGCAAATTTCCACTTATTTAGCCAACAGAGTTCAGTTTTGCAACCTCCTTCCCCCATTTCAATGTTGTTAATGCTTTAGTGTTTTTAAAACAAAGCCTGTCGAACCGCAAACCTCAAGAAACAACATTGAGTAGGGGGGGGGGGGGGGAGGGGGGGGGGGGGATAAGATATTTTAACGCGCTTGCAAGTCGGGAAATTTGTGAAAAATGCGTGAAATCGTATGTTTCAACTAGTTTTGTCCAAGATTGAAGTTCTCCGGAGTGGTTTCTTCTTTCAAGGTTTAAAAAAAAAAAAATGTTGTTGCGTTCTCCTTGTTCATGCGGCCTTGTGCGACTCCTAAAGATGGCGCCGCGAGTATTGAGTACCATTATTATTGTTTTTTTTTATAGACGAGCCCGAATTCGTCTGTTGTTTCTGTTCTTTCCGGCTTTTGTAAATAATTCGTGGATTTTTTTTTTGGAGGAAAACTTCTTCATCTCGTCTTCTTCTCGCTTTGAGTTTAGAACATTTGACAGTGAAACCTCTAATTTCCATTTTGACAAGATCCCATTTTAAGCCTAAGTCTTCAACGTCTCTGAACTTCTCTATGAAGTGTGTTAAGTTTCCACGCAAGTTAGAAATATATCGCTTATCTTCTAGAAGGGAAGAGTCAAGTTTCCAGAAGCCAAGTCCCTTTTGCTGTTTCAACTCTTCGTTTAATAGATATATCGCACAGTGGTCTGTGTTTGGTGCGAACAAAATATCACATTTGACTGTAGTGCTACTGAGCTCTTTCCATATTAGAAAGTAATCTAGGCGACACTGGACTTTAAATGACCTGGTTCTCCATGAGAACACTGGGATTTAAGGAGCGCCAAATGTCACACAAGCTGTAAAGGGGACATAAATTGTCGATTTCTGTAATGACAGATAGCTTTTTTGAAGTAGGATTCCCTGCTTCTTTGTCACTTTGTGAAAGAGTGCAATTAAAGTCACCAACAATGATTAATTTCTCTTGTGCGAACTTGCTGAAATTTTTTTATATCTCCTTAAAAAAGAATACTTGTTGATTAGTGTCGTTTGGAGTGTGAACATTGGTTAAAACGATTTGACAATTATCAAGAGTTATCTTTCTATTAAGAAACCTTCTGGTTTTATCTCGGACTACCTAGTCGATTTGGCAATCTCATTTGTGGTTAAATAGAGGGTCGCACGATTCACGGACGAAAAAAATAACGAATCACGGATCACGGATATTGAAATTTCATTTTCCCTGAATCACGAAAATAAATACTCTTTCATCCTGTTTTTACGCTACAAATAGTGTTTGAAGTAATCAAAATTGATTAAGAAATTACGAAAATAAGAAAGAAACATACTCTTTTATCCTGTTCTTACTCTACAAAGAGTGTTTGACGTTACGATAATTATACGGAGATCACATTTGAGGTCTCGCGTCTCAAAATCACGCAAAATAAAGTCAATAAAGTGGTAAAATCACGAATATCGGTTATTAACTCAAGCTCTTCACGTGTCACGCAAAACCTTCTGGTCACGGGTCACGAAGAATAAATTTATTAAATTCACGTTTCACGGAAAATAAAATCAGCTAATAAAGAGGTTAAGCATGACGTTTACGGCAAACGGCAAACGGCAAAAATCGAACTTTTGGTGTCTGATTTTAGCCGTTTGTACAATTTAGGGAAATTGTTTGCATTTACTGTGATTAAGGGATTTTTTTCCTATTTTTCGGCTGGCTTTATTTAAGTGCTAAAGAAAAAGTGAGCAAAATAAGAATTATTTTTGCCGTTTGCCGTTTGCCGTAAACGTCATTCTTAACCTCTCTAATCACGCGTCACGAAAATACCCCGGTACGACCCTCTAAATAGGATCATTACTCCTCTGCTGTGATATGTTCCGTGATTAAATAAAAGAACTTTTCCGCCCCATTCTGTTTCTCAGATTTTAGCGGTTTCATTGGAGCTGTACGTTTCACGAAGAAAGATATCATCTGTATTTTGTGAAGCCACCTAAAGATGGAGCGTCTTTCTATCGATTTTTTATCGATTTATTCAGCCCTCCTACATTAAGAGAGACACATTTCAAGTTTAGTGTGAACATTCCAAAGAATAAGTGTCACAGCATTTTTGGAAACCAGAAAACAATATTCCTCTTGGGGATTAGTAGATTAGAAGAAGAGGTTGATTCGTGCTAGTCATTGAAATGTTATGAATTCGTAAAGGTGTGAGAAAAAAAAATAGCATTTGCAGATAACCTCAGATTATATTTGATGAATCTGGCAGAATTTGCATAAGGTGGAAGAATTGTAAGATATACAAAAACAAAAAGCCAAGCTAGGTACAAAAATATATTGAAACAACTTCTAACAAAAGAAGTAATTTTAAGTGAAATATATAAAATAGGTCCTAATGGCCTGAACGCAACCTCAACAATGGCGTCACTTTCTTCGTTGTCATTAGTTGAGCTTACTCTGAGCTTACTCTGAGTACTGTAATGAATGAATATAATGTATTTTATGAAACCTGATTGTTGTAAATTTGTACTGATCAGTAATTTATGGTTTTTCCATCACAGGGAATTATACGCAACTCTCTGTTGGTATGTAATATTTATGGTGTTTTCTAATCGCTTGAACTTTAACATATTATAGCACGCCTGTGCTCTTTAGACCTTTACGCGATATATTCGACGGCTATCTAATCAGATTAGGGTACTTAAGCTCTTAATATCTTCTTATTAGCAGTGGCCGATCCTCTCTATAATGAACGGCAATAAAACATTGTTCACACAAGCATATTCCAAACTCATAAGTTTAAATATTTGAAGTATATAGTTTTCTTTTCAATGAAAGCCTTTTTCGTCCCAGTAAACACAGAAGGGCCCAAAGCAAAGGTGAATTTATTTTTTTATCAATTATTAGGATGTGGTACAGTGGTAAACAACTCACTGAAAAGTCCTGGTTATCCAAAGAAGAAATATCCTAATAGCATGCACTGCGTTTATTCAGTTAATATCCCACGTGGCACGGAAATGAAAATCGATTTCGTCGATTTTGATATAGAGTATGGTCCTTCATGCTTGTAAGTAACAGCTTTTTTTTTTTTATTTTTACACCTTTTTGAATCTGACATTCATGTTTTTGTAATAGACCATTTGTGAGATCACGTCGGGGCCAAACAGCCCTAAAATCGGTCATTTAGGAGCAAATACTTTAATTTTTGTTCGTTTGTACATTGTTCTATCAAACTTTGTACGTTATCTAGGAATGTTGTTCTAATAATTCCTATTGAAAAAAAAAAAACTGTCAAAATGTCAAATAATGAAGTCATAATTGATTACTTCACAAACCGTGTTATACAAACTTTGTAATTTCATGCCACATGAACATCAACATCATCATCCTTTATCATTTGAAAGGACATGATTAGGGGAATATAATACTGAAAACCGTTTCTCGATACGTTAAATAATTCTCGAGTTATAACAATTTCAAGAAATTCCAGTGTAACCCCGCCCTCCCGCCCCCCTCCCCACCGGGACCAAATTTTTCCTCTCAAATCAACACCCTGATTTGTTTTCTTGAGTTTTCATTGAAAAATCAATAAATTAGGTAAAATGAAGAACTTAGTGACCCTAAAAATCATATCATTTTAGATTTTTGGTTTTCGCCTCTAAAACGATAATTTTATCAACTTCGTTCCCGGGCCGTCTCTGTTTTTCCTCCCTTGTCGTCGAGGAGAGAGACCCTGGATGAGGCTGGTCACGTGGCACCCATAATCTGGGTGCTCTTCAATTGATGTATTAAGGGAGGGGTAGCAGATTGTTTTGATTGTTGCTGTGACAAATGTTGTTTATATTAAATGCTCGATCTCGGGCAAGCAAAGTAAAACTGCTTGCTTTTGCTCGCTTTATTAGGGTTAGAAGTCGAATTTACCGATCGCTGAAGAATGCTCATTATATTTGGCATCTCCAGAGATTAGAATACTTTCGTTCAAAAAATTCGGCAGACAAATGGAGCACAAACGTTTCAACGGTTAGTACATGCAAAACGTCACGTACCGAATCGGACTGAAACCAGTGTATCGGTCTCTTAAATCTTTGAATTCAGAGGTACTTTATTTCCTCATTTATGTTGTCTTTTGGATGTTAAACAATATTACTGTCACACGACCGATTAGCCGAGAATTCGGACTTGATTTAAGGTTACAGTAATGCGAATTAATTTAAGCTTACAGTTTTGTTGAGATAACCTAGGGGAAGGGGGTCACTGTTTTTGGTCCGAAATTTAAAATGTCATGTCTCCTTTAATACTTGAGATATCAACAAACGGTTTTCAGGTTTGGATGTCCTCTTTCAGTAAAATATGTTGGAAATTAACAACTTTTAATTACGGGCTTGTTACAACGTCATCAATTACCACGTCATAATTTGACGTGTGTAGTAACTTCTGTTATGAAAACAAATTGGACAGTTATCCTCTATTCACTTGCCAAGTTCATTGACGACATGTTCAGTAAATTTGGAGTTATGCAAAAAAAAAGTCTAAATTTATAACGCTTTAATGGGCGTTTTTAAGGCCGTTTGGCCCCGGCGTGTATATTAAATTTTTAGCCTGGCTTTAAAGCATGGCTAAATAAAATAAAAGATATGCATCAAGGTTGAAAGATGAGTGTTTAATGTATTTTTTGTCGTTGTTGTTGTTTTCCCAAGCCTCAGGGCCAAGTTGGAATTTTATATCGAGATAAGACCATATTTCCTTGTTAGCATTTGAACAAGAAACTTAAACAGAAACGTAAAATACACTGAAAGGAACAATCTTACAAATTCTAGATGCTATAAAATATACTTGTTTCACCGAATTGTGGAGAAGGAGCTAAACAATAGAATTGTGGATAAGGAGGAATAGGAAGAGGAGTAGGTAAGCAGTAGAACTGTGAGGGAGAAGGGGGAAGAAGAAGAATGTGATGATGATGATGAGGAGGAGGAGGAGGAGGAGGAGGAGGAGGAGGAGGAGGAGGAGGAGGAGGAGGAGGAAGAGTTAAACAATATAACCGTGGAGGAGGAAATTATCAATTGAACTGTGGAGGAGGGTGAGGAGGAGGAGGATTTATGTAGTTTGCAACAGTGCTCTCTCTCTCGGCCTAAGATGACATGAGGACAGTTAGCTATAGCCAGCCTCCTAGGCACCCTGGATACTTGTCGGTTGGTAAGTTGGACATTCTCTAGCAGTCTAGGGTCTTCAAATTCTGCTTATGCAAACCTTTGAGGGACCACCAGTTGAACTACAACTACAATTCAACTAATTCTCAATCATTAATCTTGAGCAGAACTAACATGGCGGTTACACAAGTAACACAAGGTCAATGGCAGCCCTTTTCCTTCCCCACCACCCAACGTAACAATTCCAGCCCATTCTTCAATACAAGGTTAGGGTGCAGAGTGTCCTGTCAACACCAATGGCAAGTGATAGGTCATGAGTCAACTCAACCCATCAACCTACCGGAATTGAAAGCAGCATTTCTAGCCCTCAAGGGATAGTCACTCAAGATCTGTTAAAGGTCTGTCACTCAATGTCTATTAGAAATGGACAGCTTAGCTTCGTTGGGTTATGTAAATAACAATGGAGGCACCAGTTCCTCTGATTTTCTTTGCTCTAGAAATCTGAACGTGGTGTAATGATCAAAGCAACCTTATTTCAGCTCAGTCTGTTCCTAGGAAGGAAATTAATATATCCGGAGTCTCCTACCTTCCTTGTCAGAAGTTGTCAACAACTTAACTCAGGACAGTGTTGATCTAGTGCTCGTAGCCCCAATTTGGCAACTTTGGAAATATTTCCCCAAACTCATTTCAAGATTGACAACTTCCCAGTAGGTTAATATCCTCATTATTACAAAGGGAATGCTGTTATCCCGCCCTCCGAAACAAAGTGACCGCACACCTTACTTCCTTTGGAAGTAACAGCTCCATGTCCCTCATGCATTTGTCGTGGAAACCTGTTATTCTTTTTGCCCTGGCTTTCCCAGAAGGGACTGTAGAGCCATCCCGGTGGGAGTTGTGTTCATCCTTGCTTACCTTAAAAAGTGTGGCAATCTTAATCAATCAGTCGAGACCCTGGTGTTATTGGGACTGCATTTTTGAAAATAACTCACTATATTAGCCACTACTGTTTAAAAACTGTTATAGGATAACAAATCAAAATCAATAAAAGCCTGTAAAGTTTAAACTACACGTGTGATTTTAGCATAAAAATATGTGCTACACGCGAGTGCAGGAGAACAAAGCTTTACAATGAATTTCATAACATGACGGCTAGGTCGGCTGAGGACACAAAAAATACCGCTTAAATAAATCCAATAAAACTTTTAATATCAAAAATAACTATCGATGTTAAGTGACCTGTTATATGGTGTCTTTAGGAGAGACTTACAGAGTGGAATAAAGATAAACAAGTCACTCGCCATGTTCATCGATCGACTTCAAGCTTATCTTCTCGAGCAGATTGATCCAGGAAGAGAAACCTTCTGTCACTTCTTGAACCGTAGTCATAACCTTCGCAAACAATCCCGCAAGGCTTATAGATGCGACTTGTCCCGTTAATGAATGTCTCAGTACAACAAATTTTCTAATGGTCTTTTCACCCGGTGCCATGTTGTTTCAGCCTAGTACCCAGTCTCTCAAAACTCGCTTAAATTTATCATTGGATCCACACAATGACCGCGCTACAACGCAAATAACAAATAATTAATCAGAAACATTTGCCACTGGAATGGAAACCCTCTACCAACAAGATCTTGACTAAAACGTGACGAGAATTAAACCAGTAACATACGAGTGACACATCATTAACATTTGGGTCCATACGTACACATTCGAGACCAGGCGAAAGCACACGAAATTTATCATTCTTTGACCTATCTATTTATTGGTCTATTTATCAATAATAATTGTTGGTAATAGTAACTATAACGAAATTTTTAATTTCTTTTACACGCCGTAGTTTTCACCATATTGGACGCTAGTAGCCAGAAGAGCTTTAAAACTCTCTATTATCTAAAGGTCCAGCAAAAAGGTGTCCAAAAACAAATCTCGCGCAGTGCTAAGCATGCCCGCGCTCTTAATTTGAATAATGCTTCTAAATGAATAATCCTTAACAATTATCCTGCGTAATCGCGTGCAATATCACCGCATACTTAGCCGCAAGATCGAGCAGAATAATGTTTCACTATTCAACAAATTGTCAACGAAAAATATTTACAACAACAAAATTACAACTTGCAAAACAATCAGCAAAGGCGCATGAGCAGATCTTCTCATTCGGAGTTCGCCAAAATAATTTCAGCAAGGGTCGGTTCGATAATGCTCCTTCTTTATAGCAGTCTAAGAAGATTTTTCAGTTGTTTCCTTGAAGCGGGAAATAGGTTCTTTTTAATAACATGGCGTGGTTGTTGTAACATCGAATCCCGACGGCCATGGCAATGAAGATGTGGCGATAGAAATTTCAATGTTCAGGCTTATTTTCGAAATAAGGATCTGTGAATTTTTTCTTTGCTTTGTAGGGGGTTTGGTTGGGGGGTACCGGAGCCCCTCACCTGGAAACGCCACTGGGAGTGATCAAACAAATCGGACGGCCGCGGCGTGGTCGTGGTCTTCGCCACATTTACCAAAGGCGAATGGAAAAAGTAGAAAGAGCTTTAAAACTGTCAAGAAGCCGTTGCGAATAAATGCCCTTGTTTGATCACCGAACGCCATCACTGCAATACATTGACCAGTCTCCAGCACAACTGCTCGTTGCGCGTCGACTTAGAAAGTTAAGTTTTCTATGATGGACTTAAGGCTTCCTTTAACCAGAAGGCAACAACCAGCATAACACTGCCAAGTACGTATAAAAGACCAAATGAATTTAAATCCAGGACTGTCATGCCCGCACAGGCGGGAGAGAACTTCAGCCTTGCAACCTTGAACGGAATCTAAAGTATGGAAATCAGCAACAGTGGTCAAGCATCGCCATAGAGAATAAAAATCTTCAACGATCATCGCCTACGAGGCTGCCCAGCAATAGGGAAAGGTAGTATTAAGACAAAACTGCCTTCGGGTGGTGTAGTTCAGGACATAGAGCAATGCTGAGAATGCTGAGTCTGACCGAACTACCACTAAGATGCCTGGAAACCTAGTCAGGACCAACACATGCACCTCGAACCAACAAAGGATCCACATATCACGCGAAGTAGCAGACAGGAAATGGCATCCATGCAGCCTGACCCATAGAGCTATAGAACTATATAGACTGTGTTTTTTTGAGTTGCTGGAAGAATGTTACATTTATTCGATTTCGTCTGAAATATGATTTCACTTCACGTTGAAGCATTAAATTTGTGTTCACGAAGCGAGGATGTTATATAATTATAATAAATAATATTTTAGTAATAAAAAATACCCCGGTTGTAAAACCAGCCAGTTAGCTTCAAGGGAAACAACATTTTACGAGGACGACATTTTTCGTCAAGTTAAGCGTCCATGTGGTGTGTGGAACACACTACAACAAATACTTCTTTTTTCTCTTAGCTGCGACTATTTAGAGATAAGAAATGAGAAGAACGAGAACTTTGGCAGGTTCTGTGGTTCGAAGATTGGCCGAACCGTTTTTGCGGCTGGAGAAATCGTAGTGATAACATTTCACTCAGATTTCAGCTTCCAAAAAAGAGGGTTTCTGGCTTTTCTTACCCCCATTCCAATCGGTAAGTACAACACAAGAAATATATATTTTGCAAAACTCATTAACAAATCATAAAGAAAATACAAAAGAAATGTACCACTTATTAACCGCGACTGACGTCATTACAGGGAAATCTCAGACCGAGGCCTTCAATAAATCAAGGCCGAGGTAGTAATAAGTTAATAACAAGTTATTTGTTATATGGCTTTTTAGCGCTGAAAATTAAAAAAAAGGGAAATGTTTTTCAATATCCACTTGGCGCGCAAGAGGTCATTCGAGGTCATGTTCACTGAACCGAAACGAACCCTGCCATGCGATCGAACCCGAAACGAAACGGTTTCTTTGACAATGAGGCAATTTTTTTCTTCATTACGCCAAGATCTAGGGCAAATTTAACTACTTTAATTTTCACAAAAGAAACTGACCTGTGTTTACAAGTGCCGAGAAAAAATTTCATAATGCCCGGTCATTACAAGAAAATCTTGCCCGCTCAGCAGCCAATCAGAGCGCGCGTACTATTGTAGCCATATAATAATAATGTTTAATGGCTGTCTTTATATCTGATAAAGACATGGCTGACCTTTGGGTCCAATTTTCTTGCCCAAAATAACCCCAAATCTAAATGTAAATGTAAGAATGAGTTGATCTACATCAGAAGATTTTGAAGCCGTTCAACAAATTCGTAGTTCGTGCTTTATCAAGTCTAAAACACTCGGCTGCGCCTCGTGTTTTAAACTTGATAAAACACTGCTGCTCATTTATTAAACATTACATTAAGACCTGGATACCCAAATTAAATAACTACAATTAATCACAGGGTATTGGAAATCTTACAAGTAAAGTACCGTTGCCATTCAGTTCTAATTACGCTTACTTGACTTCAATATCTCAACGTTAGTTGTTGTTTTTTTTTTGACCCCCCGTGGGCTTATGCTTTTTTTGTGAGGGAAACCTTCATATAATAGAGTTGACGATTTATCCAACTATCAGTTTCTCGACCTATCTCTTCGTCCACCTTTCCGTCAATCTGTCTGTCAGTTTTACTTGTGTCTGTCTGCCTGCCTATCTGTCCTAACTTGGCAGTTGCAGTTACCCTGTGAGCTCTGGCATCATTCCGAAATGATTTAGAGAAGTTCTGAAATCTGTAGATACGTAGGATAATATTTTAGTTACAAAGTCTGACCCGTTTGTATGTATAACGGCGTTATTTTTATTATCACTTTATTAGCTTTTCCGAACATAACATCACCTGGTCCCGTTGTGCGAACATTGCGACGCTTTCGACTCACGTGTTTAGCCACTGGGAGCCCTCCCATATACATGGCAATAATAAGGAAAACTGTCATGCTGATTAACACGACAAACACTGCAGCCATCAAATTAGGGTATGAAGGGAACTACACTTGCGTAGCCACGAACAGGCACGGAACTGATATGAGAAACATCTTAGTCATCTTCAACGGTAAGTCTTAGTTGAGAGAGAACAAAACATTTTTAAGACGGTTTCCGCCCAAAAAGCTCGTGCAACGAGTGCAAAAAATGTATTACCAAAAATCTACGATAACATTTTGTATACTATTCATAGTTCGATCATTAGCATCCCTGTGATGTCACTTAGCATTATATAATAAAGTTAAATTAATCAGGATTGTCAGTTATTGCGAGCGTTGGCAAAGGATAGACGAAGCACGGCTTCCGAAATGCCGCTTCCGACTAGCGTGGTTAGGCAGGAGACGACTGAAGTGATTGCAGCTTTACATCCGAATTTGACAACTTAAGTCCCAGTATTGATAGCACCACTCCACTCCTTGACGCAAGGCCTGTCCACGTTTCTTCGCTATACATGAGGTGGAGAATATATTTGATTTTATAAATAACTCAATCATAGTACATTTAGTAACATGTTTAAGTACTTGTAATACTTGTACTTGAAGCGAAGAAGAGTATATTGTCCTCTTTCTTGCGTCTACCAATGCTTTGTTGAGAAGACTCAATGTTTCTAGCGATCAGTCTTGATGTCAACATCTATGAAATCCGTCAATGCTTCTGTGTTTGTTATTGGTGCAACTAAGATGACCTTATTATCTTCTTTGCTCCTCTTAATTCTTTTTTTTATTTGGAGGTTTTGTTTTTTCCTGTGAGTCTTCATCTTCTTCATTAATTTCAGCATCTTGATTCAATTCAAGGAATCGTTGTGTTAAAAACGTAAAATATCAATCAAATTCACGCGGGTTTGTATGTTATAGTCTTATGTTTTGCCACAAAGTATAAACTTCCCGACTAAATTCATTCCAAGGTTTTGATTCCATCTCTCTATTAAGAGAAAGGAAATCAGACTCCTTTTATATCTTTACTCTTGCGTGATGATGAGGCAAAATATAGTTTAGGAATAACCCTTGCTTCACAACCACTAATTTATGCTAATTTACATGCGGCTGATGCAATAACACGCGCCCAAAGATGATTGAAGCCCAAGGTAAAGGTCACGCATGAGCCCAATGAAAGAATATATGAGCTTCGCTTGAGTAAGCGTATAGTTTTTTCACGCTTGGAAATTATAAAAAACACTGAATTTCAAAATCTGAAATCCAACCCAGATAATCAAGCACAGAAATCCAATGTTGAAATCCAACACAAAAATTCAATTCAGAAATCCAACGCAAAATCCGAACGCAAAACCCCAATACTGAAAACTGCTCTGGAACCTCAGAAATCCAACGCAAAATCCAAATTTGAAAACTGCGCTGGTACCCCCAACTCCTAAAATACTATTAGCGGAGCTCTCCAGTGGCCCGAAGGGCCGCAGAGCGGAGCCCCACAACTACCGTGCGAGGATAGAAATTGAGAAAACCATGTGTTTGAGTTTTCATGGTCATCGTGGCTAGCGGCATGGCTCGCGGGCGCGTGCGCCTAGCGACGACGATGACGACGACGTCGCCCAAAATGGCGGCCATACTCCAGAAAAAGCTTGACCTGGGCATCTAACGTGTTTGATATTGACCATCCACTTTTCGTTAAAAGTTACCTATCGTAAAAGTTTGTAGGACAATGCACATTTTTTTTAAAATCATGTTGAAAATCGACTAGGGATATTTCATTCCGCCTACACGAATCGATTGCGCGAAAAGGCGACAAAATCTTTGCTCAACCGTGGGAATGAAAACTTGTGAAGAAACTGAGCAGCAGAAAATATTTCTTCGTTATTATGTCTCACCCCATCACTTCAGAGATTTTTTTCTCACATCAAAAAAAATGATCTGGACATTTCACATCAACTTAAGCGAAGCCATTGCATGAAAAGGCACCTAAATCTTTGGCTCGCTGTTCACGTTTAAAGCTGAATGAAACACGCGAAGAAAGCTGCTAAAGAACAAGATCTTCGTGGATATTTCTCGCTCTTTTTACCCATCTTTACCCATCATGGAAACTTATTCCAAATCATTTAGGACAACCTTGTAACGGAAGAACTGAAGTTATTGCGGACTTGAACCTGATATATCGGACTACAAGTCAAAAGAGCGATGTCCAGGCTGAAAATCACTGAATTGAGCTCAAATAAAAGTGAATTCAAATCCGATCAAGTTCACTGAAGTGAAGGATAAAAGACTGTTAAAGGCTACACCGATGGAAAGAGAGAAATTGATCTTCGTTGATAATTCATATAATGTATACATGTCGGTGGTGTTGGAGAAAGCTTACAACGAAATTGCCGTGTTCGTCTCCAATATTATTGGGCTGGTTTGAAAGCTTTGCCCTGCAGAATATACAAGCCTTCTTCAATAATGAGGTAACAAACGTAAATGCATACACTAAGCAATAGGCCTAATTTTATATTGAGAGAGTACATACTTCATTTATGAACAAATTAGAAGTAATGTGTCGCTTTTCAGATCTTCCGGTAAATATTTATCAAACCTGTTCGTATTTGTATATTTTATAAAGACATTGTTTATCAAATATTTCGTTTAGACTAGTGATGTTCACTATTGGATTTTGAAAACAAATTATTTAGCTTCACGGATCAAAATCATAATTCCGGCTCGCTTGCATTGAAAATAAGATGGTTCAAACAGTCAAACAACATTGTAAGCTCATTCTAAGTAAGCGTGCACTACTTCCCAAATCATAAACTGCCACAATTCTTACACAAAAGCTGTTTTAAAATGACTTACATAACCGGCACCATAAATGTTCAGAGTTTGTTTTGCCGCCTCGATTTTCTCAGTTTGGCGTGGCATGAGTTCATTTTGTTTACTATGTTTAGCAGCGAGTTCACTTTGTTTTTCTGTATTTTGTTTTTGCCTTGAGGGTATTTTCTCGCCCTGACAGTTTTGTAGTAACTCAAAACAAGGTCAAGATTCTTTTTACATTGAAAAACTCATAGAGGTCCTGGAGGTATATTACTGAAGTGGTGTATAGAAAACGTTATACAGAGGTTAACTAATATTAATCTGTTTTGCACCGACGTGCGTACGTGAGGAACCCAATAAAATGCACTCGTCAAGTTCAATTTCAGAACCTGTCAGTGACAGGCTGTCACAGGAAAGAAATGCAGACGGGACCACAAAATATATTGACGTCGCTTTCGTCAACAAAACCATGAGAGGCTTTTAACCACAAGCGATTAAAATTTATTTTGTACCTTTATGGGCCACTGTATAAGCTTAGAAATATAGTGTGGCTACCTATTTAGTAATAAAATTAATAAATGGGAGCTCCGCTTTTAGGCCTGCCTAAATCTATATATTATCTCTGTCGTAACTTTGCAGATATTGAGTGTAGTTATTTGCAGTGTGAAATCTAGTGGAAGTGTTTAGGCATGGCGAGTATTCATAGTTCATTAGCATCCCTGTGACGCTGCGCTACTTACTTTTGCAAAGTTAAAAAAAAAAAATTCTACGGAGCGGTTTCAGAGCCACCTTAAATTTCCGAAAATTTAAGGTGGCTCTGAAACCGCTCCAGAGAAATTTTTTTTTTAAGTTGGCAGAATGTTGCATCGTAACATGCCAATCATTATTAAATAATATAAAATGGGGGTCACCGGACTCGTTTTTTAGTTATAAGCACTTAAAGCGAAAATTAGGGGTGTTTTTAATGGGTAAAACTGTTGCTATAGTAGCCAATGACGTCATGAAATGACCACAGCTTATTCAGCAATGATTGGGCATTTGTTCGATATCATTATTTCAGCAGCAACTGATAAAACTTTGTAGCACTGGCCCATCAAAGTTTAAGAGCTTGAAATTGCTGGAAACCGTTGTGAGCCTCCTTAATTACCCAGGTAACACTTAGGAGCTCCAGGAGCTCGATATACGTGTACGTGCATCGAAGGTCGAATTGTAATTCGGAGTGTTGCTTTTTCTGGAGGTTAAAGACTCTCTGTCGACCGGCATACATTGCGCGCCTTAGCCGAGGTTTCGTAGGCTACGAAACCTCCATTGTTGAGTTGTGGATCAATTAGCTCTTCAATCCTTTATAATCCGAGGCATCTATCGCGACTTTTCAACAGCTAGTGCTATTAATGAAAAGATTGATTATCGTTCTTTACATCGAGGCGAATATTTCGTCGTAAATTGCTTGTTTGTTACATGTGCAAGAAGCTAAACAACGGCCGGAACGCGATGCGGTTTTGGTCATGCACGGCGGTTGCGAGGAACCGTCGTTGGAAGGCCTTGACTTTGACCAGAACCTCTTCTGAAGATATTTATTCGAGAAAATCTGCCAGGAATCAGTGGAGAGCCAAAAAAGATGCCATCGGAAACAA
The DNA here is from genome assembly GCA_963693305.1 of Meandrina meandrites. Classification (NCBI taxonomy): domain Eukaryota; kingdom Metazoa; phylum Cnidaria; class Anthozoa; order Scleractinia; family Meandrinidae; genus Meandrina; species Meandrina meandrites. The sequence goes on along the minus strand of OY855907.1, from coordinate 27,866,341 downwards.
GAAAGAAGGGGGAAATGCTCCCGTTTGTTGCAGTATGTGACACTGAATCGCTGCTGAATTATTCAGATAATTTCCTTTCACATTGCCAGTAGATCCTTCCAGTACCAGGTTAGCTTTTATGAGATCATTTGAAATTTATTTTGGTGTTAAGTGCTTTCTTTGCTGTGTTTCCTCCTTGTAATGGCAACCTTTTATTGCAAAAAATATCGAGCTGAAAATATTTGAAAGTGTGTACGTGACCAGTTATCGGAACAAACTCCGTAGGGATTTCAAACCGTGGTATGGAAATCGCCAAGAAATATTTATTGCTCTTGTTCTACATGTTGGCTTGGAAAGTATTTTAAGCACACTCAGTATTGTATATATATTCTGTATGCTTTTGAAAGCAAATAAAAACCAAATTTAGTATACACTATACATTGAGTTGTTTTCAAATGACGCGTACGGTGACCAGAGCTTGTAGTTTGCGACCCCACAACGCAAGGTCATAATTTCAAAATGAAGTAGTTAACCAAATGACCTGAAAAGCAACCATTTTATTACTCTTCTACCGACAAATTTTATTTTAGGTCGCCAAATGCCTCAAATCTTTTTTATTTTCAAACGATTTTCTTTAGCGACAGAATCAAAACAATAACAAACGCTCGCAATGTATGCCGGTCGACAGAGAGTCTTTAAATCCTCGGAACAAGAAAACAACAAACTCAGCTCACATATGACGTGGGGTTTGGGAATCGACATTGGGCCACGTTGGTGGTAGGCGAGGGCTCTCACCACTGCGCAATCCCTGCTTGTCTTATCGTTGTCGTTGTCCAGAGAATAAGTTGATAATAGACTAGGCTTATGCAATGAATTAAACATTTTATTTACTAAATGTTTTATATCGAATTTCATGAACTAACACCAAGTCTCTATGGACAGTCCTACTTAATTTAATTTTATGCGAAGGTTTCAAAATAATTAACTTTTTATAATTTTCATTCATCTCAACATTTACTTGATAATGACCAAAAAGCGGTAGAAACTTCTTACACATAACTGGTAGCCATGCCAAGCCGAACAACGCAACAAGTTCCAGAAGAAATGTGCTCATTCACAAGTTCGGTGTTCCTAAAATACAGTGATCAAACAAAATAATTTATGGTCTGATGAAGGTCACGAAAAACTCATTAATTCAACATAGACTTCGACACGAGAAGAAGTGAGACAAGAGATTCCTTGACAAAATTGTTCCTGGCCTTCTCACCACGCCATCCTCTGTGCCTCTGGAACAGCCGGTCGGGCACACCCAAAGCAGCAGCTGCCGAAGCACCTCCAGAGCGAAGGCTGTGGATACCAAAAAGGCTCGAGTCCAACCCCTCGCGTTTGAGCTCCTTCTTCAACAGCTCCTTGGCACGACTATAGGACATAGGCTGGTCCCTTAGGCACACCCCCTGCTTGGTGCTCCGCACGCGTCGAAATAGCTTAGATCCCTTGTGATGACCACCGATCCTCAAAAACTTCTCAACAACTGCAACTGGGCAGGGAGGGGTACTGCTGCGGGCAATAAACACCCATGAGCCCTCGCGAAACTGGTCGTTCTTAAGCTTCCTCGGGAAGATGGCAACAGGCGATACTCCAAAGTTCATATTGTCCACTGAAAGATAGTGTAAGTCATCCCAGCGCAAAAAAAAAAAAAAAAAAAAAGAACTCCAGAGCAAGGTGAGCTGCTAACTGGAGTTCGGCAACTGTGCCCCCTTCAAGACGAGTGAGCAAGGACCGCACCTGGTCGGTAGACAGAGGCTTCTTGCGAGTTGGCGGCATGGCAAGGATTCTTTTGGCAGCATCCAGTAGCTGCTTAACAACTGGGTATTCGCTCACTTCGGGGTAGCCACGCTTTTTGTGCACAAAGCTCACCCCGTAGACGGCTGAGTTATCCACAGACATAGATCTCGCCTCCTGGATAAGAGACACCACATAGAGGGTAAATGTAACGGAGTTTGCGGGCAAGAAGGAAGCACTGTGCCGCACTGCCCATGCTTTCCAGGACTCTTATGCTCTCAGCTACGTGGACACAGTAGAAGCTGCCCTGTCGTGGACCAAGATGTTTGGCAAGGCTTGGGATAGGTGTCTCAGGTCTGGGTCTCTGAACATACTGGCTGATAACTCAGATGGAAAGGCGAACTCCTGCACAAGAGGATGGGCAGCTGCAACATAAATGACATAACTCCGTGAACGAACAGCAAATCAGGACCCACCCAGTAAACAGCACGATAAGGGCAGGATAACGCAATCCAAACAGGGCCATACACTGATAACAAAGGAGGGGGGAGCTGGATAACCCGAGATAAATTCGACACTTGGCCATAACAGGCACTGCGTAACTTGACCGGGTCGTGAAGCCCATAACAGGGAAAGGAAGCCATTACAGTCAATGTCTATCCATGTCTGACTCGCGCCCATAACAGACGCTGAATAATTCCACTGAATGCAAAGCCCATAACAGGCAAAAAGAAAAGCCATAACGGCCTATGTCTACCTATGACAGGCAGACAACTAACTAGCACAGCACCAAAACATGCCATTATCAGGACAAAAGAGAAGCCCATCTGGCCTGTGGCTGGCCAAAACGGCACGAGCGCCTTCACCAACAGCATCTGACGCAACAGACGGGTGTTAATAAGGAGCACTCGTCCTACTGAACTTCAGCTTCAAAGCAAGCAGCAAGAAGGCAGGTGTACCGCTTGAAAATATGGAACTGGCTGCTGATCCCTGCACAAAGATTCCCTCATAAGGTTGGATCCGTCGGGAGTCGACAACAAACTCCCTCCAGCTGCCACACCTGGTCACCAGTAGGGGCCACCACGGTGCTGACCTCCACTCCGGGACCAAAAGGTTACCATCCTCTTTGCCAACGGACATGTGCCGCAACACACGAGGCACCAGAAAAGGCGGAGGAAACAGCCAGTTATTAACTCCAGCCCACAACACAGCAAAAGCATCCGCTGCCTCACAGCTAGGGTTAAGGAACCTACTGCAAAGCCTATCCAGTTGCTTTGTTTTCACGCTGTCAAAACGATAAACTAGATGAGGCCCCCACAGCTTATCTAAGCTCCTGAAGCAGGAACGGTCCAGCATGTAATCATTTGCATCCTCTATCAGCGACAATTCATTCGCTATTTCATTGTAATCACGGCTCGCCCATTCCACTGTCAGTCGGATGTCATAAGCTCGACACAGCTTGTAGATGCTCACAGCTTCATCATTTAGGTCTGCCTTGCGGCTTCCTATGGAGAAAATAATTTCTGTGTTCTTGTTGCCGGTCCTGTGCAAGACCTCGGACCCCTTAAGGTACGGCGCCAAGGACTCTAGAACACGCCTGGTTGCCCGGAGCTCACGGAATGTGGAGCTTCTCCCCATCTCTTCCGATGACCAGCTACCAACAGCCACCTTCCCACCAACTTGGGCAGTGAAACCACCTCAGGTTTAGGACTTGGCGACCAAATCGGGTAACCACAGCATCATCCGACATATGGAATGTACTCTCACAAGACGCTGAATTGAGGATGTCGCGGTACAAACTACGCGTCCAAGAGCTAAACCCATGGAAGCCAAAAGTCCTGTGAAGAGAGACAGCTGACGTGCAGAGGCCACATATCCTTTAGGTACAATGTTCTCCAGCAACAGACAGAAATATTCCACCCTCCTTTGAGGTACCTGAAAAGTACCAGCGGATAAATAGAGGACAAAACCCAATAGCTCCCCCATCGGGGTTGGTGTCCATTGGCTCTTAATATCATTAGCAACAAACCCACTAAGCTTAACACAGACATCTCCTGAGAGTCCTGAAAACTTCTTTCTGCCCCTGCACCGTCATCAAGATACGTAAAGATGCGAATGCCCTGGCTCCTCCAGTGCTTGGTAAAGGTTCTCTGGACTGTTGTGAAGATATAAGGGCCAGTAAAGAGGCCAAAGGGCAGAACAGTGAACTTGTAGAACTCGCAGTGACCGTCAACACACCCCGAACAACCCAGAAAGGAGGTATGACCAGGAAATATTTCTAAGTGATGATAACCGCTAGTATAGTCGAATTAAAAAAATAAAAAAAAAACGAATCCCCCTTATGGAACAGGTCGGCGGCTGTTCTGACATCCTCATATTTGAACTCACAAGATCTCAGGTGCTGGTTAACATAACACAAATCCAAAATAAGTCTGGGCTTCCCAGAACTGTTTACAGCAACCCCAAGTATGTTGCAGAGACGCAGATCAGCAGATCACAATTGCACCTGATGCAAGCAGCTTAGAAATCTCAGCAGAAACACACTCAGCATGGCAAGACGCAGATTATGATTGGGAAAAAACATATTTACAGGGAAATCAACAAATGGCAAACAGTAACCTTCGCATAACACATTAAGCAGCCACTGACTAGCCCCAATACTTCGCCACAAGGCAATATTCTCGAGTAGTCTCCCCTTAACTTTGACAACTGAATTCTGCTCAAACTTATCCAAATCATCAACACAAATATAATAACTCACAAGTCGACCGCGCCCCGTTTCGTTGGTCTCAAAAACAAATTTGAAAGTCCATCACTCGGCAGACTGTTGTGAGCTTGCTTGTCCGCTCCAATCGGGCCTGCCAGAGGCAACTGCTGTTCGGCAATCCCAGGCGAAATGTCCTTGTCGAAAACAGCGAAAGCATGTGGCGCGAACCTCACGGGAAGAAGGGAATTTTCCCCCCGCAGGAGGAGTGGCGGGTGGCCGGTCGACGAACACTTCACGTTCGGTAAATTGCCGGGGAACACCACCTTTCGCACCTTGGCGGTGGACGACCTTTTCTTCTCATCCTGCAGCTGTTTGCTCTCCTTCACGGCCTTGCGAATTCGCTTCTCATCGTCAGAATCTGTGGCCAGTGGCTCGGCTGTGTAGCAGGCCACGGTATCCCAGCCATATTTCTCCGCCAGCAAAATATGTTTATTACGCTCGAGGAGCAAGTCCTTACCTTCGTGTAACTTTGCGGACCGCTCATCGGCATCAACCGATTCAAGAGCCGTCGACGTCTCGGTTGAGCTCACACTGTTTCTTGTTCCCCGCAAAACGAAACTCTGTGTCCGATGTACGCTGTTTCTTGGCCACTTTCGTAGACGAACTTGCGAGCTCGTTCTGGAGGCGCTTAAGCTCCGTCGCGTTCGCTCTGCTGCTGCTCCAGCAACTGTTTAGCCGACTCTGGAGGTTGTGCAGGTGACGAAGAGCGTGAACGGGAACCATGAGACTTGTTCCTTCGACCAGCAGAACCCACAGAACTGTCGTGCACGGCACACACATCTCCAGAAGATCCAGAATTGCGATCCTTCGATCGACCACGCGAACTCTTATTATACGCCTCCAAACGCCGAATAGCTCTTGACTGCCTTGACTTATCCTTTCCCATGATAGAATGGACGAAAAACAGCGAACAAAACGCGAAGAAACAAGGAAGAAGCAAGACAATAAATACCGAAAGGTCAGGCAAGGGCGAACGGCAAAAAGAAAAGTGAGCAATCGCATTAGCCATGTGACCTATACCCCTACGCACACTAGCACCCAGACTCCCAGATGTGTGTGAGAAAAACATTTTCCGCTTCTTTCGTGCCTCAGCCAGCGGAAAAGAACACTTTACTTTAGTTGAATAACTGAAAAGCTTTATAAATTATGGAAGATAACGTCATGTGGCTGCATCATGCAAAATAAGTTTCTTTTTGAATTTGGTAAGCAATGAACTACTTTCTACTGTATTTTTTCAGATTGTGGACCTTCTTGCCAAACCTGGTGGAATTCAGAGATGGGTAATACTTTGTTATGCTCGAATAGGGCACAACTTGAAGTAATTATTACATGTGCACCGTTATCTACTAATAAGTTGTAAGTTTATAAATCTGATTACAAATTAATTTTCCAATGACGACAGTTACACTCAAACCTATAAGTCATCGTTGTCTTTGCTCAGCCCAAACTGGGTTCCCATCATTGAATATCCTATTTTTAAAGTTTTGCATTGCGTTTCAGGATTAGTCCCCGGCATTTTTGTATTTAGGAGTAATACGGTGTTGAAATTTGGGTTTTATTCACAGAACATTGCGACATGTTTGGGCAGAAGCTGCCTTTTTAATTAAGTAATACAACCTTACAAAAAAGGCATATCATCTTCAAGAGTGATAAATGTAAAATACACGTTCGTATCAGACAACAAAATTCTCGATTTTAATAGGTTCTTTGCACGCCTATAGATTTGAAATAGTAATTGGACTGAGTGGAGTAAATGTAACTGTAAATGTAAATGTTGTTTATAGTTGTCATGCACCTAGCTTCGAGATAGTTTACAGGCATACTATTGAATCAGAGGAAACAAGTATTTTAAATGAACGTAAAATAGTAAAAAATCTCACGCGGAGACAGGGGGCAGACCAATTGGCTATATACAGAGCGTGACCGAGGATTTGAACTCGGGACGACGGAAAACAAATCCAGCTAGTGGCAGGGTGGAAGTCTTGAACTCGTAACATCCGGATTACAAGACCAGCGCCCTAAACCACTCGGGCACGCTGCATCCTAGAGTACAATTCAGGGATTGATCGGGCGAGTAATTTCAAGTCGGCCAAGAGCGCGCAGCGTATCAATAACAATTCGAGTTTAGGAAGGGTTTGCGAACCTCTTTCATATGAAAAAATTCAAAGATATGTTCAATCGCTTTTTCAAACAGTAGGAAACCAGCACGAAAGAACCAATTAAGTGCACGTGGTTGAAACGTGAGTGGCGCAGGCGTCCAATTACAGGTATCAAATTACACGAAGTTGTAATCGGACAGCGGTAATTGGACACCCACGTGATCGCGCGCTAATTACCCCGGCATACCAATCGATGAAATCGATGATCGGAAATTCCATCGATAAATCGATATCAATAGATAAAATTAGCTAATTGACATCGATTGGTATCGGCCAATCGATGACCAATCGATAGTCACAAAAAATAATCGATTGGCATCGATTGATGTTCCAAGTTAAATTGAGCCGCGAAGTGACGACAAACGAGTCTCGTAGCGGCGAGTTTTCGCCGCCTTGTGCGTGTCTCACTTTTCACCGCTTCGCAACTCACTTTCACTTAAATTTTAGAGCAAGAAGCTAAGAAACTGAATAAACCTCTGCGGGGATAAATCCCTTATGCATTGTAATTTCTTTCTGATGTATATTGTTTGTTAATTTACTGTTCATCCTCTAGTACTATACAGTGACACCTGGGCGTGATAGGAGTTACGGTGTGGATCAAAAGGGCCCGGAAAGGGGAGATGGAGAGGCCAAGACAGGGAAAGGACAATCTAGAAACAGTAGACATTTAATATAAAAATGCGGTCTTGAATTTGGCATAGTAATCTCCTTATTGTATTTTGGAAAGATCACTGAATCTTAAAACTTCATACAAAAACTGCATTGTGATAATCGATAGCAATCGATGACAATCGATGGCAACCAATGACAATCGATAACAATTGATAATAATCGATGCCAATCGATAACGTCACAGAAATCTTCGTCATTGATTGGTCATCGATTATCAATATCATTCAATTCATTGATATCGATTGCAATCGATTGATATCGATCTTAATGGATCATCGATTTCATCGATTGGCAACGCCGGGTAATTACGCAACAAATTGGCGCGTGCAGAACCAATGAAAATCGTCAATTTTGTTATAGATACGATTATTATATGTAATCACATGATTTCGACTACAAATTGCACTCGCCATACGGACTCGTGCAATTTGGTTAGCCTTTTAAAAATTTACTCGTGCTGATTTATCCCAAATTGCACGAGAAAAATCATGTGATTACTTTTTTAATAATACATACAAAAATTTCTCTGCAAGTGGACACTGAAGTGGATGACAAACAAGGTGTGTTAGTTCACTTACCTTTCCGAATGGTTGTTAAAACATTACGGAGTTGCCAAGCTTTGTAAATCCAAATACTGCTACGGAATTTTAAAGCTCTCTGTCACGCATTATCAGGTGCTTTTATCCTCATATAAATTTTATGGGAATGAGCTAAAATGTGCGACTTCAATTCAGGCTTTTGTAATCTTCCTTCTTTACGAGCTGTCGCGAAAGAAAATCCTCGATTGCTAGCCTCCAGTAGTTTCGTAGAGCCTCTTTTGTGCTGCACAAACGACCAGTTGCTAGTATATTAGTTTATACACTGATAATTTTCGTTAAATCGGTCTAACTTTGCATCAATTAATGTTTTTGTTCTCTCCAAACTCTCCGACAGCGGCCACCATTTTGTTTGGCGCGCTTTCCCGGCTTTCCTGTGAATCAACTTAATTTCAACTTTCTGCACTCAATTTCATCTTTTTGCACTCAATTTCAACTTTCTGCACTGTTTGCGATTAATTGACGTGCTCTCAGCCAATGAGCTTGCTGAAATTGTTGCATGTGTATTATTAGTCGCATAACTGGCGCGCGAATACACACGTGTCCAATTAAGGTTATCCAATTAAAAATTGATGCGCAACCAGGGTGAGACATGATAAAAAATTACAATAAAAACGTTCGCTGGCTTAAAATGTTTTAAAAGAATATAAGCTTTCGGCTCACTCACAGTCGCTCTACAGCCTTCGACGGATAAAAAATGGAATACAAGATGAATATAATATATACAAAAAAGGTGAGATAAAAAGAAAAATATGAACAAAAGCAAAGTGAAAATGTGCTAATTAGGTGACTATTTCTTAAAAAGAATACAATACTGGTTTGGAATCGGCTTGGAGTTATTCCCAGCATGCTCAGTAGCAGAGGTGTGCCAAGCTTCCAAAGTTTTCCTAATCCGAAAAGAGCCTTTGTCAATAACGCTAGAATTGTCAAAGTCTATGCGATGGTCGAATGACCACGCATGTTTCGCAATGTTTAAGCCATTAGAGCCAATTTGAATTTTTTTTCCAAATTGGATACCTGTAGTTCGACACCTACCTAATTAGCCCGATTAATTAGTAATCGGGCCTCGTGTCGTAGAATTCGGGGAATGGACGTGTTCGTACTTTCAAAGTAACTTGCTGCAATGATGAAAATGTTATTGCATGTTCAATATTCGTGCCCAACTCTTCGCGAGTAGTAAGAATTTAAATCATGACCATCAACTACATTGTGTTCATCATTCGCTTAGTTTTCAGAAAACAATAGTTGAAACTAATTGCGATTTCTAGACAGCAATACTACATTATATTGCGCCCAATACGGTATATATTTTTTTCCAACTAGCCGTCAATATAATTTGGTATTGCCTTCTCAAAATCGCAGTTACTTTATATCATTAGTGGCATCGACTGTTAACCTTGACATTGGCTGTCAACAATGACATCGACCATTTACGAAAGGGGAATCAGCTTCGGTGCTAGCAGATAATACAAAACTCGGCCTTGATAGTTGTCTTTACCCTCACCCAATGATTGTTTTAAAATGATCGCTGTGAAACCACTCCACAGGGGATTCAATGGGACAGGTATTACGTCTTTACGCCATGGAATGTTTAATAACCTTTCAAAACTAGAAGATCTGTAAGTAAAAAAAAAACAGTTGTTAAGTGTTAAGGCTTCTTGGACTGTTTTAGTTTGTGCTAAGTGTCAGAACGAAGAAAAGAGAACAGGAGACCTGATAAAACCGGCCTGCCCCTTTTAAACCCAACAATGGAAGTAAGCTTTGGTTATTAAAATATTATGATATTTAATGGGGTCCCCTGTGCTTAATTTGAAAGGATTCATCTTTAGCTATTTTGACATACTAAGGCGCATATTACTTCACATGCGCTCTTTACAAAGTTGTCGAAATATTGCCAGCAAAAATTCCAGCAAATTGAAAACAACAAAATAATATTATGATTGTGAACATATCGTAAAAATAAACTTGTGAAGTAAATAATAGGTAAACCTAAGCGGGAATGAAGTTCTCGCTTTCATCTTTGTTTTTGTTATCCTGACTGTTTTTAAACTCTGTGGTTTTGTGAATTTCGCTGAACAACAAAACCTCTATTTTTTATTGTTTTGTCGTGTAAATAATCTTGCATGCAACCTGATTTCATCTGAAATGTCATACTTGTTAAAATGGAAGTGAGACAGTGCCAAAGAAGCTACCGATGAAGAAAGAATCATTGAAATTGTTTGGTCTTCTGAGAAGTGTTGTACGCCACCATTTCAAAATTTTTGCACAACAGTAACTCATCCAAATCACTTCAAATTGGCTTGAGGAGCTGGCAAACAATAAAGAATACGACACAGTCACAGTGTAAGTCAATTTTTTTCATAAAACATTGAAATTTGTACCTCCTAAAAGAAAATTATTTCGTTTCCATACAAACCCTTAGCTCGTAGCATACTGTGGCTCCTATCGTTAGCTTGGGTTGCCTGTGATCTCATCAAAGGTGATAGAAAATCGGCAGGCAGAAATTCGTTCGTCACAGCCCGAAGAAACCGCTGGAGGGCTGGCGCTGCACGAAGAATGGAAGTTCATGGCGGCAGAGACTTAATGCTAATATTTATCTGTTAGCTTTGCTAACGCTTCGCCTCATTAGAAACAGAAGCTGGCCACCTTATCCACTTGGCACTTGCAGTTTTTGCTGTGAAAAGGAGAATGTCATGTTCATAAACTTAAGCCCCTTCGGATACTTTGTTTATAATTTTCATCGATGCATTATTTCCACACGGTGGCAAAGAAGCCTCGAGAAAAAAGCGGAAAGGTGAATAAAAATAATCTGTTTTATATAATCAGTTTTATCTTTTGGGAAGTACTACGAGTGAATTGCACAGGCTGTATTATGGTTACTTTTACCGTAGGCGTTTCCCTTTCTGGAAAGATAAGTTGATGCGCTAGCAAAGCAAAACATTTAGCGAATGACTTTTGTTTAGACACATTTTGCTTATATATAGATTTTTTTTCGTTATTTATTTGTAGATTCTAGTTTCTTCAATGTGTGTAATTTATTTTTTGTAACGTATTTTAGTGTATTTTTATTGCATTTCTCGAAGATATTAGCTACTAATTTTAATAATATTACAAGCTACTCTAAAATTCGAGAGGAAATCAAGTCTATGTATGTATATGTATGTATGTATGGTCACTTTGCAACGAACGAATATTCTTGCCACAACCGGTTTACGCGTCGGCGTAACCTCGAAAGTTTTCTTTTGTACAAAAGTTTGCCCTTTATGTGATAAACATGTCATCGCAATGTGACCTCGTGCAACAAAGGATTAATTTCACTCGATGCCAATTTTGTGGAAACTTTGAAAACACGCGTGAAATTGATCCTTAATTGCCCTGGCGCATGCGATTACCTATACAAAACAAATTGGAGGGCAAAAATACTTTGAAGAAAAATAAAACATTGTCACAAATTGACGACAGAAGACTTACTGCGAAACGTGCTGATGAAAATCAAAATGAAGTTCAAATTAGCTGACCAAACTTGAAATCGTAAGTATTTCATATCCAACTAGGTTTGCAATTTTTTTCAGGCTGCTCAGAATCTTGGGTTGTCGGAGCAAACTGCGTAATTATTCATTTGCTTTCTTTGTCAATAAAAGCTGCAGTCTTTAAAAAGGTACCATGTGACAAAGGTTAATGCTTCCTGGTTCTTATAGGAAGGATGGTGGTGCATTGCACTGCATTAAAGGAATCAAAGGCCCTATGTGCCACAACTGTTTTGAAGTGGCTATGAGCCACTGAACTCGAAAAAAGAATCAATGAAACGAAGATTTACCAACTGCAACGCGGTCTAGCCTGCGTCGCAGACAGTCTAATCTATGTAATGGCTCCCAAAAGCTTGTTCTGGCGTCCCGCAGGCTTGTGGTTATACCAATTTTCCTTCACACTTTTATCTTAAGGGCATATGCATTTATATAGAGTCCGTTGAAAAATGAACTGTTATTCGTGTGTAATTCAAACGTTTTTAGTTTAGTTTTGGAATCGGTAAACTTATTGTAAGATATGGCTAGAAGGGAGGCAGGAGGTGATAAACGGCGGTGAACTTTGTGCTAACGCTCCGTGCTATGTAAAATTACGGAGATATGCTAATTTTCTTAGTCTAAAATTTTAGTTTTGACGGAGCATTAGTACAAAGTTCGCTGCCGTTAAGGGACGGACCATTAGGAAAGTGAGGGGGAGGGGAATGGGGGGGGGGGGGGGGTGGGTGCAAGGGAAAATGTCCGAATAAAATTCATGCAAGGAAAAACCCAAAGAAAACAAATTCATGCACAAGATGGGCAGAACGCAGAACGCAGAAAGCAGAAAGCAGAACGCTGAACGTTGAACGCAAAACAAAATCACGGAAACAAGCAAACCCAACAGGAGTGTACCTTGCACTCAGGTTAGCCTAAAAAAAGGCCCAGGTTAGCCTGTTCATGGTTATCCCTGAATAATGGTGATTGGTTTTCTCTTGTTTCTGTGATTTTGTTTCGCGTTCGGCGTTCGGTGTTCTGCGTTCAACGTTCGGCATATTAACCCTGCCAACTTTAATACATCACAATCAGTACTAATTTTTGGGCCTCCTTACCTTGAAATTTATTCCTACTGGCCTGACGGGTATATATATTAAATACACTTTTTCACTATACACCTGCACAATGCTACCTACCTTTTGTCATAAAACAAATGGAAAGTAACGTCAAGCTATGTATTTAATAAATCAAAGTAGCACTGTTTTTAATTAATTCAATAGCAAATTGTGCAAGAAAAATATTGTATCAAAAACAAAAAATCGTGCATAGGGCTGCAGTGAAAAAAAAAACACACAACAAATGTGACCCTTCACGGGAAAATAGGTAAAAAGGTGATGACACGGGCACGCTATTTTTACACGCTTTACAAAAGAAAAATTCTCTTAACACGCTAGCAGCGTGGCATTACTCACGACTCATTAACATTTTCTTTTGTTTCATATGGCACGGAAAAATCAAAGGGGCGTGCTCATTCTTACAAAGAAGAGTGTCAGGATTTGGAAAACAAAAAACCGAACGAAATGACACGCTAAGCGAGCGAGACACAAACTGTCTAAATGCACACTAGACTATAAACATGTTTTTACTTACCGACCGGCCGGCTTGTCTCTGTTGTCCTAAGAAATGTTCGTGTTGACAGACTTTTTGTTTATTAACGAAATATTTTAATCCACTGCTTTAAAACGGCGAGACATACCGGCCGCAGTGAAACGCAACTTTGCGTGTCCTCGGCTTCCAATACTGCAAGGGAATCTGCCTTAATAACAATACAGGTATCCAAGACGTTTTGCATAAAGAATATATATTTAACATGGAACCAAAGTGAAATTACTTTGTCATAACCAAAAGTATCCCAAGGAAGTAGTAGATAATGTTGTTTTTAAGCCCGCCTTATTCCTTCCCCTGCCTTCCCCTGCCTTCCTGTATATTAATAACTGCCTTTGGGTATACTAATATCTGTCTTCCTGCATACTAGTAACTGCCTTCCTCCATAGTAATAAGTGTCTTCCTCCATACTAATGAAGGGATTCCCGCTGCATATTAATAACTTCCTTCCTCCATACTAATGAACGGATTCCCGCTGCATACTAATAGTCGCTTCTTTTCATGACAATAAGGCAATAGACCTACCACCAGAAAGAATTATTATTCACAAACGAATTATGGGCTTCAGTGACCCCAAAAGTAAACATTGCGAGCGCCAATAAACACACACAGATAATAACTCAAGCAAAACTTTTATTTCGGTTTTTCGTTCAATACAGTACAGTTTAATAATGTTCTTCTTGTGTTTTGGAATATTTGTAGGGCGAGCTTCTATGGATACGCTGGGATCGCCTGCAAGGCCCTTTCGGTCTATCATCCAACTAATTTACCAACTGTATTTGCGTGCGTTTACACTTTTTAGGCGGAGACAATTCTACTGTGGGAGGAGGGATCAGGATCGATGGTGGGAGGGAGGGAGGTAAAGGAGTGGATGTTGTCACGGTAGATAATACTTGCGGGTCTGCTACTTTGGCCGCTGATTGAACCGGAGTCGCTGGTATTGTTACCAGTGGTTCTTGAACAGAGGTTGGCGTTGTTGGTAAACTGCCTGCCAGGAATTTGATTCTTCTTCTGGGGTTGGCCGCGCATTACAGCTGCTTCGGGTAGAGAATTGAGCTGGTGTTTGTACATTAAAAACCTGTTTTGCAGCTGCATGTACTGCCTTGCTTTGTCGTAGTCTCCAAGATCTGCACGATACAAAAGGTTATCCACATTATTCTGCAAGCGCTGCATCTCCGAAATAACCGGGGGAGCCATCACCTTTTGCTGTTTCAGATATTGCAATAGCTCCTGAGAAACCTTGTCTTCTACTTCGTCTTTGTCGAGCTTTTCTTTACCAGGCAACAAGTTTGCTCGCAACCTGCAACTGTCGTGAGTGGTCAACAAACAGATAACCAAATGATCTTTGTACCGCATCTTGGTACTGTATCATGAACCAAGCAGTTTGTCCAGGATACATTTGTTTTGCTAGCGTCAAAATCTGTAGTTTATTGTGGGGGTTCCTGAAAACGACCAAGTAATGGCTGTTTAAGCTGATGCTTCCATTGCCTTTGCTTTGATGGAATAGGTTTTGCACAATGTAAATAACACTCAAGTTTCGATGATGCGATCCCTTAGTAAACAAATTCATGACTCGGTTATCTTTTCCAGCCTCAATCATTTGGTCATCAATGACAATCAAGTTTCATATATTAACATCAAAGTAAGAATCTTGTTTCAGGTTCTCGGGGATACCTTTGATAAATTCAATTCCAGGTGTCGTCATCAGTAACTCGCTGTAAGCCGGTTGCCACTGAGAATAACACCAAACAATCCTCTCGGGAGAAAGGCGGATTGCCTTTTGGGACTGCTGCAACAAAGATTTAACCCAAGTAGTTTGGGGTCTCTTAAGTTATAGGGAACGCTCGTCCTGAAAATTTCATCATTTGTATCTTGCTTTAAACTAGTGTTAGTCAATATGAAGAGAAAGATCGATTGGGATGAAGAGGAAGAAAGCGGACAGGAAGATAGCGCAACCTCCGATGACGAAAGCGATAGTCAAGAGCCCCGGATAAAAGATGTTTTGAATACCCTTTGCCAAGCAGTTTGAAGAAAATATGCTTCTGAACTGTCGCATAGTATGGCCATAGTATGTACAGTTACTCCGAAATCAACGTATAATACCAGTAACAAACATCTCGGAACTGATTGAGTATGTGATTCTTCCTCAAAACGATGATGTTGCCAAGCCCCGGGCACTCAATAACGTGATAAAGAACAAGAAACTTTTAAGTGATCTGTTAGAAAAAGAGAAAAGGTACCGGAATGAAGAGGAAGAGGAAGAGTCCGAGAACGGGGCCGATGATGGTAACTCAACCGACAGTAATGAGAAGGAGGCTTCTGAGGAGGGAAGTGGAGCTAAGGAATCTCACGAGAGCGAAAATTACACTGACAGCAACAGCGATGAATGAACAAAAAGCGATTTTGAAAACACGACCATTATTCAGTCTAAAATTCCCTGCAAAAGATCTAATGTTCACCAAACAATGTTTTTGCCATGCCCCATTTTCCGTATAAAAAAGTTCAAAGAATTCCCGGAATATTCTAAGAAAAGCCGATAATTCCTAGGAATAATTCCCAAGATTTCTCGGGAATTTTTTTACATTCCTGAGCGTTAATTGGCACAATAGATTCTCAGGAATTCCCAGGATTTCTCGGGAACAAAAATGACCAAATTGATTGCTCGATATTCTCGAGAATTTTCGGGAATTCCCGAGAAACAGTTTGGCTTAAATTAAAAGGAAATGAAGCTGCTCAGATTTCTAGAGATTTCTCGATAATTCTTGGGTTTTCCCAATAATTCTCGTGAAATCTCGTGAATTAACTAGAAATTCACGAAAAAAAATTGTGAATTAGCAAAGAAGACCGAAATTTCCGAGAATTCTCGAGAATTCCCAGGATAACATGTATCCAAAATTATTGAATTTAAAAGGTTAACATAACAAATAAATAAATGGAGAGACTAAGCACCAAATTCAAAGAGGACACAATTTAATAATTAAAACTTTTTCATCTTTCATCACTATGTTATTGCAATCCATATAGTACAACAGAAAGATTTTCATACATGTACATTTACACTGGTCATCATTTACATGTACACAAAGTAAATCACAGCAGCCGCCCGGGCCATTAATTAGAAAATGTTTCTCTTAGCTGATTTTTTGTCCCCAAATCCAAATCATCTGCTCCTTGTGATCAGTGGAAAGTACTGAAAATCAATCCCTTATGATATCTGCAAAAAAATTGTGAACAGTTTTTTAGTTAATATTGATGAACGAAAACATAATTTGTATATTAAATCTGTAATTTACACTAAAAAACCCAGCTCAGTCTCTTTTGGTCTTTATACCTTCAAGACTACCCCAATCTGTTTCCTTGTGAAATTGTGAATTTAGCCGGTTCCCTGAGCTCTTAAGCTACATCTCTGGACATAATATGCAAATATTCTATAAGTCTTGCATAAAACACACAACTGGTGCATTACCAGAGCAAGTAAGAAGGGTGAACATGACCAATCGAGGCTGGCAATATAAAATCATAATTGTACCAAAGAGAATCAATCAATCAATAAATCAGTGTTTCATCTGGAATAGTTGCTTAGTGCCTACTGGGCATACAAAAAGTACTGTGGGAAACTCCATTATTTACCCTATTCTACATGTATTGTAACTATGTGTACATGCAGTTTCTGTATTTTTGTCACAATACTAAAAATTGACATTCACAAAAAAGGAAAACAAAACTTTTTGGAATCTGCTTATCACAGCTTGGAATTTGCTTATCTCCAGCTCCAATTGCCCTATTGTTTAACACATCATTTGTGATGAAGAGTTACACATATGGCACTAGAAGAGCAAAGCAATGGCAATTAAACGACATTAAAATGCCATTCGGTCATGCACTGTTTTCCTCGATTTGCAAAAGTTGATTAGTAAAGCACTTGAATCTAAAAGTTTTAGGGAAACAAAATTCATTTTCTTTGTACTTTTCAAGACACAAGTAAGCAGTAGACATTGCACTTCATACAGCACATAAGAACGTGAAGCCTGTATCAGATGCTTACATGTTCCTGGGTATACATGACCCATATAAAAATGGTCTAAATAATTCAAATCAATTTTTGGGGTTGGGTGTGAAACTTTCAAAAGGAAGCATGTTCCACACCACCACCTCAAAGTTTAGGAAGGAGTACATGTACAGTACTGCTCAAATGTGAATAAAAGTTTTTGCGTGACAGAAAAATATTATTTGTGGTCCACTAAGGCTACATTTACTCTACAGGGGACTAAAATGGAACCCTTCCAAACTACATGTAAACCAGACTGGATCAGCTTCTGTTCATATCAGACCATATGGATCAAAAACTAGACCTGGTATTTTCTAATTACCAGGCTGGTTCCAGAATGGTCTAATATAAACAGAAGGCGTATCAAGACTGATATCTGAACCTGATTCATTAAGAACTGGTCCCGTGTAGGCCTCAGCTGTATGATTGATTTATAAATGATTTAAATGGAGGATTAAATGATGGATTAAGTGCCGCGCCACTTATTTAATTTTTCCCTGTTAAAGGTGCAGCGCTCATTTGAGAGCGGTGCTTATTTTAACTACCAGTAAAACACTGAGGGGAATATAGAGAGAATTAAGTGATGCACACACTAGCCACGCATAATTAAATATAAAATTATTTTGATTGAAATACATGTACAAGAGGTAACATTAGCACAGTTTCTCAGTCTCTTTGTGAAAGTATTACTGTTCAAAAACAAGAGATAGCATGAACACAGTTTATAGGACTCTCTGAAAATACCCAAATCAGCGCTGCGGCGCTTATTCAAGAGAGGTGCTTAATATTTAATTTTTTCGGTAAAAGTATGCCGCTTATTTGTGAGCAGCACTTTATCGATTATTTCCGGTATTCAAATACAGAATAGTAAAACAAAACTTACTACATGTACTTGTATGACAGCTTGGCTTCATGCCGTGTGCATATACATGTGTTTATCCCATGCCTTGGAGATTACAGCCAATCAGCAGGCTAGAGAGCCATTGCATATTTTGCTGTGAATTATTTATATGATGCATTCCACAAAAAAGCCGCCAGCACACTCTATTTTTATACATGTACATTCAGCTCAATTTAGATTCTGTAAGAAACTTTTCCCACATACAATGTAAATGGAGCAAATCAACCACTCGAATTGGACATTCTAAATATCGACGAAAAAAAAAAAAGGAACGGTTGTGTATTCGGCTTAAAACATTGTGACTGTTCTCTTATCCAAGCAAAACAAATATTCTAAAACAATAATTATCAATGACCTACAGCCGTATTACCATGAGGACAAATTATTAATACTGTATACATTCTGTCGACTTTTCCAAAACTGGACAGAGGAATCTAAGCCAGATAGGGTAACATTAAAAGCTTTATAACAAGTTTTGTATTTAGTCTATATTTATCTGAAGTTGCAGAGGTGTATGCATACATGTATGCAAAAGGCATGGGATAAAATATTTCTGCAATGTTTTCTCACGGGATACAGTAATTATTCCGTCTTAAAACAATTCAAGCTTACCTTTTACGATGTCTGCAATCCATATGGCTGGTAAAAGGCCTCTTTTCGAAGGTGACTTGTCGATTAAAACACTATTTCAATTGCAATTTTGACCAACCAACGATGGTTCAACTCTACATGTAAGCTCTCAAACGACTGAAAATATGGCGGACAGAAATTCAAATTTGGTGTCCTAGGAAGCCTAGAACGAATCACATGGTCTTTGAAATTAATGATTAAACACCCACGTGACACTTGCGCGCCTAATTATTATTTGGGATGTTTGATTCGAACGAAGCGTCTTCCGTGAGCACAATTTATGTATTCCTGGTTGGATTGCGAGCAGAAGCTTCCTTCTGTAAAAATATTCTGGGATTTCAAGCAGAAGCCTCCTCTAGTGCATAAAGGTATGAGTCAAATGAACATTTAATTCGCACACGTTTAAGTGCCGTCAGTCGCCTGGAATTATAAAATTTTGTGCGACTCGTGTACGTCGGTCTCCACTCCAGGTCGACATAGCTTGTTTTACTGATAGCCTGTGAAATACCTTGAAGCCTTAAATTCTTATTTAAGCGGCTTAAGAAATTTTAGAATTCCGCCAATTTTTTCTTAGATCCTTGGCGCACGCGAAAAGTGAAATACAGTGTTTATTGCTGCAAATCAAGGATAAAACGGAGAAGGGTCTGGGGAGAGGGAGATCAAACTGTATTTCCTGGAATTCGCGGGATGTTTCGAGAAGGTAAAAGACGAAACTTTTTAAAATCCAGAAAAATTTTGGGGCAAATCAAACTTTTTAATTAAGGCCCCGAGAATTCCAAAGAATTTCCGAGAATTCAGGCTTTAAGAATGTATTAAAGTGTATTCCTGGGAAGTCAAGGGAATTCTCAAGAGTTGTTTTAGAGGCCAATATTCTCGTCTCAAAAAATCGCAAAAATTCCCGGGAATTTTAGGGCACCAAAGACGGCTAGTAAAAATTACCGAGAATTTCTGGGAAAACCCGAGAAATCTAAAGAATTCGCCAATTCCTGAAAATTCCCGAGTTTCATTTCGTACGGGAAATGCTCTCGGCACGATACCCACTTGATTTGTCCTATTTGCGATTTCAATATCCATTTGAAACCAAAAAAGAACGGGAAAGAGGGCTTTCGTCGATGTTATGACTATGGAGAGATCAAGCACATAAACGGAAAGACATCAAAAATTATCCTCCTAGCAGTGACGAGGCCGAAGGCGATTATTAAACTGTACTGTATTGAACGACAAAATGAAATTTGGATCATAGACCGAAAGGGCCCCGGCGTATTCATAGAAGCCCACCTTACAAATATTCAAAAACACAAGAAGAACATTATTAAACTGTACTGTATTGATCGAAAAACTGAAATAAAAGTTTTGCTTGAGTTATTATCTGTATGTTTCGACCGAGGTAAGGAAGGACCGACGGCCACCAACTCCCCAAACATACCATCTTTTGCATACACAAAACAGTCGTAAAAAACATCATACGCTACATAGATCTAAATTATTTATCCCTGACCGTTTTACATGACGTATTCCTTCTTCTCCTCCTTCTAATCGTCGTTCTCACTATCACGCTCGCTGTCACCTTTCCTCGTCGTCATCTTCATTCTAATCCTCGCCTTATCCTCAGAAACTTGCCCTTTTTTCCATACATATCATCGCTTCATCCTCAACATTTTGCGCACGTTTAGGCACCCAGTTGGAATATGTTGCAACATGTTGGGTTGCGTTGAATGAAGTTTGGAGTTTTCGGAAAACGTCGTGCACAATGTTTGGATGTTGCAGGGTGTTGCTCTTGTTTGGCCACGTTCGTGCAACATTATAACGCCGTAGCATGCATGATAGTTTGATTTGGTATTTTAAAGAAAATCACCCAACATATTGCAACACTGAAGCTAAAACGTTTGTACACAACAATTCTGCGTTATACTACGTGAAGCATTTTTGCTGAAATGCTGCGTTCTCTTGGCCAGCTACTCAACAACGTTTCACAACACGATCCAAAAATTTTTGACTCGCGGCGCTTCTTATGCAATTCCCTACTAAGATTGTGACAAAAGCTATATCGGAAAGGCGAAATGCAAATTTGCTACTCGACTGAGAGACCACCAGAAAGTAGTAAAACGTAGGCGACTGCAACAGTCACCATTTGGTCACTCTGTCTCCTGGGAATATTCCAAGATCTCGCGTACAAGTGCAAATTAGAGCAATCGACGCATTTTAGAAGAACGGGAGATAAATACTTGCAGGGGTGGGCTTGATAGAGACGGTGGCATTCATTTGCTGCACGAGTGTTTGGCTTAATTAATTAACTTTAATTTAGCATTATACTTTTGCCATATTATACATGATTTAAAACGCCTAATCGGTATAGATTGATAGCTGCAGGCTCAAGCAGGTAGAGTCAGCTGTCGCACCACAGTTTGAAACGTGTAATTAGAGAGATTGACCCTGATTTGGCCTTCAATAAACAAAACGTTACAGTATGGATATAAAAATCAATCTAACGTCTTCCGCAGTACGATTACCCTGAGTTCTCGCGTGCTTCTCGCTAAACATTTATCTCTCTAACGGGTCTCCCGCTGTGCCCCTGACGAGAATGGCAGACTTTCTGAGCAGGCAAACCATTATTTTCTATCAATCCACTTTGATTCAAGATTAGTGAGCTCACTAAATTGCTTATTTTAAATATCAACTAAGCTACGAGAGACTCGTGGAGAGCTTGGCCATTTACTAGGTTGATATGCGACGCGCGTCCTGCATACTGCTAGGATCAGCAATGTCGAAACCACCAAGTGTGTAGTAGATAATAAAGATGGTAAATTTTAAGCTCGATAATAAATAATGAAGATGATCTTTATCAACAATGACACGAGCATGGGACAAAGAAAAATTCTGAGTCCCTGACGGGAATCGAACCCATAGCCTCCCAGATACCTACCTCTAATTTCCGAAAGTTTAGACCAAAAGTCTGCGAAATCCCCGTGACAGAGCTCCTTTAAAATACTCAAAACGGTCTGCCAAAGTCAATACCTTTTGATTTTCTTTTTTTGTACACTTACAGTCAGTTAGAAGGGAACGCTATTACGTCTCTACCTGACGGGATATTTGAAAGCCTTAAAAGTTTAATACATCTGTAAGTAAAATTAAGCATTACCGAAAAAACGCTGTTTACCAAACATACGCTTGGAAGTTATTTTCGTCAAATCTTAAACCTTTAAACTTGGTAAATTCCAAGCTTACGAAACAATAAATGTGTTTGACAAAATACTCAAAATGGTCTGCCAAAGCCAACACCTTTACAACTTAAAATAGTTTCTCTTCTTATTGTGTCCTTATGCAATAATTATTTTGAACTTTAAGTTTTTGTACACGTACAAGAATTTATAATTGAATGCTATAACAACTCTACCCAGGTTCGATAACGAGCCGCTGTTTTGAAAATGAGCCCGCGCTCCTACCCGAAAAGACGGCTGGACGCATGGATTTACCATTGTGATTTCTACCAATCAGAAAGTCGCCTGCAAAAATTTTGCAGGTACCATACATTTTATCGAGCAGATTTGAAAATGACGAATGCGAGAGTGTAGTTTAATAAGGCATGCGTTCGTATTTTGGAGCGTTTAAACTTTAAATCTGGGAGATTTATAACAAGAAAGCGTTAGATAAGCTGGAAATTGCTGGAAATGTTTTTGTAATTCAACCTACATTAAGCACCGGTGGTTATTGACGGCGACATTCAAGTCCATTTGTGAGCCATTGCAGCTGCCAGCCGTTGTAGCACAACTGGTTTCTCGTCTCTTAATCTCTGGTGAAGCCGGACAAAGTTAAATATTTCATCCGAGAAAAGATACAACACATCTTTAACCCTATTCAGAGCGGGCTTTTTTGGATCATTTCAAACCTGGGGTGGGAGGGGAGGGGGCGGAATCCCCCCCCCCCCCGCCTCCGTAACTTTATACGTCACATGGGATAGCAGACTTTCTGAGCAGGCAAACTATTATTTTCGATCAATCTACTTTGAATTAAGATTAGTGATCTCACTAAATTGCTTATTTTAAATATCAAAATATATTTATTTGAGGATATATAGAATGTCCAAAAATCTATCTCCTGATATACGTCACGTGGGATAGCAGACTTTCTGAGCAGGCAAACTATTATTTTATATCAATCTACGTTGAATAAAGATTAGTGAGCTCGTTAAATTGCTTATTTTAAATATCAAAATATATTTATTTGAACGATAAAATATCATAGGTCCAACAGGTTACCACCATGTAAAACACCATAATCAGTCATTTGGCTCTCTTATTTGTCCGGTTTGTCTGCTCCGAAATTCAGGTGCTTTTGCGCCTGTGTAACTGTTTTCTTTTTTTTTTTCCGTTCATCTAGTCTGCTGTTGAACTTCATTTTGCTACTCAATTAACCCTATTCAGACCGGGCTTTTTTGGATCTTTTCAGACCGGTGGGGCGGGGGGGGGGGGGGGGGGAGGGGGGCAATATTAAACATTTAACAGAACATTTAAGCAATCGCAATAAAACTTACAGGATATATAGTATGTCCAAAAATCTATCTTTTTAAATACGTCACGTTGGGTGATGACGTCACATCACGTGACAATTTCATCATGATGTCAAAACAGCCGCAATCTTTGATTTCAAAATTCTTCCAAAGCGTCAGAATACCGCCCAAAATTGCTGAAAAATACTCAAAATCTATAAAACAGTGCAAAAAACCTAAAAGAGGTGAAAATATTTGAAGTAAAGTTAATATTTAATGGAAACACAAGAATTACAAATTTGGGAAAACATGTCTGTCAAAATGACGTTGCCATGGTAACGTCAAGTTCCAGACCCAACAGCCTATCCTACCAATTTATTCCAGATAAATTTTAGAAAAACTCCTTAAGTGTGGCAGCGTTTGGTTGTATCTTGAAAAAGTAATAAACGTTCAAAGTCAGCGCGGGCACTTTACGCCCCCCTTCAAGTCAGTCAGTCGTTTAGGTGACTTTCTGCATTCTGGACGTTCGTCTGTTCGGTCTCTTTGATAACAGCTTCAAGAGCTTATGCACCTGCTGGGCTGTTCACTCGACCATTCATGCGGATCGTTGTTGATGCAGTTTTAACCCGTTACTTGCATAAACTTAAAAGCCAAAGTATTAGAAGCTAGAGAGTCTCGAAACTTCTTGGCGTTGGAGCTATTCCCTCGCTCAAATAAATCAAACAGTCTAATCATTTTTTTTTTCCTTTTCAAAAAGAACGTTAATCAAGTTACTTCGTCTGTGTACAATTTTGATTATTTTCTACATCTACAGTAGCTTAGCATGGAACGCTATTACTCTTCTACCTGACGGGATTTTTTACAACCTGACAAGTTTAAAATACCTGTAAGTAAAATTAAGCATTACCGAAGAAAAAAAGCTGTTCACAAACATAAGTTTGCAAACTTTTTTTGTCAAACCTCAGACCTTTAATAAAAATCGCTCAAAACTATACTGCCAAAGCCAACACCTTCATAATTTAAAATAGTTTCTCTTTTTGTTGTGTCGATATGCAAGTTTGAACCTTATTGGACACATACAGGGATTTATCAGCAAATGCTATTACGTCTCTCTATGGGACATGCTAAAAACATATTGCCAAAGCGAATATTTTTTTTTTTTAAGAATGTTAATCAAATGTCATTTTTCAGCCTAGCACTTCTGTGTGCATTTTTGATTTTCTTTTTTTGTACACTTACAGTCAGTTAGAAGGGAACGCTATTACGTCTCTACCTGACGGGATATTTTACAGCCTTAAAAGTTTAAAATACCTGTAAGGAAAATAAAGCATTACCAAAAAAAACGCTGTTTACCAAACATATGGTCGGAAGTTATTTTCGTCAAATCTTAAAGAGACTGTATCATCTGTGGCGCATGCGCGCGACGGAGCGAGCTCTCTTGAAAGCGTAGGGTAAACTATTTCAAGTTCGTCGGGAGAACCGTTTTTTGTTTCCATCGAGTTATATCTCAGCCATCCTTGTGAACTTTGTGTAGAAATTTATTGTCGAACTTTCCTCATCATTCACAGAACCTTTTTGCCTAGTTATTTTTCAGGCTTTTCGCTTTTGGAGCAAGTTTTGTGCACAGCTACGTGGATGTATTATGCCTTTGCATGACAGCCATTGAACTAGCATCGGCTTTGAAATGTTTTGCGACAACAACGGCACGAAACTCGAGGTTTTGGAAAGGAGCCATCTGGTGATTTGGCTAAATAGCATATTCTGGTCATTGGCTATGTGGGTCTCTGAAAATATACCTAAATTGTGGAGAAAAGATCAGCCGTTTGCAAGTGATGTTTCAACGAACACAGCGGTAGACGTAACACTTCGCAGTGTTGTGTTTGCCGTAACATCAACGCCTTTAAACGGTAGGCTTTGTTTGGTCCAAACATATCCGCTCGTCTTCATTGCAGAATTTATTACGCTCGCTCTTCATAGCCTATTTAGCAAAGAGTTCAATGCCAAGGATATTGTTTTGTTTTACTTGACGTCGCAGTGATTCGCGATGATCAAACAATTTATGGAAAACATGCGTCTATGCGGTCACGGATCGTTTGAGTCGCAATTGCTATTTTGAACATGAGAATAGTGATACATGACGTTTTAAATCTTTAGCGTTTGGAATCTCTTTTCCTGTTTGTAGAGCGGTGTAACTATAAAATTAAATTTTGATTTATTTTGTTTGTGTATGTTCTGTATGTTGTCTGCGTTCGCTGATAGCGACACGCTAAGCTCAAACACTACACATCTGTGCAAAAGACTTCGCTTCTAATCTTTACTGAAGCGAACAAATAACATTATCTTACATTAGCTTTATTTGCAAAGCTGAATTTTGCCAAGTTTGATTTTATGCGACCAGAGTGTATCGGCATGTTATCATAATTATCATATCCCGTAGAGCTTGTACGTGCTCTCGCGTCCTGTTTCTTATCGTATTACGGCGCGAAACAATACTCACCTGAATTAAGGCATGATTCTAGTTTCTATGCGATGTCTTGGTCATTTGTTATAGATCAGTTTTTTTTTTTTGTTAAAAATCTTGGTTCTTTATGCTTATTAAGATAGGAAATGAAACTTTTTGATGATTGGCTCGTTTTCAAGTGGTCACGTGATTGACCACGCCCTTTTTTAAGAATTTTGACCGTTTACATTACAGGATGTAAACGTGATAGAAATCTCTCGATTTTTCTGTCAAAACCTTTACCTCACTTAGCCATGTGTCTTTCTAATCGGGGATTCTTCAAAGTAGTTTTGGTTTCGCCGTTATTTTCAATCTTTCGCTAGTCCCAGTCCCTCTCCAAAGGAAAGACGTTGTAATTGAAACCAACGAAATAAATTTGGAAATCCCCGTTTAGTTTTCTAAACTTAGTAGTTTCTGCCATTCGCAGAAATCAACATAAGTCAAATATTACATCTGCAAAATCTCGTAAATTTGAATTCAAATTTATATCAAAAATTGGGTGTGGTAGGTCACGTGACCAAGCAGGCAAGTTCCAAAAACAAAAAAATGAAATATTGCGTACAAATACTTCACCCTATGCCAGTTTGTAAGCGATAGCCTGAATATATTTCAAAGTAGACCACCCCCCTCCAAATTTAGCCGGACCCATACCTTAATTCACTTGAGTAGAATTTTGACAGATGTAACGCAAACTAATAACCTCAGTGCGCAGAATCACCAGCTGACACAGTCCCTTTAAACCTTTAACTTGGTAAATTTCAAGCTTAGGAAATAATAAACGCTGTTTGACAAAATACTGAGAACGGTCTGCCAAAGCCAACACCTTTACAACTTAAAATAGTTTCTCTTCTTACTGTGTCGTTATGCAATATTTATTTTGAACTTTAAGTTTTTGTACGATTTATAATCGAATGCTATAATAATTCTACGTACAATCATGGACAAAAGTAGTTGAAACAAACATCATACATTTTTCGCGAATGTCTTGGCTTACAAGCGGGTAAATAATATTTACCCCCTCTTCCCCCGCTCAATGTTGTTTCCTGGGGTTTTCAATTCACCCGACTTTGTTTTGACCACGTAACAACATTGACAACATTGAAATGGGGGAGGGGGGTTGAAAACATTAGTTACAGTACCCTTAAGTGTCTCAAGAGTTGTGTCCATGATTGTAGGCTCGATAACGAGCCGCTGCCTTGAAAATGAACCCGCGCTCTTCCCCGAATAGACGGCTGGACGCATGGATTGACCATTGTGATTTCTACCAATCAGGAAGTCGGCTGCTCAAGTCGTGCAGGCAGCATACATTTTATCGAGCAGATTTGAAAATGACGAATGCGAGAGTGTAGTTTGATAAGGCAGGCGTTCGTATTTTGGAGCGTTTAAACTTCAAACCTGGGAGATTTACAACAAGAAAGCGTTAGAGAAAAATCTATATTTTGGTATACGACACGTAGGACGATGTCGTCACATCATGTGACAATTACATCATGATATCAAAACAGCCGCCATCTTAGAACCGCCATCTTGGATTTCAAAAGTTTTCCAAATCGTCAGAAAACCGCTCAAAATTACTGAAAAATACCCAAAATCTATAAAACAGTGCAACAAGACCTAAACGAGCTGAGAATATTTAAATTATAGTTAATTTTCACTAATTGAAACACAAAAATTACAAATTGGGAAAACATGTCTGTCAAAATGACGTTGGTATGGTAACATCATGTTCCAGACACAACAACCTAACCTACCAATTTATTCCCAGATAGATTTTAGATTATTTCGCAAAGTTTGGCAGCGTTTGGTTAAATCTTGAAAAACTTATAAACGTTCAAATTCGGCTCGGGCACTTTCCGCCTCTCCCCTGTCTGGATAGGGTTAAAGCCGAGATTAATTGTTTAAGTGCAAGTAATCATCATCTTTGCGAAAAATTTCAGATCTTGTCCGTTCAGTGTGAACATTTTACGAAGTCAAAATATTTTGCAAACAGAAGGGAGCTAAATCAAACCGCTTGAGCACGGCAAACTTGCAATATGTCGAAAACAAAGATAAATCAACAATACTAGACCTGTCACGATTCTCAGAAAAATTTGCTTCGCTTCGTCTCAGAATTTTTTTAGACACTACTATACTCCTTTAGCAATTTAAAATGTAAATTCATCGCGTAAGTTGTAAAGGCATTGTATGTCTGCAGTATTGGCGCGAGAAAACCTGTGTTTTGGATGCCATTTCCGGCGACCGGTAACAACGCATCAATGAAATTTTGATGAATTTACGTCACAGACCCGATCGGCCACTCACGCGTCCAGCCGTTTCTTCTCGGGGAGGAAAGACCGAACTCTAGAGGACGGCGGAAATCGATCCTAGTCTCTACTTGACGGGGTATTTTACAACCTTTCAAGTTTAAAACTGATGTGAGTGAAACAAAAGCCTCTCTAACACAGTTCTTTTCACCCGATATTTATCTGACAATTGTACTCGTCATTCGTCAGACCTCTAACATTGATAGTAAATTCCAAAACTTGGAATTGACTAAAGTTCAATGTAAAATATGCAAAACGTTCATTTGAACCCTTTGAGAAAGCGTCAAATCATTATTCTTTCAGTGGGCATATATACCCTGCAGCCATCTCTTCCAGACAAGATAGTTTCGTTGATTATGACTTCAAGTGACATCAGTATATATTCTGCATCCATCATCTTTGAGCGACTCATTCCTTCAGTAGAAAGCTCAAATCAACAGCTTAAAAGCAACTCTAAACAAAAACGTTAACAAATTATGTGATAATATGAATTTTTTAAAGATGCTGAGCAAGAAGAGAAGTCCCTACTAATTCAAATTTGGGCAAGTCTGGATGAAACAACATCATTGTTGTGGCAACATAAGGATCGTGGACATTTACTTCTCGTGTCGAGACGTGATGAGAAAACAGCGTCTGAAAGGTTTAGGATCCAAGGGTTGAAGCCCTTTTCAAAATAAAAAAAAGAAAAGGGACATTAGCTTTCTAGTGTTGTTAATCTTTGAAACAGTGCAGTAATGCATTTTGCTTATTCTGTACAGATATTTATCTTTCAATGCTATAACGTCGCTGCCCGTTGGACTGTTTAAAGGTCCAAAGTATCTGAGGTGGCTGTAAGTAAACTTCCACTCAGCAAATAATAGGTTTAATAACGAAAAATATAAGAGAAGATTTTTTGGATAGAAATCATTTTGTTTACAGTTTAAATTGTCTGGACACTTCGCTTTTGTTCTTTCTTGCTTTTCTTCTAAATAAAATCCGCAGTCTTTTAAACAAAAATATCATATGACCGAGATTAATGTTTCCTGGTTCTTAGGGGAAGGAGGTGGTGTATAAAACTGCATTAAAGGAAAAGAAAACATCATACGTAGATCTAAACTAGTTGTGTATCTCTGACCGTTTTACAGCACGTTTTCCTCCCTCTCTTCATTGTAATCGTTTTCCTCACTATGTCCATTGTTGTCACCTTCCCTTATCATCTTCATTCTAATCCTGGGCCTATCCTCAAGGAGGAAGGATAACCGGAATACGTTCATTGTGCCCAATAATTTAGACAACAAAGGAAGATCTTGATAAATAAACTGTAATATTTCGGTATAAGCTATACCATCATCAGAATGCGAAAATCAACATACAAGTTTCATCTTAAATACTGTTGGTGACGACACGAAACAAAACGCTTACATGACGAGCTTTATGCGACTCTGAAATCCTGGACCCCTGCCGATGTTCTACGGTTGAACCGTAGAACATCGGCAGGGGGTGTAAATTTTTCGACACGTATGAATGAAATTCCTTGACGCCTCTTCGCAAGAAATGTGTCAAGGAATCAATTTACTCGGATACTGATCTGTCACCAAAAGGAAAGCCTGCCACATTGATCGAAAGAATACAGGCTTTTTTTGCTAGCGTTTACAACAATATGCCACATGCAGTACAGTCGAAAATCGGAAATCAAGGATGTACACAGACAACATTAACTAAGCAAACCGACGAATCAAACTAATGATGACAATAACAAAAAAATCATTTGAAAAACCGACCGCTTAGGATGTAGTACAGAAAGCACGGCGGCTTTCAAAACAAAACAGCTTCTAGCGCTAAATGGTGTCCTTGCGTAACGTAAGAAAAAATTCTCATTCAGACAATTGAACGAAGGAAATATATTATTCTCTCTTCAAAGAAACGGGTCTCAAGAAGGGCAACAGCATCTTTGCTCGTTTAAATGTCCTTCTGCGAAAAAAGCATGATCAAAATGGATTATATTTTACACACTCAAACCCTTGTAAAGCAAAGCCTCAAAACAACAGACAAGTATACCGAAAGCACGGCGACTTTTTCACTGGCAAAACATTTTTTTACTGCTAAAAAACGAGAAAGCTTGCGGAACCCGGAACGTAGCAAATTTAATGTGCTAAAATAGTCAACTTTCTGAAAATAAGATAATTATCAATGCAAGGTTGTACAATTATTAGTATTGGAGCTTGTAGCAAAGCTCAAAGGAGAAACGTAGCTTGCGCGTATGACACGCGCGTATGAATCTTGATCGACTTGCACCCTAGCAAGAAACACGCTGTCCCGATCGCCTGCAATCCGACCAGTTTCATTACTCAAATGGTTCAGCTGTTGTTAGCCTGGCTTCAACTCGATCTCACGAGTCAAATAAGCGAGCGAAGTTAGCTTAGCGCGAAGGACTTTATTGAAAGTCTAAGCGAGCGAAAAAACCTTCGCGTGTTCCTGCCCTCGTGCTCGTTTCTTTCCTCGCTTCCTGAATTGGGAACTGGTGGTTTGTTTTAATCCTGAATTTAAGTTCCCAATGAGACACCTGGAGAAAGAATTCTCACAGAGCTGCAGCCTAAAAAGACCAAGCTGCTCTGGTGCTTCAGGGATAAAGCCAAACAATATTTCGTCAAAAAGTTATTTCAATTAATGCTTTTTAAAAATGTTTTAATCCTGAATTTAAATTCCCAATGAAACACCTGGAGAAAGAATTCTCACAGAGCTGCAGCCTAAAGAGACCAAGCTGCTCTGCTGCTTCAGGGATAAAGCCAAACAATATTTTGTCAAAAAGTTATTTCAATGAATGCTTTTTAAAAATGTTTTAATCCTGAATTTAAGTTCCCAATGAAACACCTGAAGAAAGAATTCTCACAGAGCTGCAGCCTAAAAAGGCCAAGCTGCTCTGCTGCTTCTGGGATAAAGCCAAACAATATTTCGTCAAAAAGTTATTTCAATTAATGCTTTT
Source organism: Meandrina meandrites (assembly GCA_963693305.1). NCBI lineage: Eukaryota > Metazoa > Cnidaria > Anthozoa > Scleractinia > Meandrinidae > Meandrina > Meandrina meandrites. The sequence continues at coordinate 27,835,397 of OY855907.1, read as the reverse complement.
TAAAAATGTTTTAATCCTGAATTTAAGTTCCCAATGAAACACCTGGAGAAGGAATTCTCACAGAGCTGCAGCCTAAAGAGACCAAGCTGCTCTGCTGCTTCAGGGATAAAGCCAAACAATATTTCGCCAAAAAGTTATTTCAATTAATGCTTTTTAAAAATGTTTTAATCCTGAATTTAAATTCCCAATGAAACACCTGGAGAAAGAATTCTCACAGAGCTGCAGCCTAAAGAGGCCAAGCTGCTCTGCTGCTTCAGGGATAAAGCCAAACAATATTTTGTCAAAAAGTTATTTCAATGAATGCTTTTTAAAAATGTTTTAATCCTGAATTTAAGTTCCCAATGAAACACCTGAAGAAAGAATTCTCACAGAGCTGCAGCCTAAAAAGGCCAAGCTGCTCTGCTGCTTCTGGGATAAAGCCAAACAATATTTCGTCAAAAAGTTATTTCAATTAATGCTTTTTAAAAATGTTTTAATCCTGAATTTAAGTTCCCAATGAAACACCTGGAGAAGGAATTCTCACAGAGCTGCAGCCTAAAGACACCAAGCTGCTCTGCTGCTTCAGGGATAAAGCCAAACAATATTTCGCCAAAAAGTTATTTCAATTAATGCTTTTTAAAAATGTTTTAATCCTGAATTTAAATTCCCAATGAAACACCTGGAGAAAGAATTCTCACAGAGCTGCAGCCTAAAGAGGCCAAGCTGCTCTGCTGCTTCAGGGATAAAGCCAAACAATATTTTGTCAAAAAGTTATTTCAATGAATGCTTTTTAAAAATGTTTTAATCCTGAATTTAAGTTCCCAATGAAACACCTGGAGAAAGAATTCTCACAGAGCTGCAGCCTAAAAAGGCCAAGCTGCTCTGCTGCTTCTGGGATAAAGCCAAACAATATTTCGTCAAAAAGTTATTTCAATTAATGCTTTTTAAAAATGTTTTAATCCTGAATTTAAGTTCCCAATGAAACACCTGGAGAAAGAATTCTCGCAGAGCTGCAGCCTAAAGAGACCAAGCTGCTCTGCTGCTTCTGGGATAAAGCCAAACAATATTTCGTCAAAAAGTTATTTCAATTAATGCTTTTTAAAAATGTTTTAATCCTGAATTTAAGTTCCCAATGAAACACCTGGCGAAAGAATTCTCACAGAGCTGCAGCCTAAAAAGACCAAGCTGCTCTGCTGCTTCAGGGATAAAGCCAAACAATATTTGGTTTAAAAGATTTAAATTAATATGTTTTTAAAAATGCTTTACTGAATCCTGAATTTAAGTTCCTAAAGAAACACCTGCAGAAAGAATTCTCACAGAGCTGCGTGTACAGCCTGAGAAGGCTAAGCTGGTCTGTGGCTTCATTATTGTTTTGGTGTCAAATATTTAAATTAATGTTTAATGTGTTCAAGCCTTAATTTATAATATTGGTTCCCAATGAAACACCTCGAGAAAGAATTCTCATAGAGCCACAGCCTAAAATGGCTAATCCACTCTATTGCTTCAGGGATCTCAAAAGCCCAAAGCAGTCAAAAAACAATTTATCAATAAATGTACAACCTTGAAAATAGACCCTATTTCATTTCTAGGCATGTGGATGCATGTACACCATACATGTGGAATTAAGGCAAAAACATTATATTTTCATTTTAAGGCTCTTTCAAAATTCAATAATAACACCTGATTTAGAGTGATTTCCCTGTCCATTAAAATACCCTGGAATATAAATATGAATAAACAGCTTAAATACTAGTGTATACTATGTATGCAAAAAGTAAATTATGTTGCATCTGCGTATAACGAAATTTGGAGCAACTCAAATTTTGGGTAGTATTTGCAAATGCACTTAATACATTTTGGCCATGTGAGCATCTTGCAACTGAGTTGTAACAATTTTGTAAGTTGATACATGCATAATGCACGAACTATGGCACAACATACTAATAAATTATGGTAACTGAAGCACTAGCATTAAAAAGAGAATGATGATGACTTACTATTTCTATGTCGTCGGTTACGAAACAGTCGACATCACATCTCAGTCGTGTGAAATTTTGGATTTGCAGCGTGACTTCTAGAAAGATGGCCCAGCGGCGTTTTGAATAAGATGGCGGGAATCACAATCTTCGCACAATTTCATTGATAGATGTGAATATGTAAGTCTCGGACCATATGGAACTCCACATAATCGAGTAATTTATCGCCTGTTGGATTTTCCCTCGCTAGCGCTTTGGCCAGAATACGAAAAGAGGGGAAACGATGTCCCTCGCCGATCGACTTTCGCGCAATATTTACCGACTAGATCGCAGATTGATACTTCCACGATAACATCTACAAACGGGTCTCTGTGCTGGCTACTGTTTTAAATTCACTCTGTAAGATAATTCATTCGAAACACCTTACCGATTTGTAGTCTTAGAAAGCGAAGATTCGAACACTTTGTGACGAGATGACTCACATGCCGCCATTCGTTCGCCTTGGCGCTCACCCTTATTTCCCCTATTATTAGTTATTAGATATTCGCACCGCATGATCATCTTCCATAAATGTCCAGATTATCTGGTCTTCTTCTATTACTCGCGCTGTGACATTCGCGGCACCACAATTACCGCAAAGTACACGGTCATGACAGATCGCTAAAACCGCCGAACACCTCTGACCGGAAATTAGAACCCATACCCTGCTGCGAATTTCAGAGTCGCATAAAGCTCGTCATGCAGGAGATTATACAGAGTTCTCTGCTCGATTTCAGTCCATTGTTGAGGGAAGGTGCTAGGCATTTAATGAAATATGCCTCTTTGTCCAGGAGAGGATTCCAGCTATTTTCATAGTCTAATACTGTTGTATTATCACGGACAACTTGGGTGAAATATTCTTTGTCATAACTAACAGCAGGTGGAACAATGTCAGTATTTAAAGTACCCGGTAAATTACACAAATTACGGATGAAAAGTAAATGATCATACTTTCGCAAGTGTTTGTAAATTGCGCTCTCTTTGTCAGAGATATCGTGTTCATGTGTTCGGACGAAGAGAGTTCTGTTCATTTTGCCGATGTACGATGATTGGCAACCAGGACAATTGAATTTGTAAACAACATTTGATTTACTCAAAAGTGGAACTTGATCTTTGTTTTTGCTTGATCTTGCGAACGTGTGATCATTTACTTTAAGGGAGGTAAGGGAGATGTATTGGACACTACCGGAAGCCATAAGGTACCTGGCGTTTATATTGACACGGACCTTTTTTAACAAGCATGTTGAACATTTGTGTAGGTAACTTACCAAGCGCAACCAATTCGATGTCTTCAGATCAATTAGGCACTATGTACCTTTAAATGCAACCGAACAATGTACCCGTAAAGCCTCCTTTCTATATGGTAGAGTGGTCTAGAATAAATCATCTAAAGCAAATATCAGGGCTGATTGCCCTTCTATGACGAAATCAATGTTAATAAGCTATGGCTCATCTTTGAGCGTCTTCATGGTCAATGCCCAGAATACCTGTCAATACCTGTTGATATGTGTGAGTGACAAAATCGGTAGGATCCTACGGCTGCGATGCCCCAAGAGCAACAGAGCAACAGAGGGGTCCAATGGCTTAAAGCTCTTTTGAAAATAATATAAAAATTGATTATAATAGGTAAGAGGCATCTGCTTCCCAGCGTTAGTTTTCGTTAAAATAGTTCAATAATGCAAGTTTGAATGCTTTGCACAGAGATTTATCTTTCAATGCTGTAACAACATTACCCGTAGGAGTGTTCAAAATCATAGGGAACTCGCTCTACTCGCTGTAAGTAAACTTCTACACTGCAAAAAGTTTTGGTTTACTAAAGGGAAACACAGCAGCTAATTGGTTGGAGGTAATTCATTTGTTTGCAGGGCTTGGAAACTCTATTTCGATATACGTATAACTATTTTTTTTTTTTATCTCTCACCACTGCACATCACGTTCGAATAATAAAAAAAAAATAATATCATAATGTCTGAAGTAAGAATTCCTTATTCACCTTTTCATCATTTTCACCTCCCCTCACAATCATCACTTCTATCAGTGTGAAATCATCCTCATTAGCCTTCTTCTGTCCCTGATTCTCATTTCCCACATTTACGATCCATACCCTTACCTTAAATCCTGCCATAACTATCACCCTCGCCTCGCCTTTTCCTAAACTATCATCACCATGCAATGCTATCTTAAGCCAAGCTTTTCTCGCCCTCACCTCAGTATTAAAAAGCGTTACCTTACGACGAACTTAATATTCAGAATGGCCACCCGAACCCTACGGAGCATGATAAGCTAATAGCATACGTTTATATATTTAAGCATCCTAAGTTATACAATTTAGCGATTAATTTATTGGCTAAAGAGTTAATTATTATTAATTACTAATATTTAAGAGAAATTATTTTATTTTTTCTTAAAAAAAAACATGCGGTAAACTAATATTTTTTAAATTCTCAGGAATCAAATTCCATAACTTTGTCTCCTTACTCTTAACTGAGAATAATCCATAATTTGTTCTGCAATATTGCCTGTGTAATGTTTTACTTTGTTGTGTGCCATACGCATGAAATTGAGTATTGAAAAGTAATCCTATTCCTAAGTAAGGAATCCTACTGCTCAGTAAGTCAAACATGAAAAGGATAGACTGCAGATCATTGATTTGATGAATATCTAATATTTCCAGTCTCTTAAATAGCGGTTTTGACGAAGCTGTGTATTGTGAAAAACTAATTATGCTTATGGCCTTTTTTGCATCTTCAACAATTTATCTAATCTAGGCTGTAATTATTTGCCCACACAATATTACCATACATAAGTTGAGGATATATCAAAGAGTAATATAGACCTGTCAACAAATCCTGATTAATGACATAGCGGACTTTACAATGATTCCCATAAAATTTTGCCACCTTTTTTGTTATGTAGTTGATATGATGATTCCATGTTAAATGATCATCTATTATTACACCTGAGAATTTTGTGCTTTCTACCTTATTAATAATATTTCCTTTTAGAGTATATTTAAATCTTTCTTACATTGTTTTTGTTTGACTTAAAAATAATATAATCAGTTTTCTCCATGTTTAATGTTAGTTGATTGTGTTCAATCCATTTTTGAATATTTTACATTTCCTCGTTTGCAAGTATTTTAAGCTCATCTAAACATTTACCAGAGATAAAAATATTAGTATCGTCTGCAAATAATAATTATGAAAGACAATAAATCAGAACTTGAGTGAATATCATTAATATATAAATGAAAAAGCAAGGGTCCTAGTATTGATCCTTGAGGAACACAACATTTGGTACTCCTTTTACCTAAACATGTTGAGTTATATTTGACTATTTGCGGTCTATCAGTAAGGTAAGTTTTAAACCATTTGTAGCATATTCCTCTTATGCCATAAAATTCTAGTTTATCCAAAAGCATGTTATGGTTTACAGTGTCAAACGCTTTAGCAGATCTAAGAAAAGACCCATAGGGAATTCTCAATGGCTTTTCCTGTTTTATCAGTTGATAAAAAAGCTTGATCTGCAGCTGGTAACCCCCTAGAAACACACAATGCCTTTGTAGTGGCCCATCAGGCCGGAGCTTATCCCGGTTTCCGTAGCATGAAGCGACTAGGAGTATTTCTACTCCCCCCTGGATGGGATGCTAGTCCATCACAGGGTTACCCCCAGCAGTAAGTTCGCCTGTACCCATTTATACACCTGGGTGGAGAGAGGCACCATGAGAGTAAAGTGTCTTGCCCAAGAACACAACGCCGTGCACCGGACAGGGCTCGAACCAGGGCTCGAACCCGGACCGTTTGATCCGGATTCTAGCTCACTAACCATTATGCCACCGCGCTTCCCTCTTTATGATGCTGTAGGAGGTATGGCAAAAGCAGGAGGCGAAGTACTGATGAACAATGTGTTGGGTACCAAGAGAAAAGCAGAGTCCCCAAAAATCAAGAATACAACTGACTTGCACGTCATTCGATATTTGCTTGTGAAACAGTGCGTCTCTACCATGGCAGTTGCTGCAAAGACAAAAAATGAAGCTTATCACCGCCATTCCCTGGAGGTAATGAACCCTGGATTGGCCCAGTTTAACGTACCTCCCACGGATGTTTCATTGGAAAAGAGCAAGATTTATCCCATCTTTCCTGCCTCCAATACAAACCTAAGGCCCGTTGAGTTTTTTTTTTTTTTTTTTTTTTTTTTTTTTTTTTTTTATTGAAGGGAGCGACAATTATGTGGATCTTTCAAGAAGCTACTTTGATAGCAAAAGGCGGAAAGATTTTCGTCAATAGCAAGCTCATACCAGTCGCCAACATGGGACATTCCATGATCAAGCAAATCAAATTGTTGCTCAATGGGTCTTTGATAACTGAAGCGTCGGATGATTATGCCAAAAACCCTACATTCAAACTCTTCTCAACTTTCACATAGAGGCTCAAGATTCTTATCTGAAGTTATGCGGGTGGTATCATCATGGGGGTTTTCTGGAGGTCATCACCGACAATCAGATGGACAATGCCACGCCCCACGAAGCTTACAGTGCACTAGATCGCGATGTTCAAGCAACGTTAAAGGAAGCAAGGCAAGCTCGAGAAATTTTCTCCAATTTGGATGGAAACGATGTGAGAGAATTTATAATGATTGCGTTCAATCGTCCAACTTACTGCTTCCTAGCTAAAACCAAGATCGAGATGGACATAGATCTGAACGATTTAGGTGAAGGGGTTTTCAGGATGACGTTTCATCTCAAAGAAGTCAAACTAGATAGTGCCGTTACCTTGAACATGAGACAAATATTTCAAAAAAGGAAGAGGCATCACCCAATACCTTTGCAATTTGTTCAGAGGCAAAATGCCCCGTCGCTTGGTCATGGGTTTGCTTCACAACAAAGCCTACAATGGAGATCCACAATATGACCCCTTCTTCTTCCAAAGGTTTGGGCTGGAAAGCGTTCGATTAATCTTGAACGGAGAAGAATACCCATTCCCAGAAATTGAACTGGACAAAGACAAAGTTAACGACATTTATGGTTATCAGACACTGCTACAGGCAACAGGGATGACCCACAGAGGACCAAGGTTGGCCTTGACTCCCAGACAGTGGGGGCTGGAAAACGCCTTGTCACTACGTCCAATATTACTAGTTCTACAGCCTCTAGCCCCAGTTATACAGGACAAGTGGCATATTTAACGCAGCCAAGGATCATGTTATAAAAATGATTGTGTATGGAGAGTTTCAGAACAAGTTAGTAATTGACACACGGAGCAGTGACGTTCGATGGCAAGTACACGCCAGTATGACAGACTATGCCCTAAGCACCAATGAACTGTATGGTCTACCTTTGGTGAATGTGACACTGAGCAAGTTTTTCGGTGGAGTGTATGCTGCTGACAAGACGCATCAAAATATTGAAAGCTACCCCAAGACATTCATTGTCAATACAGATTTTTCAGACAAACCTAGAGAACATAGGTTTGGAGTGTGGCTTAACGACGAGACGCCATCACCACTATTACTCAAAAGAAATTAAACACTTCGTGAGAAGATCATTTCTGCAAGAAACCCCACGGGCCCTGCAAGAATACGCCTCAAGGTCATCTGGGGACTACGCACTATATTTCTTAATGATAAGAGCCAAGGGACAGCATATTCCTACTATCATGAAACAGTTTAAAGTACACGATTGTGTAAATAATGATCTTAAGGTAGTGAGGCATATTAAACCTTTTATTGAACAAAAGCTTGTACGCCCTGTGATTCAAGGACATAGTGCAAAGTCAAGATGACAAAATCTAAAACAGAGAGAGCCTCCAATCTGGATGAGAACGACGCATCCCGAGCTGTATAAATAAGAGTAAGAGAAACGTTGCAATAAAGATTATTTGATCAATATGAGCGTCACACAGCATGGAAACAAAACTTTACTGTGGTGTAAAGCTGAAGTTAATGTTCCTAACCCATAACCCTTATTATAACTATATGTAAAGAAACAACACAACCAGAATATTTGTGGGGAAAAGGGGTAAGGGATGAAGCTCTCCAATTAAGAATTGTAGGTCACTTTTCCTAGGATTTCCCCGGGGGTGATAATCCCCCAGGGTACTCAGTACGAGGTGCTAATCCTCAAGAGGGGGTGATAATCCCCCAAGGGTACTGAGTGAGAGGTGATCATCCTCTCTAGGGGGTGATAATCCCCCAGGGTACTAAGTGAGAGGTGATAATCCTCTCTAGGAGGTAATAATCCCCCAGGGTATATAGAGTTGATAATCCTCTCTAGGGGTCGAATCCCCCGGGTTAAGGAGTAATAAGAGTCTATGGGGTAAAGGGTGACCTCTATGGGAGCACTTCATCCCGAAACCCATCTTTATTGAACTGAACAATAAAATAAAGCTCACTACCTTAAACTGAAATTAGCACTAGTGAGGGAAAATAACCTCGCAATTATTAATTATTTATAAAACCTCTGTAAGCCTGCTACAATGGCATGAGACAGGTAGATTGTATTCCTTGAAATATAAGTAGCTCTGAAACATGTATTAGAATACAAAGGTATTGCAGTGAGAACTAAGGTGTAAACAGTAACTTCAAATAACGACTTTATAAATTATGGCAATAAAATTATACCATAATAATAAACCAGCAGAGAGGGATAAAACAGGGAAGGGTGGGAAGGAAATTTTGGTTCTGCGATTGAGGAAAGTGCAAGAACTATGCTGTGCACGGCTGAGCGTGTGATTATACAGTGCAAGATTTCACGTGCGCGGTAGATGCTGATTGGCTGAGCGGGATCACCCGACATATTGCCCGACATGGGTAACTAATATGTGGGAAGTGATCCATGACCGGAAGTGATTTGATTTATTCTCTCTACTGGGGTGTATGGTTAGACATTAACTATAATTTATATTTGATATAAATTGGCTTAAAGCTGGCGAAAATATGGAATATAGTCAGCTTTACGATACCTTTACAGTTTTTAAAGTTGACCTTTAAATCAGCTTTACACTCATGTTTAAAGCTTGCTTAAAGAGATGGAAACATTTAAGCCATATTTACAACTTTAATTTTCCGTAAATCTCCACTTTCGTGCTGTGGTCTGTGATTCAATCATTTTGCTTCAAGACTCCATGAAGTATTATGGTAGTTGGTGGAAGTGGATCTCGAAAGACATTTCTCGTGGAAAGGATTCTATATTATTTTTCTCAATTGACAGACAAACCTCTTTATCACATCCACTATGTCTATGGAGCAGAGCAAGCCAAATTCAGAGACATGAAAGAAAACCTCAAGTCCAAAATTACATTTTCTACTCAGCTACCTGAAGGGCCCGAAGATCTCCTGAAAAATTTCAAAACTCAACCAAGTCTTTTAGTCATTGATGATTACTAGCATGAGGCTGAAGACGATCCTCGCGTGGCCAATCTATTCACAAAACATTCCATCATTGTGAGTATCTTTATCGGCCAAAGCATACTTCCAAAAGGAAAATATACCAGAACCATGTCTACCAATTCGCACAATTACTTTTGTTTTTATAGCCCCCGAGACAAAGTATCAATCAAGAGGGGCCTTTGCAGAAAGTTACTGTTATGCCATTGAGTCGTTCGGTGGTGCCATAACAGAACCGTTCAAATACATGTTTCTTGATCTACACCCAAAGACACTGCGAGATCAGGGAATAAAGGCCAACGTTTTACCAAACGAAGGATTTACCGTGGTATACAAGCCAAAGGAGATTGCTGACAATGACTCCAGGTAACGAAAAGGAGAAAATGGCGCCATTGCGATTCGCTATAAATTGAGTACCCAGCCTCTCTGGGGTATAAATACTCACTGACAAGCGACAACACAAGGATGACTACCAAGAGAAAAAAGCAAGAAGGAAAAGGAATGGTGGTAATGCGAGGGAAAGGTGCTGCAAAGGGCCCCCCATCTCGCCCACTTACGACGACAGAACCTATTTCTGAAAGGTGTCCTGGCTAACATTAACTATGGACTCCGAAAGGACATACTTCGATTTGCAAACAAAGATCAGATAGATGCAATCAGGGAGATGGTTCATAACATTCTACGCAACGGGATTGATTTAAAACCAGAGCATATCCAGGAACTAAAGAAGCATGCTACGTTGACCAGAACCCTCGCCAATCGAAATCAATCAGTCAAAAAGAAGCGAGAAGCCCTGGCGACTCAAAAAGGGAGTAATTTGTTTACATCTCTGGGAAAGATCTTTATGAATCTGGTGGCCAAACCCATCTCGGGAATAGTAGGATTACAAACAAGACTATAGAGATATAAATGTAGAACATCAAGACAGTTGAAAGATACAATGGCGAGACGCATAAGACGATGCAGGCGACGTGAACAGACAGAGCACGGGAAGCGAAAAAAAGAGAGGTGTTAAAAACAGCGCCAGAGATGAAAAGGGTTCTTACTGGGTGCCTTGGGGAGCGCTGTCATTGGTTTATTGCTAGAGCCCGTTATTTCAAAAATAATCAAGTGAGTGGAAACGACTCAGTTTGGTGTGGTGACCGGTACGATGACGTGTTCCCTGAAGTAGAAACGCAAAACGCGAAAGAGACATAAAAGGCCCCAGAAACATGGAAATCTATACATTCAGCGTGGAAAAGGAGTCAACAAAAATAGAAGAATCCTCATCTATCATCGTTTGCACGTAAACAACCAACATAAGCTTCGAAAAGATGATCAAGATTCCAGCCGATGATAAGACTCTGCGATAAGAGCTCACTACCCCTGGAAATCTAAAAGGACTCGTGTGGAGTGCACGAAAAATGAATGATTTGCTGTGTGATCAGTTGATACCGGACAGTCAAAAAGCAAGGCTTTTAACCAATGAAGACCAATCCTACGATGTTTTTCGAAGTAGTGTAAAAAGCACGGTTCCATTGGTGCGTACAGTGAAGGACAAACAAGGAGAAGGAAACAACGAATGGATGAAAAAGAAATGGAAGAACAAAATGTTCTTCGAACAGACATCAAAGTAACAGACGCGTATAACACACCACACTCTTTCGCCAAATGAAAGAAAGATCAGAAGAATACGTGATGACAATGACCCAGAGGATGAGGAGGATGAGGAAAACAAAGGAGGGGAAATTGAGACGCCCGTCGAAGGCTCATTGAACCAGGTAAAAGTCTTAAAGTCTTATCAAAAAATCCTAAAGGAGTGTCGAAAGGCCACGACAAGCAGTCACCGATTCACGGCACCTTCGTGAAAGGTTTAAAAACTGGCAACGTTTTCCTGATGGCATACTTGCTTCCCAAACGCCCAAGACATAACTTTCAATGTCATGGCAAGAAAAAAGTCTAAACGTAACTCACAAAGGAAAAAGAGACGAACACCGAGACACCATGTTGTTGCGAAAAATATCCTATTTTATCTCAAGCGGGTGGTGGTTTTGTTTAACGCAAGTACAGTTTAAACCCCGAGAATAGCACTTGTGGAATCCCATAGATGGCAAATACAACTATTCTGGCCCATTTACAAAATTGGATAAAAGATTGCCTCGACAAGAATTGCAAGCAACACGACATCGCTTACAAGGATGCTAAAGGGGACAATAAAAAAAGTGGGCGCCGACAAGAAAATGATCAACGCCCTTAAAGTCAAGGGAAACAGGAAAACCTGGTCTGAAGCCATCATTCAAAAGATCCTGCAAACCTAACATCGACTTGGATTATAAGAAAAGTGAATCCATCATATATAGGTCTTTTTTATTTACAATCCGGACAGTTGTAAACTGTAATCAAAGTGACTCTTCGTGCTTTCTTTGTTTTTTCTTGAAAGGACATTGCTGGGGTATTAAGGTAGAATTTAGTGTTATTTTAGAGAAGCAAAAACTCTAAATTCCCAACAGAGAAAGTAGTACAAGTTTGGGGTAACAACCTCGTCCCCAGGGTCTTCTCGGCCCCATTTTAAAAACGGAAAGAACCTTCTGTCTATCGATTTAAAAACAAAGCCATTTCGGACGATATTTCGGCCGCGTTTAGCACTTGTGTTTGGAGATTTTAAAAGGTTCTTGAGGTAAAATCATATGTGACACTGGTACGCTTGTTTCGGCTTATCGAATAAAAAAAACATCAAAGACACGCAGACATCCTCTGTTCCTAAATATTTAGGCCGCGATTGTCTCGTGTTTGGAGATTCTTAAAAGGCACTTGGCTCGGTTAATGGATTTAAGAACGAGGTATATTCATGTGTAACACACGGCTCACGCTTCCAATGTGTCCCTCTTCAGAACAACAGCAATATACATGGGTTCGAATATGCATTACATAAACCACAAGACGCAGGAATTTGCAAGGCAATGAACTGCGAAAAATCGTTGAAATGACGAAAAACCGTCAAGGTTGCGAAAAATCGCGAATTTTGTAAATTTTGTCAAATCCGCAGGCGGGCTCAGGTGAAGTGTTCGAATAAGCATTTCAATCCACAGCAAGACGCGGAAATGTGCAAGACAATAAACTGCGGAAAATCGTTAACATGACGAAAACCATCAAGGTAGCGAAAATCATTGCGTTTGCTGAATTTCGTCAAACGCTAAATTTTGTAAGTGCGTTCAGTGCTGGACATAAGTGCTTTAAAAACTCTGAAGAGAACCGACAAAGTTACATCAAAATACTCAACCTGACTTGAAGCCACCGCTTTTTCTTTTATGAAGTCAAAGGGCTTGAGGATGAAAATATACACTACTTGCACACGGGCGCTACTTACAATACAACACTAACATTACTCTACTTACAATACACTACTTACAATACGGTACTTAGAGTAATAACACTTAGTGCTTAATATTATTAACCTTTTTTGTTTGCACTACAGTAACACATAAATAGACCATGCAGATGCCCAATTAATTTCAGTTAAAAAAAAGACAACTTTCTAGCGCGTAAAACTATTGAAGCTTAGTAAATCCATCGGACAATCCATTTCTTTCCATGAAATAGATTGCATTAAGATTGCAATAGAAGTTCCCTTGCTTTTGCCTTGCTGTCTCCCTAATGCTCTTCCTTCCCTTTTTATAACATGTTATAAAGCCTCCAAAGGACGAAAATGTTAATTAAATATTATCTTTCAATTTTGTATACGACAGTGATTTAACATCAAACGCTATTACGTCTCTACCTGACGGGATATTCAGCAACCTTACATGTTTAAAATTGCTGTAAGTGAAATAAAGCACCTCCAAAACAAAGCTGCTCACCCGACATACCCTTGGTAGTTATTTTCAACTAATCTTTATCATTACCCCTATTCTTATACTCATCCTCACTTCATCGTCATCATTATCACCTACACGCTTAGTTTAACCCTAACCTTTACCACAACCCTTGCCCTATCCGTCAACGTCACTGTCACCCTCGTCTAAGCTATCGCCATGCAATCTTATCTCAAGCCAAGCTTTCCTCGTCCTCACCTCGCCTGCCGCTGCCTTACTCTCGCTCTCCTCCTTGTTCTTTCCCCTTTCCGTATAGCGGACGCAAATACTTAAAAAAAGTTAATCAAATGTTATCTTTCAACTTACTATGTTTATGTTATTTTTTTGTACACGTACAGTTATTTAGCATCAAATGCTATTCAATATCTACCTGACGGGATATTTAACAACCTTGAATCTTTAACAATGCTGTAAGTAAAATAAAGTATCACCAAAACAAAGTTGTTCACTCGTCATATGCTTGGAAGTAATTTCCGTCAAACCTCAGACCTTTAATATGGCAAATTTAAAAACTTGGGAAACAATAAAAACGTTCTCTGACAAAATACCCAAAACGGTACTACCAACGACGATTTGCGAGGTTAATCCTGAACGTTGTAAAAGCGAAGGAAGGATGTTGAAAGTTTATCCTGATATGGAATGGTCTCGCTCTTGAGATCTAGGACGTACTGAAATCAGAAATATGCTCCTTGGATTTGTCTAGAAACGCCATTATATCCCTACTGTGATTAGTGTGTTTAACGGCCAGACAGTACGCTTTACTACCACGGAGGTTGAAAGCTACATGCTAGTAAAACGTACTTTTATTCGATCACTTCTGACCTTTTGTGTTCAAAAAGGGAACTGGAGTCATTCCCTTCACTAATCTAACCCTGAACCCGAATCTCTCACTTATTACATCGCTTGTTGCAAATACAAGACGTTTTCTTCAGACACATTACCATTAGATGGGACCTTTCGACATTAAACCTGACAGGAGTATTACTTCTGTAACCTAAATTGAGGTTACCCAGCGTACTGCCGTAAGAAAGGGGCTATTCTATATAACGAGGCTCAACTGTTCAGCCTGTCAGTCATATATCCCAGTGTGGCGATTTCATTGGTTGGGAGCTGAAATCAACTGGTTTTTTGGTGTATTGTGATCCAAACTTGTCTCGTTTCCAGTACTGAAGACAGATTAAAATATGTAAAAGAAATAATATCTAGGTTCTCACGTATTAAATTATCCGTTTTGTTGTAAGGCTGCAAACGAAACAACCAAAACAAGGTTTAGGAATAGTAAAAGATTCATGCAGCTACCCTGCATTATTCTGCGAAAGCACGGGATTTCTGGCACCGCAAGCGACCTGAGCTTAGCGCCGCTAACATAAACTTAAGAATAAACGAGTTGGAAATAAACAAATATATGTTAAGGGCTTTCTAAAAAGTGAAATCGTTTTCTCGAGTCAAAACCTATTTACATATTGCTGAAGAATAAGGTTTTAGTCAAGCATGTACCACATATAAAATCAAAAGAGTAAATGCAACTTGTAGTTTTGATTTTTGTCGCTTTAGGTCTTAACAGTCTTTGTGTGTGTGATCAACACGAATTTTGATTTAGGATTAATATATAATTTTCTGTTTAGCGTTTTCTGTTTAGTGCCTATGCAGTACAAGATAACTCCCGCTTATTTTTAAGGCTTTTTAAAATAAAGAAAAATGCAAATGCAAATATCGCGACGTATACATGAAAATGAGGCTTTTCGGTAGTAACCGCTGCTAAGGGCGAATTGAGCACTCATTCCATGTATGCGAGTTGTTTACACTTGGTTGAAGCTATTTTTTTCGAAGATATTCCCACAGCAAACCTATATTTACAGAAAGTATCGTTCAATAATGTTTTATTAATATTTAGGAGCCATTTCAAGGTCGGTATACTCATACAGTTTTTGTTCTTGAAGCCTTTCAGTATGCAAATGTTCGTTCAAGGGCGCCATTAATAAGCAAATAGGGACAGTTTGTACTAGCCGTTCCGCAAATACAATCGCTTGCAATCGCTAACAGGCACTATGTGCGGGGCATTCAATTGTAAATATACTAAGACATTAGACAATGCTAGTACGCCGATGATTCAAGGCACATTTATGTTATAAATGTCCGTTTCGCTACCCCATCTGCAGGCGTAAGCAAAGAAAAGTATACAAAGGAAATTGCGTCAGTTTTAATTAACCCTTTTGCAACGGGAGAGCACTTATCTGCTTATGACGTCACTGTTTGGTTCATATCTGGCCGATTTTAAAGAAATTTTCACACCAAAATGTGTACCGATGTCTTGTAAGACAGGATATCGTGTCGTGGCATTGCGATCGAAGAGACGACCGTCGTTTAAGGAGCGAATAATGTAAAGTTTGAGAGTTTCAGTCAGTCTGAGTAATTCAAATAATTCTGAAAGGATCTAAGCTTTTTTTAAACATTGTTATATTTTTTACTACATTGGAATCCAGTTTCAAAGATTAATAATTATCAAAGCAATGAGTAAAATTGTAAGCATTGAACGATATAGGAGGTTTTCAAACACTGGATGGCGTATAAAAATCATCAGTCTGCTCAGCTTGGTATGGAACATTTAATTTTGTTATATACCCCAAGTGAAATGCATTTTTTTTTTGGACTTGCACGTAATTCTTATCAGGACGTGTGCGGCTTGCATAGGATGTGGCCAAAAGCCACATCCAAGATTGAATTCACTGTTTCTTTTCCGTACTCGAGAGTTACACAAAACACAAAAATAAATTTGTACTCAAAAATTTGACTTGAATGTAAAGAAATTTCTCAATGTAAATTCGAAACCGCAAAAGCATAACGCAGGGTAAAACTTTCAATGAATAAATTCGTGTCGTTTTATTTTTCAACGGAAGGAAAATTCAATGTTGAAATATACAGAGCGTTTACACACTGTCCCCGTGGACACTGTGAGTTCTGTTTGTATTAGCTGTTTTTGGTCCATATTTATTTAGCCGGTCCGGTCCATGTGCGTGCGCTAATCACGCGTAAAATTTTGCGCAGAAGGGATGCGCAATGCAATACTGAGGAATCACCTTAAATGGCTAAAGATGATATCGGTCAACTTTCACTCTAAACGGAGGACGTGTTATTTAGCCGAATGGATCCTTACTTTATAACTTTTAAGTATATTTTTACACAGCAAAACTATCGTTTAATTGGATAACCTCGTCTGCTTGAAATAAGAGAGCAATATTTTCTTAGCATTTACCGTGACAATGATTCAGGAATTGAGCACTAAATTTTACATTACAACTGTTTTATGGGCTTCTTACCTTTCATGACCCCCCCCCCCCCCCCCCCCCCCCCCCGGTTTAATATGTCAAACCTTTTTGGGATCATTTTAATTATTTTATCAATTATTTTCAGTAATTTGTCTTCAAATGCCATTGCAATACTACCCGGAGGAGTGTTTAAAAACTTTAAAAATCTTCAAACGCTGTAAGTGAGTAACATTGGACAATATTAAAAGGCATTCCGTTGAACTCTATCGTAGATGCGATTCATATTAGCAAAATTAAAAACGTCCAGTGAAGTTATTCAGGCCTTGTTTTTTAGCCAAAACGAACATTTTTTTTTTTACATCTACTCACCTTTTGACATTGGAAAACTGTATCTGCGAGGCATGATTTAAAAATAGTTATCAGTAGAAATCGAAGAAATCGAAGCCAAAGTCTTAGAAAGTTTTAAGTACTCCTTCTTTTTCAGTGGAATCACCTAAACCGAAATGGAGTGAGAATCAGTTCGAATGCACAAACTCGGCGACAAACAATGATCGACAAACTTTGACCGTAACACTATAACTTGAATTTGTAACTGCTAATTTGTTTCCTTCACATTTACAACGGTTTTGTTAGCAACTACATTGATATTGCATTGCAAACCTTTCAGGGGGTTCGTCTTGCCGCGGAATAAATATACTCTTTTTCTGGACAGTTGTTACGTCATTACAACTGAACAATCTTGTGTCTTTTTTAACGCAGTGGCTAGCTATTCGTAGGCCACCCGTACGGCGACTTGTATTTGCTATACGTACGGGAGTCAACAGAATTCACTGAATTTCTACGAAAATATTGATTATTGCCAGTCCAAAATATTATATTTACCTTTAGAAGAGTTAATCGATTCTAGTGAGCACCGTTTATTTGAGCCAGACTTATTTGCGTAGTCTCTGCATACATACAATGTGAACGACTCGCGACACTTGGAGTTTTTTCAAGCTTACCTTACGCAAACGTCATGCAATCAGAAGGGACCGTACGGCGACTTGTGTTTGCTATTCATACGGGACTCCTCTGAGTATAAGTAATAGTTGCCATTCAATCCAAGAATCCTATACCTGCTGCTGAACGATATATATAAACAGCTGAAGACTTTTATCAAACAATGTCTATCTAATGCAGCTTTATTTTGTCCCTTGAAGGTACTAGATGTGTCACAGGATGCGGGAGGAGAAAATTTTAGAAGTATTCATCCTTCGGTAAACTAAAGGGCGAGTAACCAGATTTTCTTCGAAAAGAAATATTTATTAAGCGCTGAGTATTTCAGACAAAATGCGGGAGAAGTTTAGGCACTCAAGTTCAGGCATTCGCAGTATACTTTGTGGTCACCAATTAATCACGTTTGCGTGAGTTTAGCTCGGAAAAAAATTCGTCAAGTGAGTCGTTCGCATGGTATATAGGGACTACGCAAATAAGTCTGGCTGAAATAAACGGCGCTCACTAGTCGCCGTACGAATAGCCACTGCGTTTTTTTAAATAACCGCGCAGTATGACCGCGCGCTAAATTTAGATCGAAAGAAAAACTATCATCGGAAGAGGATCGTGTACGGGGGATGTGTTTCGGTGAACGAAAACGGCGTTTTAGTGTGGATGATTGATATTTAACCTCTATTTAAACACGATAGATATAAAAGCTTGTACCTTGTGGGGTCGGGTGGAAAAAATAAAACAAAATTAATAAAAAAGAAAAAAAAATCAAATTTCTTAAATGCACGCCCTTCTAAAAAAAATAATCGTTTTATGGTTAATTGATTTCAACTCATTTGCAGTGATTTATCTGCAAACGCTATCACTTCTCTACCTAGTAATGTGTTCAATGGCTTGGCAAAGCTTAACGACTTGTAAGTACCGCAGGCCTAGTAAAAAATATTAGAAATTAGAATAGTATCAGCAGTCATTCCGCTAACTTGTTTAAATAGGTTAAATAAAGTTCATTTCCAAAAGCAATAACATAAACATTGACTGCTTGATTGTTAATTTGTGTCTCCGTGGATAACGTTTCACAGGAATCTTGCTTCGAACGATATTCAACTTTTACCCGATGGATTGTTTCTCAAACTGCAAGGGTTATTGTGGCTGTAAGCAAAATGCACACGAAAATAGCTGTTGTCACAATTCTCTCCGGTTGACCCTGTTTACCCTCTGACGCACAAGCGAGTCTATACCTCCACCGTGGTACAAGGGTACAAGCTGGGCGGGGGGGGGGGGGGGGGGGAGGTCGCTGGAACCATCCTAGGGTTTTCGTTCTATTACTGCAGAAAGAAATTATATAGCTCACTCTACAAGATGACACAATTTGAGTCAACAGTGGCGTCATATGACGCCATTCAAGCTGCCATCTCTAATCCGCAATTTGGGATTTCACCACTTTGAAATTGACGTTTGAAATTGAAATTGAAATTTGAATTTGAATTTGAATTTAAAATTTATATCAAATCAATCCAAAATATAAAAGGAATTTTAAAATTGACAAATCGTACGACTTTGTTAAAAAAACTGGAAAAATTACAGAATTATTTCAAAACTTGAGATCATTTGCCTACCTACATGTAATTATGACGTTGTTATGGCAACGTAGAAAATCATGGAGAAAGTTAATATATCTAAACTTCTACAAGGGAAGAATGGATACCCACTGAACTTTCAAGAACCATAAAGGAAATTTACTGTTCAATATTATGAAGCAGCGTCATGATAGGGGAGTGGACGGGGGTGGGGGAGGTGAGGAAGGGAGGGGGGGGGGGGGTGAGTATCATGCACACCCCATCCCTTGTACGTACGGGGGTAACAAAAGAATATGTTATCGCAGTGGTATCAACTAAAAGTGGTGTCAACTGTAAGAACAGCTAATATACTCTTCTAGGTCTGGGGACTAACAGTGAAATCCGAACCGGAGAGGAAATTCCCTGTTGAAAACTGCGAAACAGCCTCATGATATGGGAGTGATGGGGGGGGGGGGGGGGGGGTGTCATGCACGCACACCCCATCCCTTGTACGTACGGGGGTTACACAAGAATATGTCATTGCAGTGGTTTCAACTGAAAGTGGTCTCAACTCTAAGAGCGGTTATTATACTCTTCTAGCTGTGAAATCAAAAGTTGTTTCATAATTGCTTTAAGTTAAACTTTTTCAGGGGCGATCAGAACATTTTAGGGAACTTTAATGTGTTGAGCCGCAGTCGTTTAGACTGATTTATGGATGCCCTTTGTAAAAGCCTTGAAAGTTTTATTTTGCTCCGCGTAGAGGAAATATATATAGTTCTCTTTCTTTAAATACTACTGTTATGTTAAAATTGCATATTTTATAACCATGTCTTATCTACCTTTCCAAACTATACAGGTCATTGGAATCTAACCTTATTCGCAGCCTTGACCATGACTTATTCTCAACTGATCCAAATTTGTTTGATTTGTAAGTTCGAGTAAACTGTTCAGAGGACTTTAAAATTGTCAACAAGAATAAACAGGTAGAAATGTCTTAAAATTAGTCTAATTTCCAGAGGTGAATATAAGAATGGAACATTCTGATTGGTCGAAATGCACTAGTTTATGACGCTATATTCACCGCGCTAGGCGGTGAATATAACATTTCAGGGCTTGATTACTCAGCCACACCACCTTTGCCATCCAGGCAAGTCAACATTGCAGCATTCGCTGACTGAAATTTTCGTTCATTCTAAAGAAATCACTCCATGTCCGGAGTATTCAACACAGTTGGGATCTTGGAAAGTGTCTGCCAAGGCTTTTGGACCGAAAATATTTTCAAGAGATTATTCTCAAGGCATTTAAAATTTATGGTAAACACAGTGGTTTTGTAAATCGCACGCGGCCATGAGAAGCTCAATCCGATCAAAATTATTCAGTTCTCTTCAGACCAGAGCTGCTCGACTCAATTCAAGCGGATTTACACAATTGTTCACAAGTCGCCGATTACTAATCAAAGCTACTAGATATCTGTCTTTTTCTTCGTGTTTGTTTTGTTCCGTTTTATTGCTTAAACTAAAGTGAAAATTCTGATTTACGATGAATTAAACTTGTTTACAATTATGCAAGCGAGCACTGGTGTTTGTTGTTTCCGTGTTTTAGATCTTCACTTTGCAGTTCTTGATATTCACCTCTTAAAATTAGACTAAAACAATTATTCACCTGAGTCTCAGTGAATCTCGGCGAATATTCTCCTCGACTACGTCTCGGGGAATACTCACCGAGATTCACTTCGCCTTCTGCGAATAATTGTTAAATTATACTCTGGGTATCCAGACATTACCCTTCGCTCGAGCAGTTACTGTAGGTAGTCTTGTGGAAAAATGAATTTATATTTAACTCGAGAATCTCGCAATTATCCAGATGTCTTCAGTGTATTGGTTTAACAACTAGCTCCGGCTGAAAATGTAAAGAGACGGTTCAACCCCAAATTAAAAAAAAATAGCCGTCGCGTTTCACGCTGTCCATGATATGCAGAATTGGATAAATTTACGTTGTTGTATTGCAGATATATTGTTCTGGTCATTAAGCCTTTTGTTTGGTGACGTTCTCGTTGCCTTTGCCGTCGTAGTTTGCTTAAGCTCCCTTCGTGTTTCTGAATACTTGTCCCTAAGTTCTAGTTTTTGCGGGCAGATCACTTTAAAGCACGTATGCAGATCTTCGTTAGAGCGATTTTCAGTTTGTTTCGTAAGTTAAGGCATAAATGTAAGTCGTTAATAATTAATAATTAATAATTAAGAAAATAAAATAAAAAATCCTTAACATATTGACGATACAATTACTTGCAATTCTGTAAGATTTTATCGCGTTCAAGACACGCTTTTTTTCCATTTTGTGTCCACAAAGTACAGACACAATGTTTCTGATAAATGGATTCTTTCTCTCTCTCGTCAATCGATTTCGATTTCCTACTCGCTCCAGTCCATGAACAATCCATTAACATGGCTTCAAGCTAAGCCTCTTAAATCGAGGGTTTGGACGGCGGTTACGTTTTCCGCGCTTTCTCAGTTATAGCTGAAATTCAGCTCATTCCTCCACTGCCAGTAGATTTTGCAAGGTCTTTTTTTAAGTAAGAAAAATGGCACTTTCTCCAAGACGATTACCGTAGAGGTTTTGTCTCTACTACATTACTTTTTTTTGCGTGTAATCATTTGTTATATTTTGTTCAGGGATTTGTCTTCAAACAATATTCGACACCTTTCTCCAAATCTTTTCCAATCTAGGAATATTCTCCAATACCTGTAAGTAAATCAAGCGTAGTTTTAAAATTTCAAAGCACATCGATTAATAAATATTACCCTTTATTATCCAACACTGCTTCGTAGAGTACAGAAGACGCGCGAAACGAGTACAAATATCACATCATATTTGTACTCGTCTTATTCCCCCGACCGCGCGAAAGATTAAAAACCATGGCAAGTCAGAGTTTTGGGGAAGCGAAAACGTTGGATAATAAATATCTTATTAGACATTTTAGTGTGTAGTATCGCTGTAATTTTTTTACTCATCATTTGTATTTTGACAGCAGAATCTTTAGCAAATACGTTACAAATTAATTTTGAAATTATAATGAAAATTAAAAGAAATAAATATTGCAGAACTGACAGGAATTTCAGTGACTATTTCCCGCGAAAATTCAGTCGTATTATGAAAGAACTGTTTGGATTTTCATTGCCCCCGCAGGGTTTTGGCCCAGAGGCCAAAACCCGAGGAGGCATCATTGTAGTCCGCTCAGAAATTAAGAAATGCGAATATAATACTGGACTTTCAAGCCTCGCACAGCCGCGAAAATGGCGGCAACAGAATGCGTGCTCGAAGAATGTTGTGTTAGCCTGCAAATATCGCCGGTTTCGGGTAATGTAAAATAGAAAAGAGCTCTACTTAGCTTGTCACTAGCTTTTGTCCTTTGAACGCCAGTAGGTTTCCGCGGTCCACTTGGTCAAGGTAGACTCTGTTACGAGATTTATTATGTCCCTCGCCCCAGGCCATCATGTATGCATAAATTAGCATTAATTAAAGTTGTTGTTTTGTGCTCCAAAATGGCGTGTTGATGAAACATGGTGTCAGAAGTGCGTACGTCTCTCGTTGAGTAAGAAAGCCTCCGCGAGTTTCGTGACCGACCCACACGCCGGAAAACACATCCCTGAACATCCAGTATACAGTAAAGAAAGCTACAAAGCCTGGATGGTTCTGTGAATCGAGGATTCGAAAGGATTATATGATGGCCGCGAGCAACTTCGCGACTCCAGCACCGATGGACATGAAGTGGGACCTCGCGCACAATTGGTCGTTTTTCCAATCCCAGTTTGAGAATTACGAGATTGCTGTCGGTCTGGATAAAAAAGATGAAGCAATCCGAGTCGCTACGCTATTATCCGTCATGGGCAAAGAGTGTTTCCGAGTATTTAAACACATCGAAATGGCGGATGATGACAGGAAAAAGATCGACCCAATTTTGCAAGCGCTACAGGCGCATTTCGAACCAACCCGAAATGTCATTTACGAGCGCTACAAGTTCAACACTTGTGAACAGAGCCAAGGTGAAACATTCGCACAGTACATCACAAAACTTCGGCAGTTGGCATCAACATGCGAGTTTGGTACTCTCGAGAACGACTTGATTCGAGATCGGTTGGTGTTAGGTACCATAGACGCGAGTGGACGGGCCAGAATGCTTCGAGAACCCAAGCTAACCCTACAAAAGGCAACCGACATGTGTAGAAACAGCGAAATCACGAGTTTACAGCTACGAAATCTGAACAACGATAAGGTATCGGAAGTAAAATTTGTCAAGAACGACAAGAAAGGAAAGAAACCGAAAGGCACGCCCTCAAAGCATCATGGGTCAGAAAACGCGAGAAAAGAAACGCCCCACGCTTGTACATATTGTGGTGGAAAACATCCAAAACAGGGAAAGCACTGCCCAGCATATGGTGTAACTTGTACAAACTGCAAGAAGATGCATCACTTCGCCAAAGTCTGCAAACAACCCAAGAAGCCCAACAATGTAAACATGCTTGATGCGCCTTCAGATGAGGCAGATTCATCATCAGATGAGTCAGTGTACAACATGGAACACACCGTGGGCTCGGTTAAAGCTTCAGGCGAAAAGTGGTTTGCAACACTTTCTTTGAGTGTCAATGGAAAGACTCCATGTGACATACCGTGCCAGATGGACTGTGGCTCTACATGCAACCTCATTAGCTATGCTGACTACTGCAGGATTACTCAAGATGGAGACCCTAAGCTGCAGAAATCTAAAGCCAACCTACGTTTGTACGATGGGTCAGTTATATTACCAAAAGGAACATGTACTTTACATTGCAGTCGACAGGGAAAAGAGCAACTGCTAGACTTCCAAGTGGTTGATATTGATCAGAAGCCCTTGCTGTCAGCAACAACATGTGAGGAACTCGGTCTGTTAACAGTTAATCTGGATGAGAGAGTTCACGCTGTTGAGGACGCGGGGCCGCAAAGAAACCCAGTTGAAGCACGAGTACCAACAAGCCCTTTAACTCTCGAGTACATAGTAGCAAACTATGGTGATGTGTTCTCAGGATTAGGATGTCTACCAGGTGAATACTAGACAAAATCTCGACTTGGCCAAAGGGGGAGCGCAAGTAGTATCGGTAGGTGTGATAAAATGCTCGCAAGGAGTATCGGTAGGTGTGATAAAATTTCCTGTACGGTGATTGGTCAGTGATGACGTAAGATGAACCATGATTGGGTAATATCGATGATGCCAAACCACGTGCACAAATCACAACAATAGTCAACAAATGACGCTTGCAAACGTTGATTGCAATTAGGTTGCTGCAGTTTCCTTCGGGTTTCCTTCGAGCTTTATTGATTTCACAAGGTCTAGAAGCCGAAACTTACGCAATTGATATGATCAAAAACAAGAATAGTACGTATTGGTCTAGAAATTTATCTTGTTAGCGCGTTGCGAGCAGCTCTCGTTCGCTCGCAGGATTGACAGACTCAATCCGAAATCGAGATTTGTCAGACACAAATCACACTTTACAAGAGGGGTTTGAAAGACTCGGGCCACAACCAAGATATAAAGTTAGCAGCTGCGATAAGTTAAAAAAGAGTTAAAGAAGGAGCATTGAAAGATAATTTAACCGTGAGCATTGAAACTCGCAGAGAAGTGAGAAAGTTTTCACTTGAGACACATGTATAACTACTAAACTAGCCAGCTGTCGATCCAGTGTTTTCGGCTTTCAGGCGGAACATCATATAACGTTAATTGAAAAAACTCAAGTGGTAGAAATAAGATATAAAAGACTCGATCAGTCTTCAGGCATTTAAGTAAAATTTGTAACTGAGACTTGTCGAGAAGGAAAGAGAATTCAAAAGAGTTCTTGAGATAATCAAATCTCACGGCAGGCGCTTCTATTGACAGAGGTGAGAAATCTTTTGGCATCCGTTTCGAGCTCCGCTGTCAAGTTTGTCATTGTTGCTTGAGCTCCCAGTCCTAATATATTGAAACAAAAAATCTGAAAACAGCTGATCCTAACTGGTAGTTTCAAAACGTTTGAATTTGAATAGTACAGAAGTTTATCCTCGCTGAGATCACTCATTACCAGATTACAGCAAAAAAGGCAAAATGATTTCAGGAAGTTGGGGACGCGTTCGTGTAATTACATTTACGTGTTATTAGTCATTCAGAATTTTTTCATAGTTTGGCTTTGTTTTACTTATCTACTTGGCTTCAACAATTCATACTAAAAGTTTGTTTTAAATGGCACGTCTTCGTCCCATGATCTTGAAAAAGAGAAGGCCAGAAACAAGTGATACTTTGTGAGCAGAACACGAGAAAAATTAGTGTTTTCTTCTGAATTATCGCAATACTGTTCAAAACAGAAGCCTGATTTTCAATCAATTAAGAAACTAGAATAGCCAAAATATCAAGCGAAATAATTGACTGAGAAAAAATTGCGCTGAGAAAAAAATATTAACAGCGGGGGCAGCTGTAGTGTTAACTATACCTAGTGGTATATTCAGATTAGTTTGGTTTGCCTCAAAAGCGTGAAAATAAACCTTATATTTAAGGCAGTCTAAGTAGCAGTGATCCACTGTTCTAAATAGGAGACCTTGCGACATCGTTTCTTCCGACGACACGGGACTTTCAGCTCATGTTATCATGTTTACTCTGGACCCTTATGTTACAGTCCTTCGCAACACTCTTCTGATATGACCCATTCCGTGTTTGTGGGATCTTTGTAATGTAAGCATTATTGTCACGCTGGTTGTAATTTGAGCTCCTCAATGTTTGGATTCGCCTCGATTTCTACTCCTCCAAACAAAAACACAAACAAGACACAGGCAGACATGGGTAGAAGTTCAGGTGAACACATCTTATTTAAAAATCATTTGTATAAAAGGAGGCGTTTTTGCTATACATTTGATGCAGCCACAGGTAGACCATCCTCTGTGTTTGTGGCCGCGTGAAGTACAATACACAATACACTATACACTATTTGA
This sequence comes from Meandrina meandrites, assembly GCA_963693305.1. Lineage (NCBI taxonomy): Eukaryota > Metazoa > Cnidaria > Anthozoa > Scleractinia > Meandrinidae > Meandrina > Meandrina meandrites. The sequence continues at coordinate 27,809,376 of OY855907.1, read as the reverse complement.
CCCCATACATTCACTGTATGGTACTGACCCTGACTTGATTCAACTGATCGCGAGAAATGTACCATAAAATACTGGATTTCGCATCTTTTAATCCCAAACTGCAGCTGAAACTTTATTCTTGGTTATCTTATTTCAACGGTAACCTTTTGCAAAATGGCCGTTTTTCTGACAACTAGCGAAAACTGCATCATCAGGTTCATCATCAGGTGAGACGTTTGCCGGTAGAATATTAGGCTTTAATCACCAAATCTCTTACTAACACAAAACAAAGGATATGTAAATATACCTAAATATAAGTCAGAGGTTTTCCGAGGGGAGTCCTGGGGCAATATATTTGCCATTGATAAATAGCTTTTTTGGATACGCTTTGCTGAAATAAGCCGTGAAGCCTTACTTTCGCGCTTCTTTCAGTCTTTCGATTTGTTCTATGTTCTATTTGATCGTGGAATTCCTTTAAGATTTCGTCAAAAGCGTGGAGGTTTTGGTTATCTTTGAAGTGTTTCTCTGCCCGTTCCATTACAAGGTCTCTGTCGGAATATCGGAAAAAATCTCGCTATAGTTGGGTGTGATTTTAGAGAGTTTGGCTTCTCCAAACGGTGAACTCGCTGAAATCGATTTTGTCGCGGTGGTAATCAATTTTATGCGTTCCTCCAAAAATTTGTAAATAACTTCTCTGCTGTTTTCCGATCTACCGTAGTGGTGAGATGATCCTTCTTCCATATCATTGCTGCCGTATGACGCGTCGGTATTTTCTGGCAAGCCAAAAAAGTTAAGGTCTTCCTGTCTAGAGTATATAGAGTCTCTATATACATGAGCTGCTTCTTCAATTGGTATTCATCATTCTCAATATTCTTGCTGTCACTTTGTAAGTCGCTTATGTCGTCTTCATTGTTTCGCATGCCTTCCTCGAGTTCTCCCCCATTATTTTCCATATAGTCCAATCTACCTACTGTTCCTTTAATATTAACCATTCTTGTGTGGACCTCGCTAAGTTAAGACTCGATAATAGCTGTGGTTGCACTACGCACTTTTACCCTAGGGAAACTTGACTTGTTGACAGTACCGAGGGAAACGTAAATTTAGAAGTGTGAACGATTTTTTCCGAGGTAAATTAGCTAGGGGAAATTTTATCTAATGGAACCGGAGAATATCACGAGAACAATAGATTTTCCCTTGGCAGTTACCTTACCTGTGGCGAATAAACTGATGATGATGATCATGATGATGATGATGATGATGATGATGACTGAAATCCCATGTAGCTGGCCAATAGATGCGTGTCGGCAAATACGCTGATGACACATTTGATGTTATCGTGTCACGTTTGGAAGAAGATGAACGATGTTATGAAATTTCTTTTGCGTCGTGCGTGTCATAGAAAGATGTGGTGGTTTAGAGCGAACTTGTAAGTATGCAAGTACTTGCAACTTACGCGAGGTTTAGCTACCCAGTTCGTTCATATTTTACAACCTATTTTTTTAGTAATCGGGTAATACATTTCGTTGCATTCGTTCCAGACATGTTGTTTATCCTGAAGAAGATCCAGATCAAATCTACCACAATGGATTTCTTTTGAAATCGCCTGCAGGCCAGCATACCAGAGCCGAGTCAAGTATCCGAGCCCGCTTTCAATTATAGCACTGTATAAACCCTGACATGACTCTCTTCAGTGTGACCTTTTCACCTGGGGAAACGAAACCCAAGATAAATTTACGTAGGGCAATTTTTTTTAGTTTTACCTAGGTAAAGCGCTTTTCGCTTTTCCAAGGTAAAGTCTGTAGTGTGACCACAGATAATATCAATATTTTCTTCTTTTTTTTTTTTTTTTTTTTTTTTTTTTAACAATTGGTTCTTTTTTTAATGTCCAAGACTTACATCGTATTGGGTGCTACGAATACATTAACAGCGGCATTCGATGTTTTTTTTTTTAATTGTTGCACTCTGTAGACGATGACGATGAAAATGATGGTCTATCCTTTCGCTTTGGGGGCCTGAAAGTAGGAGCTCGGCGAAAAGCGTTAATTCCGCCTATATGCTAGTCCCAGTCTCCAGCCGTTTTTCTAGGGCGATGTTTATCCACAACGTCCAAGCGTGCACCGTTTTAGTAAAATAACATAATTACATTTTATCTACAGACACCTTTCCTACAACGAAATACAATACTTACCAAGTGGGTTGTTCCGCTTTTTAAAGTTATTAAAAGTTTTGTAAGTATAAAACAAGTATTGTTCTTGCATATTAATTCCTAGCATTTTAATCGTCTTGAAGAGGTGGCTAACAGTTCTTTTGTTATTCAACAACCTGTATTTCACCTAAAAGCGTGTTGAATGTAAATCAACTGAAATTCCGTAGAGGGCATGATAATGTAGCAGAAAGGAGCGGGGCTAATGAATTGAATTCTATGACAATAATGCCACAGTGATCTTGTGACAGTACTTCGCGACCTGTAGACTGGTGACGACTATAACTTAAAATTAAAGGAGACTTACATGTAAGTTGAAGTTTGATTGCGAACCTGAGTCGTCAGCCTCTTGGCTTGGCTGTGGGAAATTGTATACTCAGCACAACCAAATCTAGACTTCCTAGTATGTCTCTTTAAATTTATTTTTTTGTTTCTTTTGCAGGAGATTAGCCTCGAATAAGATTCAGAACCTCACCCTGGCTGTATGGGCCCCTCTTACAGCCTTAGCCTCGTTGTAAGTTTGACAAAATTTCAGGGTTATTAAATCAATCAATCAATCAATCAATCAATCAATCAATCAATCAATCAATCAATTAATTCATCCATTAAGCAATGAATGAATGAATGAATCAATCAATCAATCAATCAATCAAATTTATTTATCCTAAACCCCTAGCAAACATAGGCAAACATAGACAGTTCTGGTATACGATCGAGGGGAATAGGTCCTCATTACCGTGTAAATGAGTTGTGATCACTCAAACCTAACTCAAAATCCCCTGATGGTACAAAAGAATGGGTACTATTTGTAAGAGCAACGATAATCAGAGAGCAACGATAATCAGCAATCACTCGCGTAGGCACTGTGATCAGATTAGGCAACCCATAGACATCAGCAAGGTCCATGAGAGCCTGACCCTATTTGGCACCCTTATTACAGTCACAAAGGTCACAGTTTAGATCACCAATCAGCAAGATACCCTCGAAACGCTGGCTAGCCCGCAGTAGAATGTTATTCAGTTCAGGCTCCCGCGTAGTCTTCGGTACACTTGGTGGTCTGTATGCACTTATGATTAGCAGCTTCTTAGATGACCACGATGTCTGAATCATCCGTGACGGACTGTGATCATTACAATACAATCTAAAGCCCTTAATGTAAAATTGTCAATCGGGATACCTTACGCATTATCCACATTGGTCTCACTCACAATCATTACATCAAAACAGACCTTTGAGCACGAGAGCATTTAGTTGGAAGAATTTGAAGCCGCTTACGCTGTTGACTACTTGCGAAGAATCAGCGTGGTCAAATGAAATACTCATATCGACAGTATCCGAGTCATATAATAAAGCCCTTGAATCTGGCAAAACATTAAAATAGCATTTCGTGCACAACCATTCCCGTTGAGTCAGGCCACGGCCTTTTAATGTCATACCTACGCACTTAAGATGATAGCGGCACTGACATAGATCACTGTAGATTACCCTGTGATTCTTGGCGATTGTTCTATCACACACTGCACACTTAGGCTTACAGCTGATTTGGTTCTTTTTCCGCGTCATTTGTGGGTCCCGGATTGATGGAAGTATCTCCTCCCATGAGCAGGATTTGGCAGGCCGCGGTCAAATTGAAGTAATATGCGCATGCTTTCTTAGAACGCTTGGGAGTCTTGTGGACAAATTTGGGTGCGCCTTGAGTGACACCAACAACGAAAAGACCCCACTATTCAGATGGACGAAGAAAATTCGCATCGATGACTTTCAACTCAGCTCTATTATCAGCAGATGTGAGTCAGGAAAGTAGCCTTTGTGCGTTTTTGCTAATCCGGCCAGTATCACGCACAGGCGAGGACGCGAATAGTCGGGTATATATATGCTGGGACAATGAAGCTCGATAACAAAGTGTGGTGTGAGTTCTTTGACATCCGTTACATTTGGACCCATTGTTGAAGTCGTAGGTCCCTGGAGGTCTTAGCAGCGTCTCTTTGGAAAATATGCAAATATGTGGCGGCAAAGGAGTTGCTATACTGTATCAGTTGAAATAGATCCAGTTATAAAGGGGTATGGTATATCTCACATAGCATTAAACTTATTGAAAGGAAATTTTTAAAAGGGAATGTAGTGTTCAGACAATCATATTAGAACTATTTTTCCACGTTGTATGAAAGTGTTGAAAGTATGAAAGGTGCCATGTTATTTTTCAATGAAATAAAATAATATAAATTGTTTAGATAACTGTGGTGGTCCTATAACTAGTCTCCCAATATATTGTAATAAGCAAATAAATACTGTTTAGCAAAAAGGGTAGTCCGCCAGGGGGGCAGCGTGGCCTAGTGGTTAGAGCGCTGGACTTGTAATCCGGAGGTCCCGGGTTCAAATCCTCCTCCCTGCCACTAGATGGATTTGTCTTCGGTGGTCCCGAATTCAACTCCTCCACACTTTGCAAATAGCCAGTCAGCCTCATACCGTTGGGATTTTTAACAAATTTCTTTTCTATTTGTAAATATTTGTTTGCTTATTTACAGTGTCCACAATTAGTACAACAGTGCTAAATACCCTGGCGCTTAAATAAAGTGATTTATCTATGAGCTAAAATATACTAATTTGAGACTTTTTTTCTAAAGAGAGCTTTCCAACAACAGAATTCAATATGTACCAAATGGAATATTCTCAGAAAAATTAGTGTTACTGTATGTATCTTGAAAAAGAATGGTTTATAAGACGAATCGCAATTGTGCATGATAACTTCCTGTATACACGCAAACAAATTCCTCCTCAAAAAATTTGAAGGTGTCCCATAATTCATAAAACATGTTATATATATATATATATATATATATATATATATATATATATATATATATATATATATACACAGTTAAATAGGAACAGAAATAAACACAACTATATAAATGAGTGAAAATGTGGTCCAGCCGGGAATTGAACCCGGGTCTCCAGATTACTAGTCGGATGCCTTAACCACTCGGCCACTGAACCAACCACGCTGGCAACGTGGCGGGAAATAGACCTTGTAGTGATTAGGTCCGGGGAGACATATCAACACATTTTCTGCAGACAGGATCACCTCACTACACCCCGGTCGATCGGCGATTCACAGTCCTATTCCCCCAAAGAGAGAAATTAATATTAAATTAAGTGTGGGGTGGGGAATCTGGACAACTGAGTGCCTCATTTATATAGGATCACCAACCTATTCCCGTTCGGAAGGCGATTCACAGCGATTTCTGATAAATAAATACATACACAGTTAAATAGGAACAGAAATAAACACAACTATATAAATGAGTGAAAATGTGGTCCAGCCGGGAATTGAACCCGGGTCTCCAGATTACTAGTCGGATGCCTTAACCACTCGGCCACTGAACCAACCACGCTGGCAACGTGGCGGGAAATAGACCTTGTAGTGATTAGGTCCTTGTAGTGATTAATCACTACAAGGTCTATTTCCCGCCACGTTGCCAGCGTGGTTGGTTCAGTGGCCGAGTGGTTAAGGCATCCGACTAGTAATCTGGAGACCCGGGTTCAATTCCCGGCTGGACCACATTTTCACTCATTTATATAGTTGTGTTTATTTCTGTTCCTATTTAACTGTGTATGTATTTATTTATCAGAAATCGCTGTGAATCGCCTTCCGAACGGGAATAGGTTGGTGATCCTATATAAATGAGGCACTCAGTTGTCCAGATTCCCCACCCCACACTTAATTTAATATTAATTTCTCTCTTTGGGGGAATAGGACTGTGAATCGCCGATCGACCGGGGTGTAGTGAGGTGATCCTGTCTGCAGAAAATGTGTTGATATGTCTCCCCGTACCTAATCACTACAAGGTCTATTTCCCGCCACGTTGCCAGCGTGGTTGGTTCAGTGGCCGAGTGGTTAAGGCATCCGACTAGTAATCTGGAGACCCGGGTTCAATTCCCGGCTGGACCACATTTTCACTCATTTATATAGTTGTGTTTATTTCTGTTCCTATTTAACTGTGTATGTATTTATTTATCAGAAATCGCTGTGAATCGCCTTCCGAACGGGAATAGGTTGGTGATCCTATATAAATGAGGCACTCAGTTGTCCAGATTCCCCACCCCACACTTAATTTAATATATATATATATATATATATATATATATATATATATATATATATATATATATATATATATCAAAACTAAAACTTCTGTAGCCTTCTGTACCCTTAGTACCTTTTTGGTACGCTTTGGTGGCATATCAGGCTCGTTTGGTCTCGCCATGGGTATTTTGGCTCGACTGCGTCTCGCCAAAATACGAACCATGGCTCGACCAAACTCGCCTGATATGCCGTCAAAACGAACCAAAAAGGTACGATTAGGTTTAAAAACAAAATGGATCGTGTCTCCTAAAGAACACGAAAAGAAGATGTGGGAACATGAAGGCGCCGTGCGAAAACAATCGCCTGCGTTGACCAAAATACTGAGAGAAATTAACCAAAAACATTTGACAGCAAATCACCATTATTTATCTTTTAAAAAATCGCGTTTCTCGACCTGCGAAAGTTTTGTGCAGTTTGTAAACGATTCGAACTTGGCGTCATGGCTGCTCGGTTTGGAGCTCAATGGAATACAGCAACAGAACAAATAATGTTATGAGCTACTTTAATATTTCAATACCGTAAGGAATGATAACCTGTTCAAATTGACATTACAACTCAGTCAAGTTTAAATGGTTGCAATTTGAATTTTAGTAATTCCAACTACACGAGCAAATACAAACGCGGCGCCGCGGTTCAAAGTCAGAGCGCGCACTTTCTCCCCCCCCCCCCCCCCCCCCCCCCCCCCCACCGATCTGGATAGGGTTAAGAAACCAACAGAGTTTAAAATCGAACATTTAAAAGAACATTTACGTCATCGCACTAGTACTTATTACGCACTTATTACATCATCACCGCACATCATCGCACTTATTGCGTTACCTTAATACTGCCTTTATAATCACTGAATTTACTTATTTCTAGAGCTTTGGAAAATAATATGATAAACTCCATTTCTAACGAGACCTTCGTGAAATATACAAAACTGGAATATCTGTAAGTAGTGCAAAATTTGCTACACATAATATTTAGACTTGATAGATATGTTTTACTCCAGCTGTCTCTTTTTGACCAAATGTTTAATTTAATCATTGCTGAATAAGTTGTAGTTATTTTCGTATGTCACTGGTTACTATAGCAACAGTTTAACATGTCCGTGACCTCCAGTTTTATTATCGAATAGTGATCGGCATGTCAAGATGCACCTTTTTGCAAAGTTAAAAATTCTCTGCGAAGTTGTTTCAGAGCCACCTTAAATTTCCGAACATTTAAGGTGGCTCTGAAGCCGCTCCGCAACGATTGGAGATTTGTTTTGTATCATTATTGTAGCTGCAACTGATAAAAAATTTGTAGTACTGACCCATCAAAGTTTAAGAGCTGGAAAGTGCTGGAAACCATTGCGAGCCTACTTAAGAGTTGTGGCAGTTTGTGATTTGGGAAGAGGTGCCGCCAACTTAGAATAGGCTTACAATGTATTTGTGAGCCGCCTTGTTTTCCGTTGCGGTTTGGTTGTACGATTAACTAATTCTGTTTCATCGTACGCGTTGCTAAGTACCCTAGAGAATTTTATGAACAGAAATGAATTAATTTCCTTCATTTCTGTTAACTGTACGTAAAGCCTGAACTCACTCAGCCAAGCAAAGGCAGTAAACTCGCAACGAAACCAGCGTGAATATTTGTTTACTCATCTAAAATCGCGCGCACGACATTTCAACACGCTTTCGTGTCTCGCGTTCAAGCGATGTAGCCCGTCCGGATTAAATCGTAGATAGCTAAGCCCATAAATCATAAATTAAAGCTTATAGAGGTATAGCTAACAGACAATAATAACCATTTTTGCAATAACGTGAATTCTCGAATTTTTCACGACCTCTAAATGCGAGCGTCTGAAACACCTTTTGGAAGCTAAAAATCAATGGGAATTTGTTAATTTCACCTCAAATTTGGACAGTAGCTAGTTCAACAACAAAAGAAAGAGTGTTTTTTTTTACGATCGCTCCGCTATTTTTAAGCCTATAATTTCAAAATTTCGTGTAATTTTTCATTGAAATTGAACATGGAAAAACGCGGACACGTCTAGCTTTTCAGCGCTTGGGGTCCGGAAACCGAAGAATAAAACACATTTAAAAGCGAAATACGACGAAAACACTTTGACTTGTAGTCTCAAAAAGGTAACTCGGACGCTCGCATTTCGAGATCGTGAAAACCTCGACATTAATTCACTTTATTAGTTGGTTAGCTACCCCTATAAGCTTTAATTTGATATTGGGGTTAAGCTATCACCAAGCGCCCTCTATCGCTTGGTCGTGAGACATCCCCAAAGATATACGGTAACCTTAAGAGAAACAAAACAAATGTTAGCAGGTATAAAAGTAGACCAGTTGGATAATAGATCGCTTAATTATATTTTGGTGTGCGTATCGCTATGTGGTTTTATTCGTTTTTGTTTGCGGGATTTTTCTGTGAGTTTAGTTTGTAATTTGCAAAGAGAAATAGTGATTTTGATCCTTGTAGCTCCACTTAGTTAAACACACACACAAATTAGACACGGAATGTTGAATAAAATGTACAAACTAAAATCTACAAACGATTTACGATTTATAATTTACAAGAAGATCTGAAAACCTACACAACTTCAAATTCATTCATAAATGACAGTCACAATAAAATTAAACTGAAGCTTCGTGCATACACTTACGTATGTTACCTAATATCTGGAGAAGGCTTGTAAATTTTGCAGAGCAAAGCTTTCAAACGTGAAACCAGCCCTAACTATTGGAGACGAACACGGCAGTATTGAAGTATTAAAAATCACGCGAAAAGCAACAAAAACATATGACTTGTTTTTCGTGCAATTTCGTCTGCTGATTGTTATTATAATTTCAACCCAGGACTCAAAGGACCTTTTTAAATTCTGGTGTTAGCACACTTATTATGCTCGGTTGGCAATAGATACAATTATAAATCGTACATGAGCACCCGCACTCAGATGTTATGCTCTAAGATCGATCTTCGATTATAGTTTTATTCGAAAAAAAGGTGCTGTTTGAACCAAGCTGACTTGTTGCTGTTGCTGCCCGTCCAGTTCGTGGTTAGATCTCGGTACCCCAAGAGTGTGACGGCTTTTCCTTGCCAGCGAGTGCTTCGTTTGGGTCTAATTTTGCCCGCAAGTGTCGTTGCAGTTGTATCGTTTTTATTTTATCGTTTTCAATAGTGTGAAATAATATAATCCGAAATCTGAAAAAAATTGTTACATCGTGACCATCTTTGTTAACTTACACTTTATTTTTGGTCGTAAGGTGTTTCTTTCAATTTGAAAGTAAAGTGATATATCTCCCAAAATTCAGATGGAATTATCGATTAAACTATATGTAAAATATTAATATTTTTCCCTTAACCTTTAGATTCCTTAACCAGAACCGTTTGAAGACTGTTCCATTTCGAGCCTTTTCTTCACAACATTTTGTATTTATGTGAGTGTTTTTAATATTAACGTGCAAAACTTGACTGCTTCATCTAAAGTATGGTATACAGCAGTACGGGCATGAATACAAGAACACTTGCGAGAAGGAATACCAGTTGAACTTTTTCTATCTAGGAAATCCATCCCTAGAGTCCAATCTCTTCTCTGTCGTTGAGATGGAATTAAAAGCATGACTCAGGAAACAAAGCGACGGTAACAAGTTATCATATCGAGCGTACTAAAAGCCATCGTCGCATTTTCGTATTAAAATTATACTTTGATTTCTTTGAACCTATTACTCACATCGACAACAACAAATGTCAATAAAACCTCTTGCGATTTATGTTGGCGGACCAACTGACTGAGTGACCGACTGGCTGACTGACTGACTGACTGACTGACTGACTGACTGACTGACTGACTGACTGACTGACTGACTGACTGACTGACTGACTGACTGACTGACTGACTGACTGACTGGCTGGCTGACTGACTGACTGACTGACTGACTGACTGACTGACTGGATGGATGGATGGATGGATGGATGGATGGATGGATGACAGACCTACTGACTGACGAACGGAGGGATGGACAGATGAACCGACTGACTGACAGATTAACTGACCTGCCTACTTGCCTACGTGCGCACGTGCATACGTGCGTCAGTCAGCCAGTCAGTCAATCAGTGTGTCGATCCTTACCTCTGCACGTTGGCACGTTGGCACGTAGGTACGTAGGCACCTAGGAACCTAGGCACGTGGGCACGTAGGCACGTTTTGGCGGATGGACTGACGGATTTATTGACTGGCTGACTGGCTGGCTGGCTGACTGGCTGGCTAACTGGCTGGCTGACTGGCTGGCTGACTGGCTGGCTGACTGGCTGGCTGGTGGACTGATGGTTGCGGACGGGTACGTACGCACGTACGCACTTACGCACGTACGCACCTTCTGGCGGAAGGATCGACGGACTTATTGACTGGTTGGCTGGCTGGCTGGCTAACTGGCTGGCTGGTGGACTGACTGACAGGTTGCAGACGGGTAGGCAAGCCTATATGAAAACTGATCTCAGTAGCTGGTGGTCACTGTTCGCTTGACTAACAGGTACATAAGGTCTTAAAATAGAAACCAACATTTCATTCAGTTTCCGTCATTTTTAATAACTATATTGGGCGTTTTGTATACTTCTCCTAACTTTTTATACTGATTTACTTCTCAGAACGTTATCGGATAATCCTATAACGACAATCGAACCAGAGGCATTTTTTCTCGCTCATTATGTTCCAGCGCAGTTGTAAGTAAATAACAGTGGAAAGCAAATCTATTTTTGGCGTAGTAAAAGAAATAAGAATAGGAATGCCACACATTGGAAAACTAAATATGTTTGGATAACCAACCTCTCAAGAACCGGCACAAAGCAGAAGCATTTTTACGTGTTCACTGACATTCTGATGTTTGGTAAACTGTCCCTTGCACATATTTTCTCGTCCGCTTATCACGGAAACTTAAGTGCCCACTGTTTTCATATGCGGTTCTTGCGAAAGCTATGTTTGTGCACTAGTCAGAGAAACTCGCCTTGATTTCAATATTTTGTTAAGTTCCACTTACTCAGCGGTGTCGATAAGATAAAGTATACGGATTATAATAAAGCTTGTACTAATTTATTTTCCTATGTATACAACAGATATTTGCTATGGACGGCACTAAAGGCATTCAGCCTTGAGTCAATTGCCAGCGACGTTCATGGTGGTGTTCAAATGTAAAGTGTACTAAGTTCGATGCATGCTGCAGTGATATATCTTGTTAGTCAAACCACAGGCACCCCAAGTTCACTATACGATATATTCATGAAACCTACGCGAACGCGACTCTTGTCTTCAAGCTTTGTCGTTTTACAAAGAGGCGGTTTATAAGGGTTTATAAGCGTAAGCCTATCCGCCCGTACAGACTGAGGGGGAGGGGAGGGGAGGGGAGGGGAGGGGAGGGGGAGAGTCCCGAGGCAGGTGAGTGTAAGTTAACAGGTTGTCAGCTAACATGTTTCATATTGGACATTCATGTTATGGACAGTGGAAAGCTATCAAAACGAGGTGTCCGCTCACCAGCATCACACGACCATATCACTAGCTCAGGTGTAAAGGTCATCGGATCGGTTTTTTAAGTTAACGCTGACAAGGCATTCGTTTTCCATTGGATCGAGGGCTCAAGTCCTATTTTTTCTCTAGAGTAATGATTTTGTCAGCGAAATTTCTGCGATTGCAGTTGGCGATTTATTTCGGCTCTGGATCTTTCTGGAGCAGCTGCGTTTTAATTGGTCTAACTGTCAATGAGAGTATTTTCACAAATTATTATGAACCAAAGTGTATGTGTGGAGCATACTATAAACTACATCGGATGATAGAGCACGACTATGAGAACAATGTACTGAAAACCGCTTTTTAATATGACAAATATTTTTTTGAGTTAAAACAATTTACAGGAATTTTAGTGTTCCCACGGAACTATACTTTTTCCTCAATTCAACCCTCTCTCGTATCGTTTTAGATTTTTTGTTTTCGCCTTTAAAACGATAATTCAATCTCTTAAATAATCGATGACGTCACTTTTTGTGACGTCACATGATAGTTTTTGGCAACCTCGTTCCCAGGCCCTCTGTCCTTTTCTTCCTTTGTCGTCGAGGAGAGAGACCCTGGATGAGGCTGGTCACGTGTCACTCAAAATCTGGGTGCTTTTTTTCAATTTCTGTATTAAAGGAGGGGTAGCAGAGTGTTTTGATCGTCGCAGTTACAAATGCTGTTTATTTCAAATCCTCCGCGCGGGCAAGCAAAGTAGAGCTATCCGCCTTATTGGGGTTCGAAGTCGTATTTGCTGATCGATGAAGAACGCTACATTATATTTGGCATCTACGAAGAATAGAACACTTTCGTTCAAGAAATTCGGCAGACGAATGGAGCACGAACGTTTCAACGGTTAGTGCATGCAAAACATCACGTACCGAATCGGACTGAAACCAGTAGATCATAATGATAAGAAAAGCTTTAATTTGGACTTTATAGCTATACCCGTTCTGAATATCCAAGGCAATCAGGCTGCAATACAAATGGAGTTGGAAACACGAGAAATAACTTCACGAGAAAAAACATTTCAAAAGTTTTATCTCAGGGCAATCACCGTTTTACTGAATGGGCATTCTTTGAAGTTCAAATTGTCATATCTCCTTCAATATTTGAGATATTAATAAACAGTTTTAGTTTTTAACTTTTCTGTTTGACCTCTTTTGAAAGTGATAAAGCAATGTTGGAATTTACAAATTGTAATTTAAGAGTTTGGTGTGACGTCATTGATTATGACGTCATCGCCCGACTTTTGCTGTCAATTTTGTTGTCAAAAGAGTTGTACTGTTCTCTTCTATTTACTTGCCAAGTTTGATAATGGTATGCCAAGATCATCTAAAGTTATGCTAACTTATTTCCCCAATGTGGTTGTTAATTAGTATATGCCATTCAAATGATATCATTTGCTTTTCACCTCCGAGCAAACCCAAATGGCTTCCCGCTTAGGCTGTGTGCCAAAAGCGTAATTTAAAACAAGTAAATCAGTGTTCATAAGAAGCTTTTTCTGATAGTATCACTCATAAAATCGCTAAAAATGCGGTAAATTGTTTTGTTTACTATCGTGAAATACGACAATTAATTAAAAAAATTGGAAAGTTAATTCTTGACGCGATTCTAGAATCTACATTGTTAAAGAACTTCAAAATATGTTCTCTATCTCGATTCTGAATGCAACAGTCGCTTACATATGCCACCAATTTCTTGCACATTATTTTTCGATATATCCTGCCATCCATTCAGTTCTGTATTCGACTTGAAAATGTTGTTATCTTCTCGCTCGTAAGCATTCTAGTTCTGATTACTATAGTGTAGAGGTTCTTTAAAATCTCCACTGTATTAACTGCAGTTACTTCAGAAAATTTTTAAATTTCTTCTCAGGGATTGCAGGTTGTTCGAAAAATCTTGTTCGTGGAATCTTGTGCAAGGTTTCAGGGATTGCAGGTTGTTGGCAGAATCTTGTTCGTGGAATCTTGTGCAAGGTTTCAAACTGCAAGTTTGCCAGGCAATGGAACGGCAGAGCTTGTGAATTATGACGAATATTAAACTTTCCACACTTGACACGTCACAAGCAATCGAACAAAACCACAGCTTTTATTTAAAAATGCGAGATATGTCCAGAAATGAACGCAGTTACGAAAATTACAAAATTTACAAAATTTTGCAAGGAACTAACAAAAATCGCGAAAATTGCGAAAATCGCGAAATTTTGCAAAAATCGCTATAGGAATATAAATGAGGTTGAAAAAGGGCCGTGAACGAAACTGCGAATTTTACGAAATCTGCAAAAATTGCGAAAATCGCGAAATTTTGCAAAAATCGCTATAGGAATATAAATGAGGTTGAAGGAGGGCCCTCATCGAAACTGCGAATTTTACGAAATCTGCGAAAATCGCGAAATTTTGCAAAAATCGTCAAAAAGTATTTAATGAGTCTTCAACTGTTTATATACACCAAAAGTAACATAAACAAAAGTAACAAGGCATAACATATCATATCTCCACTCACTAGATGCTTCACCTCTAGATACGATGAGCAAAAACAATTTAACAAATGACATAAAGTATATTTATTTATAACATGCAGTTGACTCTTTTGAGCATATCAATCATTCCATGAAGTCAGCAAGTTTTTTTCGCCTATAAATCCCTTAATGTTGGAAGTAAAATTCTGTAATGTCTATAGTTGAAAACGAAGATTAATGTCCACCAAATATTTCTAAATAAAGTGTTATATTAAATGTCACGGAATGCAGCTTAATAAAAATAAACACATTGCCATTGTTTTTTCATTGTTGAAACCTACATTGCTAGGCGTCCAAATCCAGTTCTGCTCACTGAAGTTGTTCAAAATATAAAAGTTCAATTCGACATCCTTGTTGCTACTCCATGGACGAAAACAAAGTCTTGACATGCATATAACAACAAAATTTAGACACGATTTGACAGCCCAGGTGCACATTTCTTGCTGGAGATACAAGGCTTTAAAAGTATACGACGATGTTTTCTTTCGTCCTCTAACCAGCTAAACACCAGCAACCAAACGACAATTATAACCAGAAGCCAATGCATGGGGCACTTTTTAAAATTACACCAAAGATTTCGTTGCTCCTTGGAATTGAAGAAGCTAGGGCATGATCTAACAGGATGCGGTGGTGCGGATCCATAATTCGCATAATTCGCAGATTTCCGTATCTTCAGAGCATTTTCCGCATAAAAGAGAAAAACTTGCTTCATATTAATGATAAAGCAGCTGCTCACCATCCTCACAAACAGAAATTGCGAAGAAATTGATTATTTTGAGGCAGTTTCCCCCTAAAATTGTAACGAAAACACGCCACTTCGATTGTAAACAATTTTTAACCTCCAGGCGTTCCACGTGTGTTGTCGTGATGGGCCTGGGCACCAGTTTTGTTTTAACGCTGATTTCTATTGGACGAAAAGCATTACCATTTCAGCGAATGGCAGTAGTTGATAAGAACCTGCATTGAAAACTCCAATCACTATCACAATGGATGAATTTGTCGTCAAAGAGACCAAGAAGAAGAAAGATACCCACTTGACTGTACACTTAACAGCAGCGAGCTTCAGGCCACGAAGCACCCTAGCAAAGAACGAGGTATATTCATTTGTAGCACGCTTGTTTCGGCTCATGAATTAAAGGACGAGTTATATTCATATGTAGCGTGCTTCTTTTGGCCGATGGTTTAAAGAACGAGGAATACTCATTTGTAGCGCGCTTGTTTCGGCTCATGGATTAAAGAACGAGGTATATTCATGTGTAGTATGCTTGTTTTGGCCGTATATTGATGTGGAGCGCTCTTATTCCTTTAAAGAACGAGGAATATTCATGTCGAACGAGGTATATTCATTTGTAGCGCGCTTATTTCGGCTCATGGATTAAAGAACGAGGTATATTTCATGTGTGGCGTGCTTGTAGCCCACCTGTTTCGGCTCATGGATTTAAGAACGAGGTATATTGATGCGTAGCGCGCTTGTTCCTTAAAGAACGAGGTATATTCATGTCGCATGAGCGCGGTAGCGAAAAATCGTTAAAATCGTTAAATTTGCAAAATCTGCAATTTTCGCAAATTTTGTAAAATCCGCTGTGCCGCTTTGCTGATGTATTGTAATTTACATAACAAAGGGAGAAAAAAATTGTAAAATTCACAAAACGCAGAAACGAAAAATCGTTAAAATCGTTAAATTTGTAAAATCCGAAATTTTTGCAAATTTTGTAAAAACCGCAGCGCCACTTTGCTGATGTGTTGTAATTTACATAACAAAGGGAGAAAAAAATTGTAAAATTCGCAAAGCGCAGTAGCCAAAAAATCGTTAAAATCGTTAAATTTGTAAATTCTGCAATTTTCGCATCGCCGCAACTAAAAAACGTAAAATTTGTAATTTTCGCACGGGCGTAACGAAAAATCGTAAAATTTTGTAAATGTCGCAACTGGGTTCATTTCTGGACATAAGTGAAAAATGCACAAATATCTATCTTACATACAAAACGCGTTGTAATTTCCTTTGGCGATTACCGGATGTTGTCGTACGCGTATGTCTTTTCCCGCCCCTTATCTCGGTCGCGCGCACGATGTATTACCTTTTGAAAAGGATTTGAAATTTTGCGCTCTCAGATAACTTTTTTGGGACCGGCTGTTTCACTGGTTTGTTATATACTAGAAGAAATATTTACCTCAATGTCTGTGAAACGTGATAGAGATTTACTATATATCCGCCATTATTTACTTTAAGTTCGGTAATAACTGTTAGAACAGACAAAGCATGCTAAGTTTGTTTTTTGCTTGTCTCAGATTTTTCAAAAATGGAAGGGTTGGATCGTTGAAACTTGGCAGAGAAGGGAGCATGATATATCTGTAAGTGTCTTAATTATTCAGGCAGACCTATTTTCTCAGCTCATATGTGCGCTGAAAACAGATTACTCCATGAAAAATATGCGTGTACGATTTGTGTTCACGAGTTGAGTGGTATAAGAAAACGAAAGAGTGAGCTCAGCGAACAAGCGTGTTTTCTGATGCAACTAAACCAGTGAATAAAATGTTAAAAAACATTTTGCAAAGTGTAATCTGTTTATTTTTAAACACTGAGACTTTCCAAAAGCAAAATTGCACGACTTTTTATTAGTTGTTTGCGAGTTTAGGAAATCCGTTCATCTGCTTTAAACTTAGTGAACTAAAACATCAGTTTGTCTTTCCTAATCAAATATTTAACGAAATAAATTTTGATAGAAAACATGAATGAGGCTTGCAAGACTAACAAGTTTAAATTCAATATTTTAAATCAGAGTAAAACAGCAGTACATGCTGAATGACGCAACGCGAAATCGAGCGAACCTTTACCAGAGTAAGTCAAGAAAATGGTCTGCGAAAACCAAGGACAAACCTCTAGTGTCTGAATCAAAACACGCCACCATATCTCGGAGTGACGACGGCTCGTATTCTTGTCCTTCATTTGTGCGGACGCTACATTGCTTCGTGTTTCCTTTTTTGCTTGAAGAAAGGCAATCGACAAATCAGCGTCTCAATTTGCTTTTTTAATAGTGTTCTGCAATTGGCTTCCTTGTTTTGCAAATAAACGACTTAAGAGCCATACTCTGTAAAATTCAGAAAATATCAAAAAGTCGCGGCCACGGTACCTCACCGATTTGGCTGAAATTTTGCATGCAATCATGATTTGGGGTCCTTACTACTAATATGATGTTTTAACGCTCTATAAATTATTACTTTGGAAGTTATGGAGACGGCCAATTTCGACCGGCTTCGAAGGCTAGCTAGTATGGCGGATCAAAGGACTTCTTGTTACTCTATCTCCGAGCCTAACATTACCTTATTTAGCAAAAACCGTTAACACCACCTTGAAGAACTATTTTTTATCTTTCGTTCTACATCGAACATTTTGCTGAAATAAAAATTTTCAATTTTGAACGAGCACAATGTTGTACGGTACTGCCAGGATGATTTTTCGACTCATACGTTTACAGTATATTAAGAGGCTTATATCCCCCATGTTGATTAAGAACTTACCATTTAACAGAAATGTAGAGTATTTATAGATGAATTGATATCAGAAACTTCATTTGCACGAGAGAAAAAAAAATAACAAGTTACTGTAGTTTGCAGTATGATCAGGCACCAATCAACAAGAACGTCCTGGGACCATGTGGGAACAATTTCTTCTTGATCGAAGAAACTCTCAGCAAATTGTCTTTTTGAACAACGATTTTAGTACCATATATAAGACGGGAAAAAACTTTGTCTACAAACAAACAAATTTTGTTATGTACAAAATCAATATCTTACGCTATTAATTTGGGGTATTGAAGTGTCCGAAGGTAAAAATATATGCTAAGCGAAGGACCGATTATTATACATATTACATGTTACAGGTTAAATGTTTCTATTCCATAAAGCGCCCTATTCCAAAAGAAACCCGGCCTAGGCGCCCCTTATTCCCTTTATTTGCTAGCTAGAGTCACCATTTGAACATTATGTTCTAAAATGAACAGGATAATTGATATTTAATAGTAACAATAAGTACATTTTCATGAATGAAGTGATATATCGTTTTTATTTCACTTCTAGAAAAAAACTGTAAAAGAAAGTGGAATTTACAAGCTCGTCACGGTACATTATTCTACAAATATTGTCAATTTGTTAACCTTGTAGTTTTCTCAGAGAATCCAACGTTAAAAGAAACCATTCATGAAAGTTCATTAAGAGGCTAAAACTCAAAATTTTAACTCAATATTATATTTTTAGAAATTACAAAACTGCCATTTCGTTTCCACTGTGAGAATATTCTACGGTTGTCTCAGTTCATAATTAGTTTAACAGTCTGCACAACTGACAAAGCTTTTCATTTATTCTTTAATGCGTCTTCCTTTTTCGAAAAAAAGAAAAAAACTGCAGATCATTAAATGAGCTAAGATAATAACGGAAAAGAACAAAAAAACTGTTGATAATAACCAAACAGGCGTGATATAACTGAATTAACATTTTGTAGTTAGGGCTCCAAACCAAGATTACATGCAAAATTTCAGCCAATTCGCTGAGGTACCATGGTCGATCCTAGTTCGAATATTACAGAGTACGACTCTTAATGGATCTTTCCAAAGACATAGACCTTGAACTTGTCTCCGCCATGTCGCGGTAGTTTTTTTTATGAGAACCGAAGTCGCAATACAACGTTATTCACTAATAAATTTCTGTTGGTCGCGTTTGTGATGACTTTTTTACTAGTGAACTTTCATCGTTCTCGTTTCCTATTGGCTAATGCATTTTACGTATCACTTCAACGAATGGGATTTTCGTGCGAAGATCTCAGTATCTATGATACAAATAAAGTTATCTTCACGCTAGTCCGGTTGAGTGAACTTCCACGTAGAATTTAAAAGTTTAAAAATATAAAGCCTCATGACAATTTCTCCTTGAATAAATATGAAGAGGACGGTGTGAAACACTGTGTATAATTCCTTGTTTCCATTTTTAAGAGGCTGTCCGCGTAACAGCGGATAAGGCAAATTTTGGACCTTCACCGATTTCTCTAATATTTTCAATGAAAGTCGACCATTATATCCCATGAACAAATATTACATTTATTTGGATCAAATCTTTTATTTTTATTTTTTTGCGAGGCGGTCTTCACTGCAACCTCAAAACCACCCAATTTGCATTTGAAGACTCCATAATTTAGCATTAAATGTCGGTCGCTGCCAAAGCGTATTTCCTTAACCAAACAAGCTGAATATTTTATATATCAAGGTTTTATGTTTCTTCTATACTTTCACAGTTAAATAATTGTATTCTTATAAATTTTCAAAAACACTTCCTAACGGACTCAGGAATGCGTGACACGTAACTTACCTGTAGTTGAAAGATTTTCCCAAATTTTCGCCATTTTGATTAAAACCAAAGATAACGACGGTCCGATTTCTTTACAGGGAACGCCTATTGATACTATCATTACCACTAAACACTACACTGTGGTATGCAAATAAATAATATTTGTCGATTTAGCCGTCGTTTAGGGAAAAATCTACCGTTGTTGCAGGATTTTCAAGAGAAACAGCGATAAATATCAATATGCAAATTAGCTCCGAAAACGACATTTTGCTATATTTATCTCTGTAATTCCCGGAACCTTTTTTCCTTAAAAATTATTTTACAAGCAAAGAAAGGTTCCTTACCTGAGAAAAGATATCTTTCAGACTATGTAAAAGCGTTTCAGTTTTGCTGTGAGTGATTATTTTCATTTCCCACGCTGCGGCCGGTAACACAGTGTTTGTTTTGTTTGCAAGGTTGTTGGTTTCACCCTAATTCAATTAAAAGCAGGCAAGTTGTCTACATTTTCAAAGCTCTCTCAGCTCATCCTTACAACGTTTGAGGTACCTGACTAATTGTCAATAAAAAGTTTATTGACAATTTCCCCCAATAAATGTCGAAAAAAATCCTGAAAATAAACTGAAGTATCATATCAAAACGAAACTTCAAGTAGTGGTTGTTAATGAGAGTAAAAGTAAAAAGAAAATTCTAGCCACGTAAGCAGACGTCTCAGACTTTCACGTGTCTTGGTACCGAGAAGTGTTAGATTTGCTCCAAGTCGTTCGCTTTTTCTTTGTGTCATCAGAGTTACTGTATTTGAATTGATCATTCTTGTCCCCAGAGCCCGCGATCCTTCTGGTTTCCATCAGGGTTCGAGAACTCTGGCCGTTCCCAATTTCTGAGCATTAGCATGAACATGCGCAGAGTTCTCGTTCTGTTTCTTTTAGCCAATCAGATATTTCATATTTGACAATGAGTCTGTGAATCGCGGACTTGCGGTGTTGGAGGCGGAAAGAGGTCTCGATTCCTGGCGCACAGCAGTAGGATCGAGTTACTTTTTGCCTCCGTTTGAAAACGAATCTACGTGCGAAGCTATTCATGTGAAAATGCCTTCCACCTTCACGTTCATTTTCATGCAAATCAAACCTCTTTTTATTTGAATGGTTTCACACGAAGACTCATTTTGAATCTGAGGCAAAAGGCAACTCGGAGATGGCCTATAGACCTTTTTCGCTTGGGCGATTTGTTGCCCCCCTCTTGAGAATCCTTTCTTTCAAATTTTCAAATAGTCGCATGTATATGAATGAATAAATCTTATGTGGATAAAAGAAAAATTCTCTGTAATGGGAAAACAAACCGCCCAAGCGAAAAAGGTCTATTGATCGTTTACAAAAAGCGGCACAAAAGGATACCAAATCGCGCGCATTTCCAGGAATGGCTCGTTCCACGATCAGACCGACCAGACGCAATTTTTGATTTTTAAGCCAGACTGTGCGCCTTCCTTATCCAGCGGTCTTTTGCGAATCAAACGAGCAAGCAACTTGAAGTAAGTGCCGTAGCACATTGTAATTCATAGGCCCCACACAGCATGCTTGTTATTTCAGAATTTTCAACAGGCACAGAACTACCTTGACGCTGTAGCAAATGTACTTGACATAGTTTATTGCAATTATACAATAACTGAGAGAATTTCAGCGCGTTCATTGGTCAGAAAGTAATGGTTGATGAATGTGTAGGCCGTTGAAAACTCTGGTCAGTTTGCTAGGATTTGTCGTTCCTTGTTCTTACAGTAAAAATTATAAGAAATCATTACGACGGGATCATAATGGGATTTTATAGCAAGTTATTCGTGTAGACAATGGTCCGCAGGCTCAGGTAGGACGTAAGGATTGAAAGATACAGTTTACCGTTGTAGAATATGGTCCTATAGCGTTAAATGTGATAAAGATAATATGTTCATTTGTCGCAAGCGTGAGACAAAAAATCGCATGCTGTATGGAGACTATGAATTACAATGTGCTACGGCACTTGCTCCAAGTTGCTCCCTCGTTTGATTCGCAAAAGACCGCTGGATAAGGAGGGTGCACAGTCTGGCTTGAAAATCAAAAACTGCTACTGTTCGCGGAACGAGCCTTTCCTGGAATTTAAGTGCCGCTTTCTACAAAAGTCGACTAAAATCTAACAGCACTTCGCTACCCGCGGGTAAAGAACCACCTAAAAAATAGATCCAAATTCGTTATAAATAATTAAAGAAGTAAAATTATCTCTTTAAGTTGCTATCTACAATAAGCGGGTGATATCTATTCGTTTTCCAATATTATTACCGACTCTCACTCAAAACTTGAAAACCCTCGGGAATTGTGACCAGCCGTGTCACGCAATTGTTTACACTTCAAGCAACAGATTTTCGGCAAAATTAGTGATAAACACAGGCCAAAGCAGGCCACTGAAAACCATCTCCCCAGAGATTTTTTTGATATTATAGCAGATGGGTGTATAGTTTACCCATAGAAAGTATTTTTACGACATTTAAAGTTATCGCCCATAGAAAAAAATGGCAATGTTTTACTGCATAATTTCGCTTGCGACACATTTGCAAATTGAGTCTGCCAGTTTTGGCTCCTTTCGGGCTCAAAACTAATCTCCATTTGTTTTATTTTTCGCTCAGTCATACAGTGAAGACCTGAAAAGATTATAAATATCATTGAAAGATTCAAGAACAGCTGTAGTATAATGCGCGAGACGATCAAATTTTCACAAAATTCAGTCTAACCGAAAGTGGATTTTGAGCCCAAACAGGGCGAAATCGTTTTTTGTATATTTCTACGAAAGGAAGCTGTATCAGGACAAACTAACTGTGGTCCGTTCAGTTTCTCACTAGGACCTATCTTTGTGCAAAATATGAGCAAAATCGATTTTTCGACTTGTGCCGCTGTTCGGTCGAAAATTGTAGAAAGGGGCACTTAATAGTGCAATTCGTTCGCGAACACTTCAATGCGTGATTTTGTTTCCTTTTTTGTAAGTGATCGATTCTCAGTCTCGTCTCTAGAGGCCGCGATCCTTCTCGCCTGTGCCAGGAATCAAGACCTCTGGCCGCCTCCAAAATCGTTAGTCCGCGATTAACGGACTCATTGTCAAATCTGACAAATCTGATTGGCTGAAAGATACAGAAGGAGTGCTCTTCGCATGTTAATGCTCAGAAATTTGAATTCTCGATCCCTGATGGAGACCAGAAAGATCGCGGACTCTGGGGGCCAGAATGCTTAAATTCAAATAACTCTGTTGACACAAAGAAAAAGCGAACGACTTGAGGCAAATGTAACACTTCTCGGTACCAAACACGTAAAAGTCGTGACAAGAAATCCTGAGACTTTCGCTTTTGCGGCTAAAAATTTCTTTTTACGGTTAACATTTTATTTTCGGCCAACTACTGTTACGCCTAAGACTTAATTTTTTGTTCGCTTTACGGCTAACGGCTAACCTCATTAAGATCCACTACTTAACGAAGTTTCATTTTGATATTATACTTCGGCTTAGTTTTAGGATTTTTTTTTTCGACATTTATAGGGGGAAATTAATTTGTCACCCTCCCCCCTCCTCGCCTCCCACCCCGCTCCCGTGAATTCCAGTGATCCGCCATGTAACTGAGTACATACAAAACAGAGGTGGACTAGATAGATTTTATCACGATATTTTAATAAACTTTTTATTGACAAAAATAGTCAGGTACCCGCTTTTAATTGAATTAGAGTGAAACCAACAGCCGAGCAAACAAACACTGTGTTACCGGCCGCAGCGTGGGAAATGAAAATAATCACTCACAGCAAAACTGAAACGCTTCAGTTTTACATAGTCTGAAAGGCATCTTTTCTCAGGTAAGAAACATTTCTTTGCCTTGTAAATAACTTTTAAGGAAAAACGTTGGCGAAAATTTGGGAAAATCTTGCTGCTCTGTACGGCGCAAAGTGCAGAGTGCCCACAAATTTTATTCGATAGGTTTCTAGACTGGTATTAGTACTTTCGAGATACAATAGACTTGACTTCTGATCAGGTCCCACTTTCGAGAAAATCGCTTTCAACTACAGGTATGTTACTTGTCACGCATTCCTGAGTCCTTTAGGAAGTGTTTTTGAAAATTCATAACTCAGTCAAAATTTTATAGAATGCAATTGTTTAACCGTTAAAGTATAGAAGAAACATAAAACCTTGATATATAAAATATTCAGCTTGTTTGGTTGAGGAAATACGCTTTGGCAGCGACCGACATTTAATGCTAAATTATGGAGTCTTCAAATGCAAATTGGGTGGTTTTGAGGTTGCAGTGAAAACCGCCTCGCAAAAAATAAAAATAAAAGATTTGATCCAAATAAATGTGATATTTGTTCATGGGATATAATGGTCGACTTTCACTGAAAGTATTAGAGAAATCGGTGAAGGCCCAAAATTTGCCTTATCCGCTGTTACGCGGACAGCCTCTTAAGTGTCTTTATTGCCTAGCTTCACTATACTATACAAAAACTATACAAACACTATACTATACAACTATTTACTATACAGACTGTACTATACAAACACTACACTAACAAATCAAGAGTTATAAACACGTCA
This sequence comes from Meandrina meandrites, assembly GCA_963693305.1. Lineage (NCBI taxonomy): Eukaryota > Metazoa > Cnidaria > Anthozoa > Scleractinia > Meandrinidae > Meandrina > Meandrina meandrites. The sequence goes on along the minus strand of OY855907.1, from coordinate 27,785,093 downwards.
TTACATTTTCCTAGAAATTCTCTTGGTACCAGCGCAGAAGCTGTCAAACTAGAAGAACACCAAAGGAGTATAAAGTTTATTATTTCCGTTTTATTGGGCTCGGGCTTCAGGCAAATACCTTTCAACAATAAGAATTATGGTCCAGTCCTTGAACCATGCCCGGTTGGAACATTTTCCAACTCCTCTTCCTCAAACGGACAAGGTGTATGTATCCAGTGCCCTCCAGGTATTTTGTGCTTTACTGCATAGTTTGTATTTGGTTGTTTACTTATATCTAAGCAGTGCAACGCTATTACACGAAGAACCAAACTCCTGACGTGATGAATATACAATAGCTTGTTGCATATAAAATTATGTCATCATCTTAATTAGGGATTTATTACACTTTTAATGGCAGTTTACTCTGTTTTGAACGTTTATCTGTGAAAATACACACAAAATCTGCAATTATATCTCTTTATCGGAAGGTATAGCAAGATGATCGGCCGATAATTTTCTGTGCAAACACCACACGAGGAAAATAAATATTCCTTGACCTCTGTTGCCCTCATCAATTCAGAGATAAAAGCCAAAAAAAACAAAAACTGTCAACAAAAAAAGTTATTTAACGTAATGTATCCACCATGTTACTCTCATGCTTCTACCTCTTTTTGATAATGTTTTATTAAACAGAAATTAAAATTAAGCACTAACATCTCTTTGCTACACACTCTCCTTCCCAACCACACATCTATCTAATAAGCTTCCATTTTAATAACCCTCCTCCCCCCCCCCCCCGCCCCTCTCACCGCAATAAACAAAGCTTTCACTGCATTTCCTTTGCATTAAAGAGTACTTAACTAATTTCTATTGTTTCCTTTTCTAGGAGGGTTTTATTCTGATAGCTTTGGCTATGTGGCCGAAAGCTGCATGAAATGCCCAAATGGTTCATTTGTTGCATACGAAGAAGCACCAGGAAATCAATCTCAAGACTGCAAGGCTTGTCCTGAAGGTAGACTATGACGATGATCAATTACTTGGCCGAAGGCAAATAAAGGGAAAAATTCTTTAGCAAGACACAGACAAAAAAAGTACAATAATTTGCGATAAGCAGAAGTTCCATAACTATTTGATATCGTTTAACATGTGCATGAGCATTTTTACACGATCTTAAAAATGCAGTGCGAAGTGTGGATCGATTTCAATTTGTGGTGTTTTTAAGTTCACGGGTCCGACCTAACTTAGTCAATGAACATTTTAACATTTTATCTGAGCGTCAGCTATGTGACCACATACAACCACTGTTTTTAATCCTTTTTCTCTTTGTTTTTCTTTCGTGGGAAAAACAAGAAGTGCGAAGAGCGATCGGATGTAGAAAGGAAACAAAGGAGTTTGCTCTCGCTTAAATTTAAACAAAAAAAAAAAACGTGTTCAAACTCGGCAAAAGATAAAGAAATGCATCAACTTATTCTTTCACAGCAACTCCCGACAAAATCCACATGCTAGGATATAGACTATCCCAGTCGTTTTTCCCTCTCTCCCCTTAAGTTTAAACCTGCTATGGATTCGAATGGTTTCGCCATCACGCGCAAGTTTGAGAGTCGTAGGTTTTTCTAATAGAGCAGTGCGGCTTTTTCCGGCCCTGACAGATCGTAGTGCACTACCCTCATTGTACTGACCTTTTTCATATGATTTTCTAACAGAGATTGCGTGCAGGGGACGTACTGATACTATGAAATCCGTAAAGTATTTTGTTTTCTGCGAGACGTCGTGGTTTCCCAGCAATTTGCAATGGAAATAGTGCATACGGAGTAATGATATTGATTATAAGACCTTAAAACAGCTATTTTTATTGAAAGAAAAATATAAAAAAAAATGTGGAAATGATTAATAACAATAACAATGATTAAACATATCACCTCCTTTCCGGTATTTAGGTGACAAAAGTAGAATCAATATAACAACGATGACGCCTCAATGTCCTCTTAAACCGACAAAAAATATCAAAGACTTGGATGGTAATCTAACCTCGGAATCGCAGAAATAGCATAAATTCCTTACACCTTTTTTTTCACAGGAACAGAAAGTGATTTCTTCGCTGGACACCGTGCTTGTAAATGCTTGAAAGGATTCTATCGAACACATCTATTCAAAAAGTGTCACAAATGTGGACATGGACTAGAATGCAAAGACGATTATGTTTCATTGAAATCTGGATATTGGTGGAAATGGAGAAACGAGACACAAAAGGATCGTTACAAAAGTTTTATTTCAAACCTGTTGGCATCGCCACCAGCATTGGATACTTCCAGCGTACAATTTCCTTATCCAATACCAACGCCTTATAGGTGCCCAATGGCACGATCTTGCATGGGTGGTTTCGATTCCCCGTGTGAAATTGGCTATAAAGGTCCTCTCTGCGGAGTCTGTGGCTCAGGATACTTTAAACAATTACAGCAATGCAAAAATTGTCCATCAAAAAAGCTGATGGTGGGGCAGCTAGTAAGTATTGCAGTCATTCCATTGATAATTGTGGCCATTTTGGTGAGGACGAGAAAAAACAAGATCCAGAAAGAGCAAAGCTGTTCTGTAATAGACATGTTTTTATCGAAACTTAAGATCGTCATTGGCTTTTATCAAGTCACTTATGGTGTTCTAGAAGCGTTCTCGTACATAACATGGCCAGATTCCCTTCAAGTTATCGGAAAGTATTCAGAAATATTTCAGCTGAATATACTTCAAATAGCCCCAGCTCACTGCCTTTTTTCGGGATTACCTGACGATGCCTTCGGAAATTTGTTTGCGATGATGGCAATAAATGCTGCTGTAGTTTGCTTTTCTGGTGTCGTTTACGGAGTACGAAAAGTGATCATTTTAAGAACTGAAAGCATGGACGACGCAACGAAATCACAAGAAATCTCTCAGACAAAAGAACTGGTGTGTAAAAATCTATTCTTCTTTCTGTATGTGTCGTACCTAAGCACGTGTTCCAGCACTGCCAACGTCCTGCCGTTCGCTTGCCGAAAGCTTTGCACTGATGAAAAAGAAAAGATCTGTAACAAGTATTTGAAGGCAGACTACAGTACACAGTGCGATGTTCCAACGTACAACAAGATTATTGCCGTAGCGTACGTTTCCTGTGCCTATCTCGTTGTTCTCCCTACCGCCTCTTTCATAGCCCTTTGGAGACAACGGAGAGCTATGTCAGCAACAAGAGCCGCCGAAACTTTTCAGGGTCCAGACTCTGGAACAGAAATGATCACAGGATTGCGCTTTCTTTTTGAAAACTATAAACACAATTCGTGGTATTGGGAATTTGTTGAAATGTCACGTAAAGTAATTCTTACATCTGGCTTGATTCTTGTAGGCCAAGAGAGCAGGTCTTATATTGGCTTTGCGTGGGTTATGGCCGGGATGTATGGAATTCTTTTCTCCTGGATCAGGCCCATAGAAGACGTGAGCGAGAACAGATTAATGACGGTTTCCCTCGCAGTTACTGTTGTCAACTTGGGTATCGGAGCTGTCAGTAAAATTCCTGCTGAGAACATATTAGGCTCAAGCGACCCGTTCTTGGATGCATTCGTACTCAAGATATTGCTAATTCTAGCAAATACCTTGGTGATCGGCCTTGTTGTCGGTATGATTACTACGTTTACTACTTATTAAGTTAATTGGCTAGTGCAAGCTATCATATGACATCATATAACGCCACAGCTTGCGAAAAGTCAACTTATAATGTAAGCTTAGGGTTTTGTCCTCAATGCTAAATGATTTTGCTAGGCGTTAACAGAATGAAAACCCTACGAGGGGTGGGTTCCATCAAACCCCTTGTACCAAAGTGGAATATGAATTCACGTGTTTGACCTAGGGCTAATAGATGTTTATCTCTTCCGGTGGTAAATGTCCTACACGTGATTGACTAGATCGGGTTGTCCCGCACTCGTTTCAGTTTTGTTCACAAAAAAGGTATCGGATAATGTACCCTAGCTAAGCGGTAATGAGACACTCTCTAAGTTCTGGAGAGTGTCGAATAATAGGACCTTACATTTAATCGAAGGTGCTGCTTAGTCAAGCTAACTGTAATTTACATTTACCAACCAAATAATATCGGTATCTGCCCAACAATCGATTCATTTTGTTATTCGACTCGGCTACGCTCAGTTTGAAACTTCTGTTCGAAATCTTATAACATTACTGCAGCTACTGCTACTTACTATTTTTATAGCTACTAGAGCGGTTTTACTTAACCCCTGAAATAGCAGGTCAACCTTCAGATACTATAGCACAGTAATTTCATTGTTTTCTGTTGTTAAGATTGGACTACTACGTACTAATTGTTCCATGTTGTTTCACGGGTTAAATAAAATCACTCTAACTATTTTTACTCATTATTTCCCTTTCAGTTCAGTACTCCTTAAACCTATATCAGTGCTTCAAAGAATGGCGCAAAAATCCGCATTGGTCATTTTCTTGCTGCCTGGCTTTGCTTCTCACTCTAAAAAAATTGCAGGGAGAAATTGGTAGTTTAAGCGAAACGAATATCCTTAATAACCAGCTAGATACAGGAGAATTTACCGTTCCAACTTTAATTGGTGCTGTGAAAGACAGTGGGGCTATTGATGTCACTTTCAAAGAAAATGAAGAAGGTGACGATGTTACAGCAGAAGTGCATTGCAGTTTTCAAGACACCGAATGCAGAAAGAAAAGAAGTCATCAAGGGACACAGACAAATCCGTTTTCTCTTCCGATTGCTGATATCGGGGCTCATGAACCAATTGAGGAGGCCCGTGTGAATTCCTGTTAGTACAATTGGCACGGACAGGCTGAATGCAAATATTCAATAGCCATCACTACCAGCAAATTTTAATTGATGCAGACTGAGAAACTCGCCGCTGTTTTCATTACTTAAAAATATAAAGGCACTGTCTTATTATCATATTTTAATAATATATATAATATATTTTAGTTCACTTAAGTCCGGATTATTTTTGCACATACAAACTACACTTTTCGGTCCTAAACATCTAGCTTAGAAAGGGAAAATAGTGAAGTTCCATAATAAATGAACAATAAAGATATTTTTGAATCTTAAGAGACCTTAAAGCACGGATGGGTCTGTTGTGAACATGACATTTAGAACATCAAGCCGAAAAAATGACTGTATTTTGTTTCTGACCTAACAAATTAGATTTATCTTAGAAAACACCGAAAAAGATATATTTACTTTGGTTCTAAACTTACACTCCAAAATGCAATTCTGCTGTGTCTATTTAATGCAAGTTAACTACTCTAAAAATTTAGCGACGTTGTAAAAGAAAACGACTGTTTTTTTCTTTTTTTTAGGTTGATGTTCTCGAAATCAGACTCGAATTTTGGAATCAGGAAATGAGGATGTAGGAAGTACTGGATCCGGATAACGAGTCACCAGATGTCGCATAACTTGTCTGGGCCATAGTGTAGCGCGCATGATAATAATTGAAAAACAATGTTTCTTAATTGTTTTCTAAAAGTTAACTAAAAAGAAAGTGAACTAAAAGCACCGTTAAAAAGTAGTCTCTAAAAAAAATAATTTACTCAACATTACGTTACTTTTTAGTTCAACCTCGAACTGGCCTCCTGCGCAGACAGAGGCTAACCTCGAACTGATAATAAATATGTGTAGCAATAGGGTATAGCATGAAAACATCGATTAAGTCACGCTCTGTTTATAAATAATATTTAGTCCTAAAGAACAACTTAAAGGATCTCCAGGATGCTATCTGCATGATTGGGGGTAAAAAGTTAACATTGTGTTACTGGAAAAAGTCGCTATGTCATTTTCGTTTAACAAATATGGGTAGCAGTAAGGTGCAGAGTGAAAGCATCGATGAAAAGACGCTCTGTTTAAATTGATACACAATGTATTTAGTCCTAGATTACAAGTTAAAGATCTCCAGCATGTTATTTGCATTGCATGCGGGTTAAAGTCAAAATATCACTTTCGTTTTCTTTTTAACATTTAAATAGTATTAAAATAGTATACATCGCCAATTAAGAACAAGTTACTTTCTATCGTTTGTAGACGGTGGTATCACAGAATGAAATATGATTTTTTTCTCGACTTTTCGAAAAATAAACATTTTATTGCTAAATCAAAGTTCTGTAAAATTCTAAAATAATAATAGGCAAGAAGGTATGAAGTTTATGACGGTACTCATCAGCCGCTTTTCGTGGGCTCATTCATACTAAGACGTACTAGCAAACTAATACTCTCACCGAAATAAGGGTGGTGGAAGTCACTGTAACTCTCTAAGATTTTCGTTCTATTAATGCACAGTGAAATTAGTTTGCATTGAGCAGAAAGCCCTGAGTTCACTTTACAAGATGGCATAATTGTTGACGGCTGTGACATCAAATGATTTCATGCGACGTCATTAGGGCCGCCATCTTGGAGTTCATCATTGTCCTAGAAAGTAAAAATTAACGGAAATTCATACAAAGTGAGGCCAAAATGCTAAGGGCATGTAAAAATTAGCGATTCCTACAATTTAGTTTACAAAAATCGACAAAATGAAAGATTTATTTCAAAACATTGCACTTTTTGGCTATACCTGCAGGTAAATCATATTTTGGAAATTGTAAAGAATCCTCCGCTCCACGCACCCTTGTCGATGGTGAGCGAGCAACACAAAATCACCCGCAAGGTCTAGATCCTTTTGTTCTGACCTTCAAGATTGTTTCTTTCATCAGCATGACTATGCAGATATTAGGGAAGAGCAAAAAGCACATAGCCTAGTTTTACCCCTGTTCAAATGGCAAATTCCTCTGTCTTTGGGTTGGAATTGATGTGAGAAGCCCCTACTAATGTTTGCTGAATCAGAGTGTCGAGCCGATTGTCGATCGTGCGAATCGTTAAAAAAATATCCCCAAATTTTGGAAACATTGGAAAATGCTCTGAGACCTACCCCAAACCTAAGTTGCGTTTCCTAACATTTTTCGAAAACTTTACAGCCGTTTTGAGTGAGACCCCTTCCGCGTGAATTTCAAGGTTCTGCAACGCTTTGCCATCGATTTTGGCTGCTGTGCCCTCCTGTGAATTGGAGAAATGTCTTTGGGATTATAAGCTAATCCTCGACTGATCCATGGCGAAGCAGCCGAGCAGCTTTTTTTTTATACAATAACGAATACGAAATGAGCACGTGTGGCAGTTATTCCAGTTATCAGTTATTCCAGTTATTCACAAGTTTATAAGAGAAGAGGTAAGAGAAGAGGGGGGGGGGGGGGGGGGGGGTGGAGTGACATATACTGGACTACTGGAAGAGAGGATGACACTATAAATGCACCCTTTTAAAAATGAAATTTATTCCTGTTAGTGGCGCTTCGATTTTTTTTGCTTATCTTGCTGGAAAAATTAATTTCTGCGTAGTCACATGCTTAATATGATTGTGTCACATGTTTACTCCATGGAGCATCGCACATGCACCCATTTTAATTTTATTTTGTTGAGCGTATTTTCGGTATTCCACGTTAAGTTATTTTTAGCTCCATACAATATATTGTAGAGCGTCCAAATTTTATACGGCTTAGATAACACAACACCATGTACTTGAGGTAGTCACGTCCAATTCGATAGGGCTTACCAAGGCTCACATAAATCATAACGTTCTATTAAATCGTGAGTTTGGGAATGCCTGTGGCATGGATGGGGCTTAATTAACAAATATTTACCCAACCTTAACGAAAAAGCTGAATTAAAGACGTCGAACTGAATGACACCCTCGGCAGTGTCGTCGCGAAGCTTATTTGTCCCCAGAAACCTGAAGCGTTATAAAAAATGCCAAAGCACGTGTTTTTTTGAGACAACGGTTATCTTTATTGTACATGTATGTTGTTTGGGAGCCGGGGTTGTTGTTCTGGTTAATATTCTCATATCAGTTGTTTTAGGCAATTTAAATTCGCAGAGTAAGAATAGTCGTTTCAATGTATTTTCTGTGACTGAGTCCTAAAGAAAACATAAAAGAAGGCACACATTAATAATTTCGTACAATCAGTACCTACAATGCTGTGACTTAGCACCTGATAATGATTTTTAACTTGAACACCCAACACTTCAAGACTATAAATTTTCCTCTATAAAAGTTTATTTAAAAAAATGCAGCATTTCCTCTGCTCTATTAAATTTCTACCAGTAACAGTAAAATTGCCATGTGCAGATCTTGGAATTAAAATCAAAGATGACACAATAGCGTTTGTTGTTGATAAAAACTGTAGCAACTCTATTGGTTTCAGTAGTAAAAAAAAAGCTATTAGTCTTTTACTGGCGTAAATTAAACATATATTGCTGTGCAAAATAGTCTATTATAATAAGAGCAAGTCATCATCAATGCTATACAAAACAGAAACAGAAGAATCTAAAATTAAAAGACAAGAACTGAACAAAGTGAATTGCAAAAATAGAAAATCGTAAAACCACATTTGAGCGACTAACGCCTGGCGTGATATAAACTGTTTACTACGAATAATTCTGTACTCGAAAGTGATTCATCAGTGTGAGCTAGAATGTCGCCCGATCTGCACCATTTGAGAAATAATGGCTTTCAAATGAATATCATGTACGCCTACAACCTCTCTATATTACATAATTTGCAAGAGATGCCATGATCTACGATATGAATGCACCTTTAGAGAAACAAAGGTTTGAGATGGCTCACCTTTTCAACAGATGTTAATGATTGCCTTCTTCTGCAGTCTCAACATGCATCACTTCTTAACTTTATGCCAAATTTATTCGATAAATCATTTTTTTTATTTTTCTTTATTGTCATTTATAACATCTTTACATACATACATCGACTGACATTACTGACTACATTGCATACATTACACTACATTACATCACTGTCCTAGATAAAGATAAACGACCCATACACACTAAAACGAAAAAAAAAATAATAAAATAAATAAATAGTACAGTAGTACAGTATCCTTTTGATGCATTTAATATTAAGCACCGGTTAACGCCTAAAAGGTGTGGTCTATTGCTTTTATAAACTAACTATCGAAAACGTTTTTCCTTTTTTTCTTTTTTAAGAAATGGGATCTATTTTATGTTTCACGATCAAGTGTGTTATTCTCAACAAGTTCATTGAAATGCAGCGGAAAACCAATCACAACGTTTGAAAGAATGAAACACAGGTTCAGCTTCCACACCAAAATCCACGAATCGACGCAACGAAAACGTTTAAAAGTTCGTTTAACTTTTAAACGTTTTCGTCGTCGTTCATTCGTTTAGAAAGGAAAGGGAAAAGGCAAACGATCAACGGAAGAAAATGTATTCAACGATTTAAAATTACTTTCACGAGGAAATTTTAGCAAACTGTCGTCGGAGTCATTCGTCGCGAAAGAAAGGGAGAGCACGGAAAGTTTGCAGGTTTACAAACCACACAGACTGCCGAAGTCAATTATAATACGGGTTAGCTCAAGAAACTCTGCTTCGGAAATTTTATTTCGAACTTATTAATTTAGTTACGTAATTTCTCGTTTTCGCCGAAAATTAATTAATTCAAGCGTGTACTGTGTTCCTTCTCATGTGATTGTTTCTGCGTTTTTTCCTCTAACTATAAGCTTAGTTTTTTCACTCCAACTACAGTGAGGCAGCGAAATTCATTCTAGTGAATCACCCTCAGTAAATATCCATTGTGATCATTTATGAGAATCATATCCTCTGTCATCTATCCATAAGATAAGACATTAAACTAACGTTAATTATTTGTCGATACGTGTAGTGCTGCCTTGTCGTGGATCGGGATTTTACTGGTACAATAGAAAATGGGTTTTTGACCTCAGAGTGCGCATAGTATCTGACTTAGTTCATCCTTTTCGCAGCTTTTACGCGTTCATCTGTTTTTACTCTTCTACACTGAACGCGGAATGTGTCAGAAATGAAAAGCATTATATTTGTGTTCTTTATACAATAAATAAATATTCTCTGCTATATTGGGAAAATAGAATTTCGGCAGTATAATTTACAGTCGATTCCCTGGCGATCAATAGTCGGAAAAGCTTTGTACATCATTGTCATTTTTGAAAAGCCGCTCAAGTCAAATGATGCTGTAGAAATTCTGTAAGAAAATCATTTCTGTTTATATCCAAGCAAGTTAAGCGTTCTTCGGATTAAATTCATTCTGAATCCTCTCCTTTCTCAATAAAAAAAGTGAAAACCTATCAGACATTTGTTAACGTTACGCTGACATTTAAAAATTAAAATAAAAATTTGCATGTAAATAAGCCCTATATTTTTTCTCGTATTTTAATCCATCATCACGCCGGGACTACAGAAATGAGAATTTTCATAGCATAATTGGAAGTCTACCGGCGATCACTCGTCGAAATGATCCTGGATATCAATACCATTTTAAAAGACAGTTATGTTCAATTGTTCTGAACAAGTTAATTAACTTAACGGGAGTTCTGTGCAAGATAAATGACTCCTGTCTTGCATCATAGCAAAGAAAATCAAACTTTAAGAGCAGAGTCGGAACCGATTCCTGTTTAAACGGTAACCGCTAAGGTTGATTTTAACGCAGGCTTTTCCACCCAAATGACAACCTTGTTACAGTTTTATCATCGCCTACCTTCAGGATCGACTCTAGACAGAATTTTATCATTTAACATCTGGAATCCCAATACAACTCAGCACATATTCAACTTCGTTAATTAACATTTTTGGAACAACTGGTTAATAGAAAGAGCACAAATTATTCTGTACTATTTTTATGCCAGACTGGACTCTCAACGCGAGACTTGAGCCTAACTCAAATGATGCTAGAAATTCTGCAAGAAAATCTCTTTTGTTTATACAGCTATTTCAAGTAACGTTGGGGGAAAAAAGCACAAAACTGCACAAGCCAATCCCGAAAGATAGTATGGGTAGACGCATTGAGCTACTGCACGTGTTGAATACTAATGAGATATAACAACAAAATAAGCGCGAATTTCAGGTTTTCTTTCCTTTCAGACATGTAGAAACAAAGTACGTTTAGCCCCTCTGAACTTTAGAAGAATTTTCCACACTCAACGACATGCGACAGTAAAAGTAAAGCTACATATATAGGCCCCTGAGAGGAAGAACAAATTTTCCACGTGCAAAAAACAAACTTGTAAATTTCCTTTAGGCCAATACGCAAAATTCCAGTGAATACCCAGACCACCTTTCGGTCTTGTCGCGTACACTTTAATGTTTTCTCTTTTTCCTACAACCTTTCTCGAAATACCTGTATGCGAACAAGTTAAACATAACGTTTAATGCATAACTGATATTTTTTTTTAATTGAATCATATTTCTTGGCGATAAAACGTGAAAAAATTTTCAGATACTTCTGTAACGTAACACTGACATCAGAAAATCTTGACCAAAATTCGCGATTTTTACTCGTATCTTACTCCATCACAAGGTCGGGATTATATGAATGAGGACTTTGAGATATGACAACTGAGGTCTATAATTGAAAGTCGGTGTCCTGCCGATCAGTAGTCAAATTGACTCAGAAATAGGTTTGTTTAATTGTTCTTTGCAAGGTGAGCAACTCGAAGTTAATGGAAGTTCTAGCTTCGCAAGTTAAACGACTTCAGCCTGTTGTAGCATCATAGTGAAGAAAATTAAACTTTAAGAGCAGAATCAGTATCGATTGTTCTTAGCCGGTGACCGAGGTTGACTTGAACACAGGTTTTTCCTCCAAACTGACAGTATTGCTACAGCTTTATCACCGCCAGTCTTAGGTATCGAGTCTAGACAATATTTCATCGTTTCACGGCTGGTTCCCAATATAATTCAACACCTATTCAACATTGTTCTTTTTTTTTTTCAACAACTGGTTATGGCGAAGTTAAATAGAAAGAGCATAAATTATTCTTTGATTATTTTCTGCCAGAGTAAAACTGTCAAAGCGAGACTTGAGCGTAAGTGAAATTATGTTATAGAAATTCTGTAAGAAAATATATTTTGCTTATATCCGTGCAAGTTAAAAGTCTTAATGATATTCTGATTTTTTTTTTTTTTATATAACTTGTTTGTGGTCTCGGTAATGGGTGCAAATGTTACGACATACTCTGTAGCGTTACACTGACATCTGTCAGTAAATCTTAGCCATTATTTACATGCAACTAAGGGATACTTTACTCCATCACAACGCCGGGGCTTGTTAAAATTATGTATTTAAAGTTCCATTGTGAAAATAGTAGTAGACAGTAAACCTTTGTCTAAATAAAACTGTATAACGTTTTGACTCTTTCAATCTACTTCAACAGGACAGATCGCGATGCTTGGTTTCGAAGGGCCAAACAGGTGTGCGATTATAGACGAGAAGCCCTTCTGCATCATAAAAATACTTTTCTTGCTGTTAGCTTCAATGTGGAGTGAAAAGAACGGCTCACTTGCCATACAAGGTGAACTCAGTTATTATGTTTTTATTATATCATTTTTTAACGCAATCTTCACCAATATTATTCGAGGAACATTTATTTTTTTTTATCCAATTCTCACTCAGAATCAAAACAAGTGGAGTATAAATACAGAATCTGGCAGTTTAATTTACGTTGGTAATCAGTGAGCTGAGACACTTCACACTCCCGGCACATTCTCTTTCCCGCCTTCCTTTCCCGTCTTTTACAGTCAAGCGCGTCGAACCGTAGCCACCCGACAAAGTTTTTGACATGTTTTTGACAAGTTTTTGATTAGTTTGATGGCTTCCGGTTGCACAACGGTTCATACGTCAAATGATCTGTGAAACGTTGAGTTCCAACCCATTTTTACAAACCCAGAAGACATTTAATGTACGAAAAGTTAAGTTTGACCAAATTTTTGTGGGCATAAAATTTATTTATCGCCAGTTGAACTTGGCATAATAGCTCGTGCAAAATGTTGTTTGAAACCCTTTCAAACTCTAACGTTTGAAGACGAATCATGCAACGGTTAATACCCCGCCTTCCATTTTTCAAGACATCTGATTGGTAGTTTAAAGCAACCGAAAGCTGTAAAACACATCAAATTAATCAAAAAATTGTCAAAAAGATGTCAAAAACTTTGTTGGGTTGCTACGGTTGGAGGCGTTTGACTGTAATTCTGTTCATGGAAAGCTGCAAACGAACATTGAAAGGACAGTTGGGAAGGGAGGTGGTAGCGGTGGATATCTGTCTCAAGAATTATGCGTTCTATTGCTGTTGTGTTTTGCGATTAGGCGAATATTCTCTCTGTGCCACGAGGAAAAACCTCCATTATTTCCACTAGCTGGATGTGGCGTCAGCCATAACATGTTGAATGCTGTAACAAAATGACGCGTTTAATTCTATCTTGTAATGGGAGGGGCAGCTGTAATTGTTGTGATTGCATGCTAACATGTTAACATTAATAACAACGTCTTCGCCATTAAAGACGGATTCCGCTGAAAGTTGGAGCGATAAGTGCAAAAATTGATTACGAAAATCTACTCATTCTACGGAAGCGTTTTATATACTGCTGCCCTACGTGCCAGTGGGCTCAATGGACATTGAGAGGGGGAGTGAGTTTTGTATACTATTTGAAACATCTTACTTTGATTCATTTCCCTAAGTGGACTCGCGATTAAATTCTAAAGCATTCTCGAAAAGGGTAATGTGAAACATCGTAAAAATGCTTAAAATGGTTGTTATTTTGTTTTGAACTGACGTAAAACGTCTGTTTTAACTAAAATATCAATAACTTCAAACTCATTTTTCTCTCGCGGGGTCAGATTGAGCTCAAGTTTCGCGATACGTTCTTCTTAATGTATTCATGTTGTGTTTATGCTATTAATTCTTTTTGTTAATTAAAACTTTCTTTTGAGTTTATTGCTCGAATGCTCTGTGTAAACTGTCTTATGCGTCCAAATGTGTTTCAGATTTTTATTATTATTATTATTATTATTATTATTAGTGTAGAGTGTTTAAAAAAATATACTTTCTTTTCAACAGGATGTGGCTCAGTGACAGGCAATACACTCACAAGTCCTGGATATCCAATTATATATCCGAACAATATGGACTGTATCTACCAAGTTCCAATTCCAGATGGCATGGCCATGAAAATCGATTTTCGTGATTTCCACGTTGGCTTTCTTTCAACGTGCGAGTAAGTTACTGCAAAAAACGGACGACGAGTTTGCTGCCTTTCTGAATTACCCACTTCCATGCCATATGTTCTGTTGCTTCGAGGCGCGTTTAACTTAAGCAATCCATTGTCGTTCATTTCTTCGCCAAGCATATAAACAGTTTGTTGATGAAAGTATTCAAATAGCCGTTCCAAATTTACGGAGAGCCACAACTGCCACTAAAACCGGTTTGCATACACTCCAACTGACAACAAAATCCGCCATCTTGGATATAGCTTTTGAGCCTGCCGTCTTGGTAAGCGGATGGCCATCGCGTCACGCGCGGTCTCACGCGTCGTTGCATTTCGATTTCCGTCAGAGTGAGTGGTTTGCGTTTGTTGAATTTCTCTGCTAAATTTATTTTACCATAATTCATGGGAGAAATAACCGAATTCACTGCAGGTAATTACCAATCCGTTTACATTCTATTGAATCCCCACTTACTTCCTGTCGATGGACATGCTAACTATATGGTTCGCTGAGGATCGGAAAGGGGGAAGAGGGCGGGGGAGGGGGGGGGGAGGCTGGTGGTTTTGGGTTTTGGGCTTGCCGTGCACGGTTCACGGGAATAAAAATTGAAAATTCACGGTTCACGAGAATTAAAACATACTTTTCACTGACGAATCACGCACAATTTAGCGTTTGATTTATTTTTCACCCCTATAGCACTACAAAACTGATATGTCGACCATTCTGAAGTATGCATACACTTGAAATAATTGTTTTTCACGCTCTAAAATACTAAATTTACAATAATTCGCAAATGAATGCGTCTTTCTATACAAACAGAACTGGTTACACTTCATTACTTGCAATTCTTTAGCGTTGTGTGTACGTGCAAGAACAATAGAGAGATTAAGCATGACGTTTGTTTTTCTTGCGAATGGCAAAAATTCCACTTCGGCTTCGTTTAGACGCGGAAATGAGTTAGCTTTGTGTTTGTCGTGAATGTGTGATTTTCCTCTGTTTTTCTTGAGGGATTTATTTTCGAATTCGATACAGAAAGGTTACAAAATGAAATGTAAGCTCACGTTTTCTGTTTGCCGTTTAACGTTATGCCTTCTTTTCCTAATATCTTTGCCAATAGTTTTATAGGTCTCAACTGGGCAATAACATAGCCGCTGCACAGACTAAACAATAAACTGTTCACATGTTCTGTGGCCGGACAACTCTGATGACCTCTGACCATTCGACCTCTACTTGACTGCATGCCACGGATCTGTACATCTCCGTCATCGCTCAGGTGCTCACACATCGGAATCTGTGACATATTCTTGCACTTGTTGGGAGTCATTGGAAAAGTCATGTTGATCAGGCCGTTGAACGTCAGAAGCTGCAGTTTACTGTAGTTTCTACATCATGTGGAGAAGATGGACTTGAGAAAACTACTTTCTCTGCTGATGTATTGGAGGTGCATGTGTCCCGGCCTTAAACTTTCTTGTCTCCTAACGCACACTGCGCTGACTGACGGCCCTTCCATTGTCAGAAGCCTATTCTCTCATGTGGTCTTTCTGTCTGGCATTGGGCAGCCTCATTGGGTCTAGGTGGCTCATTCTTGAAATACCGGGTGAAATAGCACGAGAGTCTTGGTGGTTGTCAGACTTGACCTTGACATATCAAGTACCGCAAACGTTTTCGAATTTTGACATGCATGACTTCAATGTGCATTCAGAAAATTTCACGAAAAATGAGCTAATTGTAGACCATGTTCACGAATTTCGAGAAATAAATTGGCTATTTCACGAATCACGGGAGTACTTCCGTTCACTGATCACCGGAAATAAATTCTTTCTTTCACGATTCACGGCAATTAAAAATAGGGGTTTACAAATCGCGGAAAAAAAAAAAAAAACTTTAGCTAGGTCAATATTCCTATCACGCATTCGATAAACAGAACTTAACACCACTTTAGAGGTTGGCATGTAAACAGCAATTTATTACCCTCAAAGATCTCATAGTTTGAAGAAGCACGAGGGAAATAAATTTGCAAGACGTTAAAAATGTTTGTAACAACAATTTACCAAAAACTTAAAGAGGCTCTAACACGGATTTTAACAGATTTTGGAACAGCCAAAATACATATTTGTGCCATAGGAAACCTGAAACTGTTAACAAGCGTCTTTGACTGCGGATGGCTTGGCTTCTCTTTTCTGTAAGTGATTAATACAGTCTAGTCAAAGTCCCCCAAAAATTGTTGTCAAGTGCATTGAACACACGAAAATGTGCTATATAATTCTACTGATTATTCTACGGATTCAAACTTTCCAGAGCTCGTTCAGTATCAACGTCATCGCGGCTCAAACATCGAACTGAAATGGAGCTTGTTTATTTCTCTTATGAATTATTACAAAGTAAATTCAACAGAGATAATGAAGGAATTTTCACGTTCATATCAAACGCAAACAAGTAATGGCCAACCGCTAACCAAGACGGCAGGCTCAAAGTTACATGGCGGATTTTTGTTGTCAGTTGGATTGTATATGTTGTGGTTTAAATTTTACCTTGGTTTAAAATTTTTCAAACTAGTTTGATTTTCATTTTCCTTTTTTTCAGATTATGATAATCAATATAAGACAATGAAAACTAAAAATCAAACTGGTTTGAAAAATTTTGAACCAAATATAAAATTAAAGCACAACATATACAAACCAGTTTTTGTGGCATTAGTGGCTTTCCATGGATTATGAACTGCTTTTTTTAATACTTTTATGAACCAACTGTTTATGCGACGAAGAATGAACGACAAGGGATTGCTGTAGTAAAACGCGCCTCGAAGCAACAGAACATGTGACATGGAAGTGGGCAATTCAGAAAGGCAGGAAACTCATCAGAGGGAAACCGTCACACACAAAAAAATCATCAAAGTGACATGTATGGAGCACTTATTTCTTGTTGCTATTCTTTGGTGCACCTAAAAGTTGGATATATAGAACTTGTGAAGAAAATCTTTGTCTGCTGTATTTACATACATTGCCATTGCCTCTGGTGCCTTTTTGCCCATATACTAATCGTTATTAATATAAGGATGCTTATTTAGCTATTGCGTGCCGTTTTTGTGTCGAGTTAAGACAAATAAATGGATTTTGTTTTTCGGTGAATTTTGATGAAATAGCCAGAAATCGCTAAGTCACGTTTATAAAGTACCTCAGCATGAATAAAATTTTGAATTCCCAAACATTTATTGATTTTTTTTTTTGTGAAGGTTAATAGTGGCTTTCATAACCCATGTAAGAATAATGTACTTATTGCCAACAATAAGAAATGTATACCTTACTTAAGTCTGAGTGAGGAGAAGAAATCCAATCGGGTGGTTGAAGATCAACTATTGTGCTTTGAGTCTAATAACCATAGAATATGATCCAGTGAAGTTTATTTTCAGAAGGCTTTTTTTATCTTGTGGAACTGTCAATCAAAATCACCTAATTAAATATGCATAAATTAGTTAAAAATTGCCATTTTTGCACTGAGTCCCATAACTTGGAGGGAATAAAATAGTTTTTTATTATTATTATTTTTTTAATATTCTTTTTTTTATTAATAACTCATCATGCCCCACATTGTGGCACGTTTGAGCGGAATCGATGATTTGAGCTGTATCACCTGCTGCCTGGTTCTCTCGTGGACATGCTCTTAACTATTAAACAAAGTCCACAAAGTGCGACTGTGTGAGTGAATGACACGTTGGCTTGTTTATTAATTTTACCTATAAAGGATCACATCCTTTTTTAAGGTGTAAAATATATTTCCCTTTGTAGTGATGACTATTTGAATGTAACTAACGACAAAGGCCAGGCATTTGGGGTGTTCTGTAAAGACAAGACTGGAAAAGCTGTTCTTGTGACTGGAGCGTTCGTATTCATAAAGTTCCATTCAGACTTCATTGGCGAAAAAAGAGGATTTCAGTTACTTTTCACTCCCTTTCCACTTGGTAGGTAGAATAATTACGTCTTCTTTCGGTAACGTAGGCGGGAAAAGTAAACTTCTTTTTTTAATGAATTATCTTTATTGACATTATATCATAATACAAATATTACAATAAAAGAAAATAGGAAAGAACAGACGAAGTTTGATTATAATTTGTAATTACATAGGTTACAATTAGTTACAATGTACAGTACGCTACAGGATGAGATAGAAAAATAATTACACAAACAAGTAATAAAATAAATAAAGTTTAATAATAGTATTCGTTTAGCGCGAATACTAGACCTATTGAACTGAAATTTTGTGGTAAGCTTCTAAATGTGATTGATATTAAGGGATTGTCTGATTTGAATCATTGATAGCCGAGATATAAGCAGTTATGTACAATTTGCCCATACATTCCCTGCAATTATGTAAATCATTTTTGCCATTAAATAATTCTACAGCGCGAATACTATACCTTCTAACCTAAACTTTGAAGACAAGTATCTCTCTATAACTCTTATTAATCATGCGTTTTTATTTTTGGTGAACTTCATTTATGGACCGAGAAATTTGCAATTCAGTGCAACATGCCCATACGTTCTCTGTAATAAGCATGCCAATACATTCCCTGTATGGATTGGTAACTAAAACGATTAAATAATTCTACAGCTCGACTATTTAACCTTATGATCTAAAACATTGTGGAAAGTATCTCTATATGTCTGTTATTAAGCCTTCAATTTTGTATCTGTGTAAATCATCGAGGAGCCGAGAAATTTGCAATTCTTTGCAACGTGCCCATTCGATGCTCATACATTAATTGCTCTGTAATTATACAAATCATATCTGCAATTAAATAATTCTACTGCCCGAATATTTAACCATTTGACCTAAAATTTGCAGACAAGTGACTCTGTATGAATCTTATTAACCCTACGCTTTTGTTTTTAGTGAAAATGTTTTACGAACCGAGAAATTTGCAATTTCGTGTAAACAGCCCGTACATTGTCTGTAATAAGCTTGCCCATACATTCTCTGTATGGATCTGTAACTAAAACGGTTAAATAATTCTTCAGCTCGGCTATTAAAACGATCAATCAAAAACATGGTGGAAAATATCTGTATAAGACTGTTATTAAGCGTCCATGTTTTTGACTTGTGTGGATCATTGAGAAGCCCAGAAATTAGCAATTCTTTGCAACGTGTCCATTCGATGTCCATACATTGCTCTGTAATTATATAAATCATGTCTCCGATTAAATAATTCTACAGTCCGAATATTAAACCTGTCGACCTACAATTTGGTGAAAAGTATCTCTGAATGACTCTTATTAACCCTACATTTTTATTTTTGGGGAAAATTATTTAACAGTCCAGAAGTAAGCAATTGTTTGCAACATGCTCTTAAAAAACCTCCAAATGAAATGTTTAAATTATTAAAACAAGCAGTCTCTTCCGTACAAAGCTTTGATAGCTCAGTTGGTAGAGGGCAGTTATTTGTATTACGCGCCATTTGTCGGACCGTTCGTTCGAATCCGGACGGTTGCATGAACTTTTTTCTTTGTTTTGTAGGCCTTTTTTGAATCAGTAATCTCTTAAATTTAAACTATAAAGGCATAACATGGACGCAACAATAGGCCTTATGCATGATGACGTCAAAATTCACCACCAAGCCTCGTTTACGCAAATTATTCTCAACCCTCTGCCACCTTCGTACAGTTTTCACGTAGGTATTCAATACACAAGAGCTATTAATTTTGATGTTATGTGGATGCGGGCCAATCGAAAGTCCGCTATTTCAGTAAAACTTCAGCCGCTGAAATCGAAGTAATGAGAACGCTGATAGTGTAGAAAACATCACCGAGATTAATGGCTCCATCACATCAATCACGTAGTGATAAACAATTAAATTAAGGAACCCAAGTTGAATTTACCGCTTTGTGGTTGCAAATTCGGACTATTGAATAATAAGGCGCCCAAGACATTGTGACAAAGACATTGTGACGTTTATTTATGGAATATAAATGCCCAACTTAAAAAAAAAAAAACACCACAATAATAAAGGGTGCTCGCAGTCATATTTTGCTGTAGCTGGAGTTCAGGGCTTATTGTTGAAAATAAAATGCTTCTGAAGCATTTTAACGTCAAGTGGGTACAAAATGGCACAAACAAGATAGTCACAAAAAATGTTTGTGACTATCTTGTTTGTGCGGCTACCCCATATAGATGAATAAATAAATAAATAAATACATACATAAATAAATAAATAAATAAATAAATAAATAAATAAATAAATAAATAAATAAATAAATAAATAAATAAATAAATAAATAAATAAATAAAGAAATAAAGAAATAAAGAAATAAAGAAATAATGACACAAACATAAATTAAAATAATTAAATTAAATAATGGTATTCGTAGAGCTCGAATACTAGACCTATTGAACTGAAATTTAGTGGTAAGCTTCTACGTGTGACTGGTATTAAAGGAAAAAAATGTTGTCTGATTTGAATCATTAACAGCCGAGATATAAGCACTTATGTAGAATTTGCCCATACATTCTCTGTAAATATGTAAATCATTTCTGCCATTAAATAATTCTACAGCACGAATACTACACCTTCTGACCTAAAATTTGTAGATTAGAAGAAGAGGTTGATTCGTGCTAGTCATTGAAATGTTATGAATTCGTAAAGGTGTGAGAAAAAATTTAGCATTTTCAGATTGTATTTGATGAATCTGGTAGAATTTGCATAAGGTGGAAGAATTGTAAGATATACAAAAACAAAAAGCCAAGCTAGGTACAAAAACATATTGAAACAACTTCTAACACAAGAAGTAATTTAAAGTAAAATATATAAAATAGGTCCTAATGGCCTGAACACAACGTCAACAATGGCGTCTCTTTCTTCGTTGTCATCAGTTGAGCTTACTCTGAGACTTTCCTTTTCGCTCTTGTTTTTCTCAGTTTCTTGGTCCACTGGGTCGGGCACGTTTTAAGGCAGCAAGCCAGCAAATAAAATGGTCAAAGAAGTTGTTTGTTCCTTTCTTAATGATTTTGCGGAGCACTTGATAAATCGTGTGTTCAGATCAGCGGCATCACGTGACCCCTGATGTTGTCATGTTCTCTCTGTTAGGCATTTTTTTTTAATGAACTGTATGAATGTATTGAATTGTAGCTAGATCCAAACATTTTCATTCGATGTTTTCGGTGATGAACTGTAATGAATGAGTATAAAGTATTTTATGAAACGTGATTGTTGTAAAATGTGTACTGATCAGTAATTTATGGTTTTTCCATCGCAGGGAATTATACGCAACTCTCTGTTGGTATGTAATATTTATGGTGTTTTCTAATCGCTTGAACTTTAATATATTATAGCACGCCTGTAATCTTAAACGTTTATACCATATATTCGAGGCTATCTCAACAGATTAGGGTACTTAAGCTCTTAATTTCTTCTTATTAGCAATGGCCGATCCTCTCTATAATAAACGGCAATAAAACTCATAAGTTTAAATATTTGAAGTATGTAGTTTTCTTTTCAATGAAAGCCTTTTTCGTCCCAGTAAACACAGAAGGGTCCAAAGCAAAGATGAATTTATTCATTTTTTTTTATTAATTTTTAGGATGTGGTGCAGTGGTAAACAACTCGCTGAAAAGTCCTGGTTATCCAAAGAAGAAATATCCTAATAGCATACACTGCGTTTATTCAGTTAATATTCCACGTGGCACGGAAATGAAAATCGATTTCGGCGATTTTGATATAGAGTATGGTCCTTCATGCTTGTAAGTAACAGAATTTGTTTTACACCTTTTTGCAGCTGACATTCATTTTTTTGTAATAGACCATTTGTGAGATCACCTCGGGGCCAAACGGCCCTAAAATCGGTCATTTAGGAGCAAATACTCTAATTTTTGTTCGTTTGAACATTGTTCTACCAAACTTTGCACGTTATCTTGGAATGTTGTCCTAATAACTCCTATTGAAAAAAAAAAGTCAAAAGGTCAAATAGTGACGTCATAATTGATTACTTCACAAAACGTGTTATAAAAACTTTGTAATTTCATGCCACATGAACATCAACATCATCGCCCTACATTATTTGAAAGAGTATGACTAGGGGAATACAATACGGAAAACTGTATCTCGATACGTTAGATAATTCTCGTGTTATTGTGACGTCACTATTCGTGACGTCACAAAATATGTTTTTTTTTTTCTTTCAAGGGTAAGAATAACTTTGATTCCATTTTTTTCCCATTTAGTCTGGGAGCAAATGTCGAAGATTTAAGTCCCGTGGGAATTTTAGGCTGCAAGCAATTCACCCATGTAAATGTGTTATGGGGACCCTAAATAACATGTAATTTTTTGGTGGCACTCTTGAAACTCGCACCGAGCTGTTTTAGGGGGATGTTAAAATATGACGTAAATCTGCAACATGAAAACGAGGCTCTGAAACAAAAATGGATATAACTTTCCAGTGTTTTAAAGGAATTGCCCCAAAATTGCAGAGATTATGTTCCTCAACTACTTTTATCATATGGTGCACTAACTGTTTCTCAGCATGGTCACGTGACTTAGCTAGCATGGAAACGAGGTTCTGTCAAAACCGCGGAAGTAACATTCTTCTGTTTAAATGAATAAAATTACACAAAACTCGTAAGTGGTACTTTCAAGGATTATCAAACCATATAAAACCATTTGGGTAATTGACATGGTCACATGGCAGCGTTAGCATAGAAACGAGGCTCTTAAGGTAAATCTGCCAGGGTTCCGTGGTTGTTCCTCACAATTGCCCAAAAACTCAGCCTTGTTTTGTTTTTCACTTGTCACTATTCCTTTTTTGCATACATTTGTTGCATCTTTCAAGGAAAAGAAAAAGTTGCTCTTTTTATGGACAACCCTAAATAATTTTTCCTACTGAAGAGATATCTTATGTGTTCTATGCAAAAAAACCTGCCTCTTTTCTAATAACGCGACATTCAAGTTACTTTTTAATTTTTATTGTTGATAAACATAAGGTTTATAACCATACAACTGCATTTGGGAAGCTTCTTGCCTTGTAGAGAGAGCCTGGGCACTGTTTTATGGAATACTGATCAGCAGTAGTTTTCATCAAACTAGTGGTCCGCCATTTTGACTTGCAGACCATGTAGATCTGAAATATGCACGTTATATAATGGCAACCGACAATTAGTCTGTGTTTAGTTTGCCAGTTACAAAATGAAGAGGAAGTCGTAGAAAATCCTTCTTCCTACGAAACTTTGCTAGAAGCAATAAGTGCAAGAGCTAGTTCCTGTCTGGTCAGCTTACAACTCCCTTGTTGGAGAAGCTATTTCAGTTACAAGAGTAGGCACACCTCCCTTAATAGCAGCTCCAGCACATGAGTGGAACACTCTATTAACAGTGCTTAAACAAGCTCAAACAATCAATGTCAAGGTTGTAGGCCAACAAATGAAGACCATCATCTCGCTGGACATGGGTCTGTACATGCCAGCCAAGAAGTTGCAGATGGCTCGTGATGATCTCAGTAACATCATACTTCGCCCAGGAGAGCTACACATCGTGATGGCACAGATGAAGATCATTGGCGCATACATCGAGAACAGTGGCATCGACATGGCTTGGGTAGAATCTGATCTCTATAGCCCGTCTACTGTCAAACAGATCATAGAAGGCAACCGTGTTAAACGAGCGGAAGTAGCACATCTTGTAACATTGCAGTCCCTCTTCAGTCTTTATCAAGAAGCCTTGAAGGCAAGGCGATCAACATCCAGTCTACTACCGAATAACAGACTCACATTGCAAAAGTAACCATGAAGCGTCTGCTCTCTCACGAAAGAACCAAGATGGAGTTGACTGAGTATATATCTGCCAAGGTGATTCAAACGTCAGTACTCTGCTCATACAATGCAATTTATTTTCAACATAAAAGGACGAAAACTGAACTTTAATATCAAAACTTATATGTAGGGGGTATGAATTAAGTTTGTGATTTAGTTATGCTGTTTCCTAAAGTGGCTTTTAATGTTTTTTACTGGTGTTTTTGATTGTACGACTTGTACTTTTCGTGTTCTCGATTATGTTTGGCAAACCATCGCTGTTGTTTTTGATGCACTTGCGTTAGATTATTCGTTGCGAATTATGTTTTTTTGCGTTAACAATTCTCTTTGCCTTCCACATTGTTGTTCCATATTGTGTTCTGGGAGATTCTGTTTTTCTGGTTACAAATTACGTTCTTCCAAATCCGGGTCTTCTGGGACATCGGCCGCTGTGGTCTGGTGCGAGTAATAAATTATGCACATTTTTCCCGCGAAAGAAAATTCAGCGAACAGTGACGTCATCAATATTCGACACAATGTGTAAGTACAAAAGAGAATCGTTAACGCAAAAAACATAATTCGCAACGAATAATAGAATGCAAGGGCAAAAACAACCGCGATGTTTTGCCGAACATAATCGAGAACACGAACAAGATAATTCGCACCATCAACAACACCAGTGAAAAAAATTAAAAACCGCACTGACAAACAGCATAACTAAATCCCAAACTTCATTTTGGCGGTAATCGTGGGGTGGGGGGGGGGGGGGGGGGGGAGGGGTGAAGGTTACTGTTTTTGGCCCGAAATTTAAAATGTCATGTCCCCTTTAATACTTGAGATATCAACAAACAACAAACGGTTTTCAGGTTTTAACTACTCTGGATGTCCTCTTTCAGTAAAATATGTTGGAAATTAACAACTTTTAATTACGGGCTTGTTACAATGCCATCAATTATCACGTCATAATTTGACGTGTGTAGTCACTTCTGTTGTCAAAACAAATTAGACAGTTATCTTCTATCCACTTGCCAAGTTTACTGACGACATTTTCAGTGCATTTGTAGTCATACAAAAAATAGTCTAAATTTATAACGCTTTAATGGGCGCTTTTAAGGCCGTTTGGCCCCCGCGTGTATATCAAATTTTTAGCCTGGCTTTGAAGCTTGGCTAAATAAAATGAAAGATATCGCATCAAGGTTGATGTATTTTTGTTGTTGTTGTTGTTGTTGTTATTTCCCCAAGCCTCAGGGCCAAGTTGGAATTTTATATCGACTCACTCACTCACTCATGCCCTTTACGCCTAAGTGGCATGTAGGGCAGCAACGTGATCCCTCCACATCTGGCGGTCCCTTGCCATGAACTTGATGCCCTCCCAGGTCTTCCCCATCTCCTCTATTTCTTTCTCAATCGTCCGTCGCCATGTGATCTTGGGGCGACCTCTCTTTCGTTTCCCTTCTGGCGTCCAGTGCATAGCGGTTTTTGCAATTGAGGCTTCTTGGCGAGTGACGTGGCCAATCCACCTCCAGCGTCTCCTCATCAGGATGGTAGCTATTGGTTCAGTTCCACACCGTTCAAAGAGATCTTTATTTGAGATTACATCAGGCCAAAAGATGCGTAAAATACGCTGAAGGCTCTTGGTGTGAAATGTAGAGAGTTTTGTTAGATCCTTCTCCGTTAAACGCCAACATTCTGAACCATACAGAAGGGTTGTGAGGACGCAGCTGTGATAGAGCTTCAGCTTGGTACAAGTACTGTAAATGGAGCAGCGCTATACCTTATTCATCATGTTGAGCGAGTTCCTAGCCTTGTTGAGACGGCTCTGGATGTCCAGGTCAGTTCCTCCATCTTTACTGATGATGCTGCCGAGATAGGTAAAACTGTCTGTGTACGGAAGTTCTTCATTATCAATCTGGACTGGTCGTGTGTTGGTGGTGTTCAGCGCCATAATTTCAGTCTTCTTGCTGCTGATTTTAAGGCCAACTTGCTTTGCAAAGGTGTTGAGGCGTTGCATCTTCTTTGAATGTGCGTGTGGGTGTGTGATAGTAAGGCTAGATCATCAGCGTAATCCAGGTCTTCCAAGTAGGAGAAAGGCGTCCATTTGATGCCCCTGATCTGGTCCTCAGTGGTGCGATGCATGATCCAGTCCACAACAAGGTTGAAAAGCAATGTGGACATGACACACCCCTGTCTGACACCAGTGTGAACTTCAAATAAGATGTCACCATCACCAACATAGCAAGTAAAGTTGTCATAGAAGCTTTTGATGATCTCAGCAAGGTGGAAGGGGATTCCATACGCTCGTAATATCTTCCAGAGGCTGTGCCGGTGCACACTGTCGAAGGCTTTGGCAAAATCTACAAATTTGACATAGAGAGTTCGCTACCATTCAGTACTCAGTTCAATAATATTTCTCAGCGTGAAAATATGATCGATACAACCCCTTCCTCTCCTGAAACCTGCCTGTTCCTTGCGGAGTTTATCGTCCACAGCCAGTGATAGGCGCTTCATGATGACTTTCGCTATGATCTTGCTAGGGGTGGATAATAGTGTAATGCCACGCCAGTTGCTACATTCAGAGAGAGCTCCTTTCTTTGGTATCTTGATGATGATACCCTGATTCCAGTCATCAGGAATTTTCCTTCTGTCCCATATGGTGTTAAAAAGTGGTTGCAAGATATTTGCAGTGGTCACAGCGTCTGCCTTGAACAGCTCAGCATTGAGGCGATCTTTGCCAGGTGCCTTGTGGTTTTTAGGGATTTGATGGCTGCAATGATCTCTTCTTTCTTCGGTGGCCCAGTTTCAACATCTAAGTCCTCCTCAGCTTCTGGAATATCAGGCTCCTCTTCTGGTGGTGGTCTGTTGAGGACTTCCTTGAAATTCTCTACCCAGCGTGCTTCTTGGTCTTTCTCAGAGGTGAGGAGCTGACCTTGTTTATCTCGTATGGGGGCATTTCTGATGCCATTATATTTTCCACAGATCAGTTTAGTGACTTTATAGACATTCTTCTGCTCTCCCTTTTGCGCCGCTTCCTCTGCTTCTTTTGCTAGTTCTTCCATATATGCCCTTTTGTCACTTCGAATCTTTCTCTTGACACGCTTGTTGATTTCTGTGTAAGCCACTCTATACTTCTCTCGGAGTCTGGCTGATCTGCTGTCGTTTATCTTCTTCTTCAGCTGGCGTCTCTCCTCGATAACCTGCCACGTGTCTGGTGTAATCCATTCTTTCTTTTTTCTAGTCTTTTGCATCCCCAGACAGGTTTTACATGCTTCATCAAAGATGTTCCTGACTTGCTTCCACTGTTGGTTTACAGTGTCTTCGTCTTCATTGTCTTGCTCGTCTATGTTACTTAAGGCTTGGAATCTGTTCCTCAGCTGTAGGACAAAAACATGCTTAGTCCTTTGATCTTGTAATCTGCTGATGTCATATCTAGGGATGTATTGTTTGTTTCGTCCAGCTGCTCACAGTTTCAGTCTCACCTTTGCAGTCACAAGATGGTGATCGCTGCTTGCATCAGCCCCTCTTCTTGCTCTTACATCAAGCAGGGAGCGGCGCCAAATGCTGTTAACCATTAGATGGTCTATTTGGTTTTGATCCCGCCCATTTGGGGATGTCCAGGTGAGTTTGTGGATGTTGCGATGCGAGAATAAAGTTCCACCGATGATCATGTTATTGAATGCACACCATTCTACCAGCCTCTCTCCATTATCATTCTGCACTCCACACCCTTCTCTTCCCATGACCCTTTCAAAATTCACGTTGTCTGAGCCCACCTTGGCGTTAAGATCACCCATCACTAGCAGGAGGTCTCGACAATGGACGTTCTCAAGTGTTGCTTGCAGTTGCTCATAAAAGGCTTCTTTATCTCTGTCGTTGCTGTCATTAGTAGGTGCATAGCATTGTATGATGGACAAGTTAGTCTGCCTGCCCTTAAATCGTGCTTGGATAATCCTGCTGTTTATTGGCTTCCATTCCATTAAATACTTTTCCATCCCTTTCTTCATGATGATTGCAACCCCTTCATGATGTAGATCATCTTCTCTCCCAGAGTAGAGAACTGTCTCTTCTGTTGTTGTCTTCATTCTCCCAGATTTTGTCCATCTACTCTCACTTATGCCTAAGATATCAAGTTTGTAACGCTTCATTTCAGCAATGACCTGCGCCATCCTACCATACTCATACATTGTTCGCACATTCCAAAAGCCAATCAGTGTAGTTGTTTTAACGCTGACGGCTCCCGTTGTCGTGACAGCGGCTTCCTTTCGGCTTTGGCCACTGTCAGTCATTCGAATCCTATTACCTGCAGAGTTTCTGGTGTTTTCACTCTCGGCATTCACTGCTGCCCATGGCATGGATTCCAGAGGCTCGTTCTACACATATGATTCATGTAAGTTACACGTTGCTGTTTCCGTAACAAAGGCTTTTTACATGACAGGGTTGTTAACCCTGTGCAAAACCCCCAAACCTGGAGGACCGGTAGATTGCTCTTTGTATGGCCCCTAACCTTTGACCTGTCTGGCATGGGTGACCCTAACAGGACCTCGAGAGGTCCAGCCAGCATAGCTCTCAGGCTCACTGGAGCACGCAAGCTCCCCCCCCCCCCCCCTCCCCCACGGCAAGGTGGCAATCTTATTCGGGGAAGATTTTATATCGAGATAACACCATATTTCCGTGTTAGCATTTGAACAAGAAACTTAAACAGAAACTTAAAATACACTGGAAGGAACCATCTTACAAATTGTTGATGCTTTAAAATATACTTGTTTCACCGAATTGTGGAGATGGAGCTAAACAATAGAATTGTGGATAAGGAGGAATAGGAAGAGGAGTAGGAAAGAATTGTGAAGGAGAAGGGGGAAGAAGAAGAAGTAGAAGAAGAAGAAGAAGAAGAAGAAGAAGAAGAAGAAGAAGAAGAAGAAGAAGAAGAAGAAGAAGAAGAAGAAGAAGAAGGAAAAGAAGAAGAAGAAGAAGAAGATGATGATGATGATGATGATGATGATGATGATGATGATGATGATGATGATGATGACGATGATGATGAATGTAATGATTATAATGAGGAGGAGAAGGAGAAGGAGAAGGAGAAGGAGGAGGCTGAGATAAACAACATAATTTTCGAGGAGGAGGAGGAGGTAAACAATGGAATTGTGGAGGATGAGATTAACAATAGAACTGTGGAGGAGGGGGGGGGGGGAGGGGGAGGATTTATGCAGTTTGCAACAAAGCACTCTCTCGGCAAAAGATGACTGGTGAGGGTGGCTGGCTGCTATGTTTTCGTTCTTGCCCTATATTTGTCTCTCGGCAAAAGATGACATGAGGACAGCTAGCTATAGTCAGCCCCCTAGGCACCCTGGATACTTGTCGGCTGGCTAGTTGGACATCCCCTTGCAGTCCAGGGTCTTTAAATTCAGTTTATACAAACCTTGAGGGACCACCAGTTCAAGTACAACTGTCAACTTATCCTCAATCATTAGTCTTGAGCAGAACTAACCTGGCGGATACACAATTAACACAGGGTCAATAGCAGCCCTTTTCCTCCCCCACCACCAAACGTAACAATTACAGCGGAATCTTCAATGCAAGGTTAGGGTGCAGAGTGCCCCAATGGCAAATGATTGGTCCGGAATCAACTCAACTAATCAACCTACCGGAATTAAAAGCACCTATGCTAGCAGCTAGCTAGCAGTATGCGCGGACGCGTTGTGTGGTGGCACGATTTTTGACCGGAGCGAAGCATCCGTCCCCAATCCGTCCATCTTCGATTAAACGACAATCCTTGGCATACAAATAAGCGCCGAAAAGCCTCCACGACCAGCTGATGAACAAACAGGGAGGAAAGCACAAACGAGGAGCCCGAGGCTCAACAGAAGACGAACCAACAACAGCCAAAGGAGCAAACATGGCGGCCGAGCAAGTAGAAGAATCACTGCTGACAGAATCTCCTGCAGAAGACACAGCGGTTGAAGACCCAGCCTCTCAGAACTGAAAGAGATGCTTGTGGACATCCAGATAACGGTCTCCAATATCTTAATGGAAAATAAGAAATTAACCAATGAAATGACTGAACTCAAATCCACCGTCACCAAACAGAACGCCGACATAACTAATCTCAAGACGTCACTTGCAAAGTCTGAAAAGAAGCTCGACGAGGCAGAGAAAGAGATGGCTGGTCTCAGGAATCGCCTAAACGATCAACAAGAGAAAATCTACGAGCTGTACGATTCACAGGACAGGTTAGAGCAATATACTAGAAAAAACTCACTTGAAATACATGGTGTGCCAGAAAGCGCTTATGAGTCACCAGAAGAGATTGTTATAAAAATCGCAGAAGCGCTTGAAGTACGGTCCATCCTAATGACATTGAAATTGCCCACAAACTTAATAGGAAGGGCAACAAGCCGATTATCGTTAAATTTCTAAGCCATAAAGTAAAATCTACTTTGTATAAGTCAAGAGCAAAACTAAGAAATATATCGGTTTCCAACCTTTCCCTAAATCTGTCCGCGGCTGGACGTGTAGCATCTGACAGAATTTTTCTACACGAAAATCTAACATCGTACAGGCGAAAGATCATCAACAAAGCGAATGAAATGCGTAGGGATGGGGTATTGATAAGTGTCTGGTCCATGGATGGCAAAATATTTGTCAAGACCTCTCCAGAAGGAAGACCGATCAAGATCGATGAATTAGAAGACTTAGATTATCTCTAGAGGTAAACAAACACTGCATGCCAAGCTCGGAAAATGTTTTGGCGAACCTTGCTGAAGGAAAACTCTTGTGAAGTTTTTATTTTCAATTTTCTTTTTTAAGTTGGTCGTAAATTCAGTGTGTGCGTGTGTGTTTTTTTTTAGCGTATAATCGTCCGAGTGTACGTGCGGTTTTTTTTTTTTGTAAGTTATCTTTTTACTCTTTGCCCTTTCACAACTGGTATGCATGCGCAGATTTCGCTTAAATTCGATGTTTTTTTCGAGGACGAGTATCTTTTCGTATCTCAAAGATCAGAAAGCGAAACTTTATTTTCTACAAGAAACATACTCGGAACCGGGCGATGAAGTTATTTGGAAAAATGAATGGGGAGGTGATGTGTTTTTTTCCCATGGCACCAACCATAGTAAAGGGGTCTGCATTATTTTGCATCCTACAATGACATGCCAAATCGAATATTCATTCCGCAACAATACGGACGATTAGTGCTAATTACTATTCTCTTGAATTCTATGAAGTTATCTCTTTGTAACATATATGCACCAAATAGCCAGACAGAACAGTTAGAATTCCTACAGGAACTAAACAATTGCCTCATAAACAAATCAGAACTTTCAACACTCATTGTAGGCGGCGATTGGAATTGCACTTTAACAAAAAAGCACAAAACTGGTGGCGCCATATGGAAGCCGACAGCCTGCAGAAATTTAATCTTAGTGACTTTGGACGCTTTTGACCTAGTTGATATTCAAAGATTGCGACACCCAAGGTTGCAAAAATACTCTTCTGAATCGAAAGCTCTAAAAGTAAAATCCAGAATAGACTTTTTCTTAGTTGCAAAAAACCTGACTCCTTACGTAAAGAAAAGTGAAATACACCCTTCTATAGCCCCACATCACCAAGCCATTTATTTATTTTTGTCTTGGACAAGCTAAATCTTGGTCTATGGAAATTTAATAACACCCCACTTAGTGACCCCGATTACGCAATTAAAATCCGTGAAACTTATTCGCGTACACGTGCTTTTTATTCCGATTTGGAAGACAAGCGTCTCCTCTGGGAGATGTTGAAAATGGAAATGAGAGCGGCAACAATTTCCTTTAGTAAAAGCAAAGCTAAATTGACAACCACAAGGGAACTGCAAATCAAGGAACGATTAGAGCAACTAGACCGCTTTATTTGCGACAATTTTAACTCTCCAAATATTAACCATGTCTTGAAATAGCACGAAAAGCTTCAAACGGAGTTAAAATCTATCTACGACGAGAAAGGTAGAGCGGCTATATTCAGATCCAAATGTAGATGGGTCGAAAATGGAGAACGTCCTACTAAATACTTCTTCAACTTTGAAAAAAAGAATCACAACAAAAAAACCATTACGGAACTCCAATTGTAATAAAGATCTGATTCTAGAAGCTATGGAAAATTATTATAAAAAATTATATACTTCTGTAAACAACACACATGACAATGATATTAATGACTTCATTGAACATTTGGAAATACCTAAACTCACGGATGAGGAGAGAGATAGTATCGAAGGACCAATAACTCTAATGGAATGTAAGACTGTATTAGATATCTTCCAGGCGAATAAAACTCCGGGGGAAGACGGATTCACCGTTGAATTTTATAATTTTTTTTATCGAACTATTGGGAGAAGACATGGTCGCCAGCTTCAATGCTGCATATGATGCAAATGAACTAACCATTTATCAACGTAGAGGAGTCATCACCTTAATCCCAAAGGAGGATGGCTCGCTACTAGAATTATCAAACTGGCGTCCAATAACACTACTCAACGTAGACTGTAAGGTAGCAGCTAAGGTCATTGCCAAACGAATAGAACCGTTGCTTCCAAATCTGGTGCACACTGATCAAACAGGCTTCATTAAGGGTAGATATATAGGCCAAAATATCAGATTAATCATTGATATCATGCACTGTAAAAACAGACCAGTTAAGGTAACCATTTTAAAAGGTTATAACCAATTGAAATAGATAGTCTTAATCTAAAAATAATCGGTTAAAAGTATAACCCATTTCTTACCGGTAAGGATTCTTAAGGATTTGGTTTAAAAGAGTGTAACTATTCTAAACCAGTCAATTAGAACATGTCAGAAACTACCATTTCTCATTTAGATACGAGTTCGTATCTTGTTTTTATTTTTCGGATCATTATATTTACTTCGGTTATTTCTGAGACTGGATGATATATTAGAATACTCCGTCCAAAAAACAATGCAAAGCATCGAGTCATTGTCATGTCTTAGGTCAGAAACGGCGTCTTATCCTATTTTAACACAACCTTTTCCAT
The DNA here is from genome assembly GCA_963693305.1 of Meandrina meandrites. Taxonomy (NCBI): domain Eukaryota; kingdom Metazoa; phylum Cnidaria; class Anthozoa; order Scleractinia; family Meandrinidae; genus Meandrina; species Meandrina meandrites. Next base: position 27,752,216 of record OY855907.1, on the reverse strand, counting down.
TTCCGTTCGGTAATGAAAGCATTTTAGGAATTTATCTTATCAGGCGGTATTTTCCTTTTGAGGTTGCGGGTTTGTTTGGCTGATGCGTGAGCGTTTTCAATGATACGTATAATGCTAGATTTATCGCTAGTCGGTACTACCCATGGCACGGGATTCCATTTCTTTTCGATCGCCGTAAGCCGGCCGTCTCAAACGGATGAATTGTAAACATTATGTCGAATTTTCAAAGAGCGGCTTTCCTGCCACCCGGCCCAAGGTAATTATCTTTACTGATTGAAGGTCATTTGTGTTATGTTACTTAACACCTCAACGTCACAATTTTTAGCCAATGAGAAGTAATAGAATTTCGTTCAAATCCAACGTATTTCCGTTGATAGTCCTTTTGGTGAACAACCGCGTCCAAAAGGTCACGTAGAATGCAGGTAAAGGGTAGAAGCTTCAGGGAACACGAGTCACTGCGTTAGCTTTCATCGACATCACAGCGATAATTGTGCAAGAATAGTAAAGGTGGTTCTGCCATTTGGAAGAAGGAAAAGCTTTTGGAGAAATGAAAGGTAATTGACTATTGTTGGTTTTGCTTTGATTCATCGTGCATGCTTAGGATCGTACTGATCGTAAACACATGAAATTGTTTCTTCTAAGAAAAGATGCTTACGGTTAACTATGTGCCTAATTCCTTGTATTTTCTTACTCCCTTATGTAAGATTCTGATGTGATTGTTAGCGAGAGCTGGCGCATCGGCATGGACGTAATGGATCTGTTGGACATTATTTGCTATTGAATTGCAAAGTGAAACCCTTCGGAACAACTTTCAAAGCGTGTGAACTAAAGTCAGTTCAGAAATGGTAAGTATTTTGTCTGGTTGCTAATTTTAGTTCAAAATATTACAGACGGGAGAAATGATAAATAAAGAAATGAGATTCGGTCCTCTTGCTGTGTATCGGCTAAATCACTGTTCTCTTGCTTCTTGACATGTGCTAGAATTTGTCAGTAATCGCTCTCGATGAGAGCGCCTTCATGTGAAAACGGATAGCTACTGATCTTGTCTTGAGAAACCTGTTAGACTATCTTTGCTGTCAGCAATTACTAATTTTCATATATTCATTTTATTCATATAGAGTAAAGAAGTGGAAAAAAAGGTTTGGTACGCTAGTAAAGACAGCAACATCACTGAGGCTTATCAGAAGCACTGTGTGAGTCAAGACTGTGGATGAACTTTAAATTGCCTGGCTCGAATGCACGACGGTCTGCAGGATTTTATCACCGACGGTATTCTTATGCAGCGGCTACCGTTTAGGGTACTTTTATGGCACCAATATGGAGGTTTCAACGGATATATCGGTGGGCATGAACGGAACGTTTTCCTTTTCTATTTTTTTTTTTCTGTCTTGTAAGACTGGATGTAAGCTATTAACACAGTTAAGTGCAACAATCGTGCTGTGAAGCAGTGTCGTCAGCTCTGTTAGGTTGCATGAATGGCGAGAAAAATATTGACTACTGTGTTTATATAATTATAGTAACGTTTGATGTGCAGATATTGTAACCCGTTTTGGGGTGAGAACAAATGTTAAAACAACTATTAAAAATGTTTAAAAGTACTATTATTGTGAATTTATTGTAATCCATTAATTATCGGTTAAAACAGCCCATTTGTTATAACCGATAAGGAATGGTTATATCTACCACCCGTTAACTATTTTAAATCGGTTACCACAGATTCATGGTAGGATCCAAAAAAACAGGGTTAGCATAACCATAAAAAAAGGTTATTTTAACCAATATTTATGTGTTGGCAAAGTTTGACTGTTTTTAAAAGTTAATATGACCGAAAACTTACAGTCATTTTTAACCAAAATAATAAAGGTCATGACAACCTATTTTTAATGGGTTGAAAAAATCCGTGTGGGTGAGATTAGAAACAAACATTGTTAATAGTTAATGTAACCTTTTGAAAATGGTTGTTCCAACTGATAGGCAAAATGGTTAAAACGAACGATTATCTTTGGGTCACTATAACCCAAAAAAATATAGTTACCACAGATTCAAACTATAACCATTTTTTTTTTGGTTGTTGTAACTGGTCCGTTTTTACAGTGTGGAACATACAAAGTTGCAAAATATACTCGGTATCTTAATTTCGCTGGATTTCCAAAAAGCTTTCGATTCTCTTGAATGGTCATTTATGATGAAGACTTTAGACACCTTTAACTTTGGATCTAGCATCAGGAGGTGGATAAGAACTTTCTACACAAATATTGAGAGTACAGTAATAAATAATGGCTTCATTACGAACTGGATTAATCCTTCCAGAGGTGTACGACAAGGCTGCCCCCTATCACCATATTTATTTGTTTTATCAGCAGAACTATTGTCGAACAAGATCCGACAAGACCCAACTATAGAGGGCATCAAAATATTTGGAAATGAAATTAAACTGAGTCAATTTGCGGATGATACTAACCTGTTTTGTGCGGACACGATCTCGGCTGAAAATGCATTAAGAACAGTTGGAGACTTTGGAATACTAGCTGGTTTAAAGCTAATATAAAAAAGTCCAAAGGGATCTGGCTTGGAAAGTGGGAAAAAAAAAAAAAAACTTAATCCTTTACAGCTAAAATGGCCTCGTACTCCAGTTAGAATTTTAGGTATATATGTCTCCTATGATGTAAAAGGAAATGACGACCGGAATTTCAATCTGAAACTGGGAAAGTTACAGACAAATCTTGATATGTGGAGAGCGAGAGATCTTACATTGTTTGGTAGAGTATTGATAATAAAATCGCTTGGTCTGTCACAGATAATTTATTCATCCTCGATTCTCAACATCCCTGAAGGCTTCGCACGTTTAGTGAAAACGAAACTATTTAACTTTCTCTGGAAAAACAAAAGAGACAAAATTAAAAGATCAGGACTATATCAGGACATAGACAAAGGCGGATTACGCATGATAGATATAGAGATCATGATTAAGGCTCTTAAGCTAGCATGGATTCCAAGACTCCTGCCTTCCGGAAGGCAAAATTGGAGAACAGTTCCAGATTATTATTTACGCAAATTAGGAGGTCTTAATTTCTTATTAAAGTGTAACTACGATACAACGCACCTTATTTTTTTGCCCTCGTTTTACCAAAGTATTCTTTCATATTTTCACGAATTGAAAAGCCTCTACAATTTTGATCAAACGCAAGATTTAATTCTATTCAATAACAAGGAGATACTTGTGGAAGGCAAAACCCTGTTTTTTAGAGAGTGGCTTGATAAGGGCATCCTATCTATTCAAGACCTTCTTGATGACACTGGCCATATCTTATCATATCCGGAATTTAAAACGAGATACGCGTGTAGATCGAACTTCCTTCAATATTATCAGGTCATAAGTGCTATCCCGAAGAATTTATTAAACAAAGCAAAAACCAGCGATCCAGTTAAGAAAGAGTCATATTCCGCTGAGAATGGTATCATCCAATTAGATAAATCCACACAACTAGACTTAAATAAGGCCAGAACCTGCGACTTCTACAAACTATTAAATGTGAAGACCCACACAGTTGAACAGACCGGCCCTAGAAGATGGAACGTAAGTTTGTCCATGAATGAAGACTCCTGGAAAAAAAGCTTTCACCTCCCTCAAAAATCTATGTAAAGAAACTAAATTAAGGGAATTTCAATTTAAGCTAATCCACCGTATTGTGGTTACCAAAACGGAGCTATTTCGCTTTGGTATCAAACCGGATGACGACTGCCTATACTGTGGTGAAAAAGATTCCATTGACCATTCATTCAAACATTGCCATTTCGTTAATTCCTTCCAAACTGAGGTTATCAAATGGTTTAATGCAACAAATAATTCACAGCTCAATCCATCTAGCGAAGAAAAACTCTTTGGTCTCACTAAGTGTTCACACAATACAGAGTTAGCAAAGAAATTTACAATGCTATTCATGCGATACTACATATAAACTACACGATAAACCAATCATCATTAGGGATTTCATAAATAAAATCTTACTCAAATACAAAATAGAAAACAACAAACCTTAAAAGATACGAAAGAATGCCTCCTCCAATAAATTTATCATTCTTTTAAAAACTTTTGTGTACAGAAATCAACAAAAGAAATGTTAATATATCTTTTTATTATCATTCTTTACCTCAATATTGTAAATGAGTCTAATTAAGCGAAGGAAGTATTGTAAACAGCGCAGACACTCGACCAGTAAGAATTGTAATTAACTGTTGTAAGTAGTTTTTTTCGTGTGGATTACTGTAAGCAACTTCTGTGTGTCTTTATTACAAATAAAAGTTTATTAAAAAAAAAACAACTGGAAAACTTTCTATTATCCAGGGGTCCAGCACCAAGGTGTCCAACAACAAAGCTCACGTAGTGCTAAGCATGCCCGTGGTCTTTATTTGATTTATTATTGTAACTGAATAATCCTAAAAAAATTATCCTGTGGAATCTCGTGCAATATCATCGCATACTTAGCCGCAAGATCGAGCAGAATTTTTTTTTATTATTATTTTTCAACAAATTGTCAACGAAATATTTTTAACAGCTAGAAATTCTTAAAACTTGCAAAACAATCAGCAAAGGTGCATGAGCAGATCTTCTCATTCGGAGCTCGCTGAAAAAGTTTCAGCAAGAGAGAGTTCGATAATGTTCCTTTTTTATAGAGGTCGAAGATTTTCCAGTTGTTTCCTTGAAGCGGGAAGGAGGTTCTTTTTATCAACATAGGAATGAAGATGTGGCGATGAATTTCAGCGTGCAGGCTTACATGGAAATAAGAACCTGTGAATATAAGGGGGAGTTTAGCACGTGATAGTCATCTAGGCCTCTGAACCAACCCAGTTCAGGGCTCCGTTTATTTTTTATTTTTAGTTTTTCAGATTATCTTTCGCCTTGTTGTCAGCTAGCCTTGAATTTATTTGTAAAGCCTCAGTAGGATGGGCTACCAATTGTTGGAGCGTGAGCCATGGTTCCTAACCAGATTTCCTGCTTCTTTTTTGCCTACGGTTTTTTTGTGGCAGGTTTTTTTCTGCTCAGCTCCGTTAGTTTGTTTATTCCAACTGATTTGTATTTATATTCTTGACTCGGGCTGTTGTAGCCGGGATGTTCAAGTTTCCGTTTTTTTCAATTAGCGGCACAGTGTATATCATTGTATTTCAGTATGAATTCTGTAGCCCTGTCGGCTGTTGGTAAGGAAGTTTGAAGCTTCTGCTGTTCGTTAGCCTAACTGGCACCATATTGTATTTCGGGGTTTTGGTCCAAAGTTGTGGACTTCCCAGTCTCAATTCGCAATCTATAGCCTTACTGGCACAATATATTTGTATTCAATGAACAGCAGCGGGCTCCCTAGCCTAATGTGCAATTGTACACGAAGTTTGTTTGTCTTGCAAGTTTGCTAGCCTAACTGGCACAATATATTTGTATATACAGAGGATTTCAGTCAAAAGAAAGTTCGTTTGCATTCAAGAGATTTTAGTCCAAAGTAGTGGGCTCCTCAGACTAACTTGCAGTTGTACAAGAAGTTTGTTTCCCTTGCTAGTTTGTTAGCATGGCTCACATAGTGATTTTGTCTTAGGGGTTTTTTGGTCCTAAGTAGTGGACTCCCCTGCCTTACTGGCAGTCAGTAATGTAAAGCTTGTTAGTTCGCGTACTTACGCAAAATGATCGAGAATTAGCTATGCATTGCCATATTCATTGACGTGAGATGGTTAGCAGGAATTCACAAGGACGCTACGCTAGTGGCCAGCGGTGACGGTTTTTTCCTATCAAGAAGCAAGTTATTGAGTGTGTGATGTAACGTAGTTTATATTAGTTCTTGCAGTTGCTGTATCGTGGTTCGGGCTGGTTCTTGCCAGGCCGCCTACCTAAATAAACTTATTTGTCCTTAAGCTGAGTGCTTATCTGTTGTGAAGTGGAGGTAAAATTAGGTATTTATATTGTAGAAGGATGATACTTTCAAAATATGCAAAGTTTAGTTTGGGCCAATGATTAAGCACTTGTCAAAAAATTATTCAAAATCGTACAAAAACGGCACTAAATCACTTCAGCCTTCGAATGCGTGACCAAAAGTATTTCCACCGTATTTGTTATTTAAACCAATTTAATCGCAATACTGGCAAAATTTAGGCATGAATCAAAATAAATATGCTCACCTTTGCTCGATTATGATGTCCTGAACGTTGCAATACGTTTCTTTCCTGTTATTTCTTCAATGGCTTCCCGTTCAGTTCGCATGCCGCTCGGTGGAACCCGTCTTGCGACTGGTGAATTTGAAGCAACCACTGCTAGGTGGCTTATTGCATCGCAGAGATATTGCAAGTTTTAAAATGCTTATTTTTGGTCTTCATAATCGTGGAGCAGTCGGAACAATTGTCGGGAAATTGTCGGAAACACAACTAAGACGTCACTGTTGGTGACCTGTAAGATTGCGGGAAATTCAAAGCCGTTCAGTTCTGAAGTTCACCAAGTCGGTGACTTCGTTTAAAGCGGAAAATCATGGTGTTTTGAGCAGCAATAAACTGAAATAATACAAAGTCTAGAGTAAGTACTTTTAAGTTTTCTGAAGGTTCAAAAATTAGAAAACGTTGGGTTATAAAAATGAACCTAAACAAGCACTCACGCATTTATGCGGCTCATTTCACTGAAAACTGTATCAGTACGGAGGTTTCTGGGTTCTGTCTTCAAGTCTGTAAGACTTGCCTTAAAGAGGATCCAGTCCCAACGACTTTTTGACCAGAAAATTAAATACGGCGAAGAGTGCCCGCCGAAGAACAAAATAAATACGGCAAAGAATGCCCGCCGAAGAACAGAGGGACTACGTACAACTGTTCTTTCATCTTTTGCTTAATGTAGCAATTAAGTTGGAAGTAAGGAATTTTAATAACAAGAGCTTGCTAGTATTTTTATTATGATTATTAACACTTTTATTTTGTTGGTTTGGCTTGGCAAGTATTGCGAACTTCAATATCAACTTCAGTATCGATTCAATATCCTCACCGAATAATGCAGCTTCCACGTGCACGCTTTTTGAGACGTGTTTTTGACGTATGTTAATATGTACAAGCTAAATAAAATTTACATCTCTGTGGCCAAAATATGGACTAGAAACAGGTAATAGAAACAAACCTCACAGTGTCCGCGGAGACAGTCGGTAAACGCTCTGTATTTATCATTCACCACTGAATTTTCCTTCAGCTGAAAACGACACGAATTTATTCATTCAAGAAAGTTTTACCCTGCGTGATGGTTTGCAGTTTCGTATTCGTATTGCGAAATATCCTTTCATTCAAGTTAAATTTTTGTGTAGAAATTTATTCTTGTATTTTGTGTGACTCTCGAGTAAGAAAAAGAAAATAGTGAATACAATCTTAGCTTTTGGCCACATCCACATTCGCGCTCATACCGATCCGGGTTTCAAGCAGCACACGTTCTGATTATATATAATTGCGTGCTAATCCAAAAAAAATCCCTGCATTTCAGTTGAGGTATATAACAAAATTCTTTGTTCCATACCAAGCTGAGCGGACTGATGATTTTTATTAGCCAGCCAGTGTTTGAAATCCTCCTATATCGCTCAATGCTCACAATTTTACTCAGTGCTTTAATAATTATTAATCTTTTTAACTGGATTCCAGAGTAGTTAAAAATATAACTACTTAGGTCTTTTCAGAATTACTTCAATTACTCAGACTGACTCAAACTCTCAAACTTTACATTATTCGCTCTTCAAATGACGATCGTCCCCTCAATCGCAAAGCCGTCAAAAAAAATTATTACGTCACAAAATTCAAAGCTCGATCCCTTCCTTCCATTCCAGTGTGCGGTCATTTTGGAAACATTTTCGTGAAGCCTTCGGAAATCTTCGTAGTTTTTGCTATAATTCACGCTTTAAGGCTCAGAAAGCATAATTTCTTGCTAAGTTTATTTAATAATGGGTTCTTATAGCGTTTGGTCGCTTTCAACTCGCAAAATAAAGAATGTCGAAAATTTGGTTCATTTGACCTTTAATCATTGGCCCAAACCAAAGTATCATCCTTCTACAGTTGAACTACCTATATCATAACAAATTCCGAGATATGGCACATGGGGAAAATGACGATTCTTTTGACCGACCGACTCTCATGGTGCGTTAAATAATTAGATTAAACACAAAACTCTTCTTTAGGCGAGAAAGAGTCATGCAATAAACCGGTTGTATTTATTTTTTTCTGCGCTTGATCGTTTTGACATGCGAATCGAATGAAAATGGTCAATTTTCAGCCCAATTTGGACCCTCTTAATCGAGTCTAGACGTGAAATCGAAAATTTCGTTTTTCTCAGAAAAATAAAAATATTTGAAGGAAAAAACAACATTACGGTTTTAGTTTTAATAAGGACTGCCTACATGCAGAAGATGAGCGAAATCCCTACTTTTTAGCCTTGCCGCAAAAAATCATTTTTGTTTGATTTTTCTGGAAACTTCCTCTTAAGAGGAAATAATTAGACTGTGGTTCCACGATTTCAGACAGCTTCAAGGGAAACAACATTTTACGAAGAAGACATTCTTCGTCGCGTTAAGTGTCCATGTAGCGTGTGGAACACAATTTAAAAATATACTTTGTTTTTCTCTTAGATGTGACTATTTAGAGATAAGAAATGAGAAGAACGAGAACTTTGGCAGGTACTGTGGTTCGAAGATTGGCCGAACCGTTTTTGCGACTGGAGAAATCGCAGTGATAAAATTTCACTCGGATTTCAGCTTTCAAAAAAGAGGGTTTCTGGTTTTTCTTACCCCCATTCCAATCGGTAAGTACAACACAAGAAATATATATTCCAAAACTCCTTAACAATTCATAAAGAAAATACAAAAGAAATTAAAGCTTAATGAGTGTCTTTATATCTGATATAAAGACACAGCTTAACTTTAGGTCAAGTTTTCTAGCCAAAAATAACTCCAGATGTAAATATAAATGTAAGAATGAGTTGATCTACATCAGAAGATTTTGAAGCCGTTCAATAAATTCGCAGTTCGTGTTTTATCAAATCTAAAACATTCAGCTACGCCTCGTGTTTTAAACTTGATAAAACACTGCTGCTCATTTATTAAACATTACATCATATAAAGACCTGCCAGGCCAGCAGTGGGATACCCAAGTTAAATAACTACAGTATTGGAAATCTTACAAGTAAAGTATGGTGCCGTTGCCATTCAGTTCTAATTCCGCTTACTTGACTTCAATATCCTTACGCTAGTTTTTACTTATATATTAATGCTTTTGACCCTTCGTGGGCTTATGCTCAATCTGTCTCTCAGTTTTAACCATATTATGTCTGTCTGCCTGCCTATCGGTCCTAACTTGGCAGTTGCAGTTACCCTGTGAGCTCTGGCATCATTCCAAAATGATTTGTACAGAAGTTCTGAAATCTGTAGATACTTAGGATAATATTTTAGTTACAAAATCTGACCCGTTTGTATGTATAATGGCGTTATTTTTATTATCACTTTATTAGCTTCTCCGAACATAACATCACCTGGTCCCGTTGTGCGAACATTACGATACTTTCGACTCACGTGTTCAGCCACTGGAAGCCCTCCCATATACACAGCAATAATGAGGAAATCTTTCACTCTGATTAACACAACAAACATGGCAACCATCAAATTATGGAATGAAGGAAACTACACTTGCGTAGCCACCAACAAGTACGGAATTGATATGAGAAACATCTCAGTCATCTTCAACGGTAAGTCTTAGTGGGGGGAGAACAAAAATCAAAATTCAAAAATCCAGAATCGCAAGACTCCTGAGTTTTTATCCTTCGCTGGCTATTACACATCTTTAATGGATAATAGCCGCCACCTTTAAGATAGACCGTTTTGAATATCGGAATTTCACGCCACACGACATCAAGACATCACCAACATGGCATTTCCATGCAGTGCTTTGTAAATTAGTGTGGAATATTTCGACGGTTAACTCGAGTACGGAGTACAGTACAAACACGAGACTTGGACACAGAGAATATCTAGTAATTTTCTACAACCTTTAGTATTCCTGAATTTTTCGCTCAATAGTTTTGGATTTACTTTTTTTACGGCGTGACACTGAAAACCAGCAATAAATCCAGCAGCTCGTTATAAAGTGTACGTGTATCGAAGGTCCAAGTGTGATTGGAGTGTTGGTTTTTCAGGAGGGAAAATCCTCGGAACAAGAAAACAACAAACTCAGCTCACATATGACGTCGGGTTTGGGAATGGAACCTGGGCCACGTTGGTGGTAGGCGAGGGCTCTCACCACTGCGCAATCCCTGCTCATCTTATCGTTGTCGTTGTCCAGAGAATAAGTTGAAAATAGACTAGGCTTATGCACTGAATTACATTTTCATTTACTAAATGTTTTGTATTAAATTTCATGAACGAACACCAAGTTTCAATGGACAGTCCTACTCAATTTGTGCGAAGGTTTCACACTAATTAAGTTTTTATAATTTTCATTCTCAACATTTACTTCACAATGACCAAAAAGCGGTCGAACCGTTGTGATGAACATTTACAGTAAGTTTTTATTCTACATTGTTTAAAAAAAAAAAACCTTAACTTTAGTTGAGTAACTGAAAAGCTTTATAAATTATGGAAGATAACGTCATGTGGTTGCATCATGCAAAATAAGTTTTTTTTTGAATTTGATAATCAATGAACTACTTTCTACTGTATTTTTTCAGATTGTGGACCTTCTTGCGAATCTTGGTCGAATCCAGAGATGGGTAACACTTTGTCATGCACGAATAGGACACATCTTGAAGTACTTTTGAAATGTACGCCGTTATCTACTAATAAGTTGTAAGTTTATAAATCTGATTAAAAATTAATTTTACAATGACGACAGTTACACTCAAGCCTATAAGTCATCGTTGTCTTTATTCAGCCCAAACTGGGTTCCCATCATTGAATATCATATTTTAAAAGTTTTGCAGTGCGTTTCAGGATTAGTCACTGGCATTTTTTTCATTTAGGAGTAATATGGTGTTGTAATTTGGGTTTTATTCACACAACATTGCGACATGTTTGGACAGAAGCTGCGTTATTAATTAAGTAATACAACATTACAAAAAAGGTACATCATCTTCAATAGCGATAAAGGTAAAATACACGTTCGTATCAGACAATAAAATTCTCGATTTTAATTGTTTTTTTGCGCGCCTATAGATTTGAAATAGTAATTGGGCTGAGTGAAGTAAATGTAAATGTAAATGTTGTTTACAGTGGTCATGCACTCAGCTTCGAGATAGTTTAAAGGTATACCACTGAAACAGAGGAAACAAATATTTTAAATGAACTTCTCAAACTCATTAATAATTCATTAAGCTGACTTCCAATCACGAGATGTATACCACATCACGTGCATGCATTTGGATACCCAATGAAAAACAGTATACCAATCTCCAGTGAGAGTGGCATATACCACTAAATTATGCACATCGACAACTTGCACAAAATCAATGAATATTTATTTCTCCGTAGTATCCTTGAAATTAAAAAAAAAAAACAACTCAGGAATTCCGAAATAGCGCTAACAACAATTCCTTAAATACAGATAGCGTCAGATACTAAATACTATTACATAAATTGTTTTTGGTGGATATAACTCTTCGTTCATTTTGCTCTACTTCAGTGACAAATTTGCTTCGCCAACAATTCAGAGAGTCCAACGCTTTGAAACCTAATGCAAATTGTAATCTCTAAACGGGCCTGAAAGAATCGAAATTTTTCTCCAGTCGAGTTCTTCGCCATTGTTTAAAAACGTTAACGCGTATTTGTTTTTATACCTTGTTGAAACGTGAATGGCGCAGGCGTCCAATGACAGGTACCAAATTACACGAAGCTGTAATCGGACAGCGGTAATAGAACACCCACGTGATCGCGCGCTAATTACCCCAGCGTTACCAATCGATAAAATGGGTGATCGGAAATTCAATCGATAAATCGATATCAATCGATAAAATTAGGTTATTGAGATCGATTGGTATCGGCCAATCGATGACCAATCGATAGTCACAAAAAAATTTTTCATCGATTGGCATCGATTGATGTTTCAAGTGAAATTGAGCCGCGAAGGGACAACAAACGAGTCGCGTAGCGGTGAGTTTTCGCTGCTTCGTGCGTGTCTCACTTTTCACCGCTTCGCGACTCACTTTCACTTAAATTTTAGAGCAAGATGCTAAGGAACTGAATAAACCTCTGCGGAGAGAAATAACTTATGCATTGCAATTTCTTTCTGATGTATGTTGTTTGTACTATTTCCAAAACGAGAGCGAGTGTTTCATCGGGGTATCCAAACACCGAGAAACAAATGAAAGCACGAGGCCGTAGGCCGAGTGCTTTTATTGTTGCGAGGTGTTTGGATACCGCGATGAAACACGAGCTCGAGTTTTGGAAATAACTTCTCAAATGCAACAATAGGAAATTATGCAGTAACATGTTTTGTCAAAAGAAACAATAAGAAATTATGCAGTGTCAAATTTTTGCCCTTTTCTGTAAGAACGCGATTGCATGCATGATTCATTAGCGTCCCAGCCATGAGCGAGGAAGGAGTGGCGTGGTTTAGGAACCGAAAATGGTTTACGAGGAAGAAAATTAAGTCAAGAAAGCCGTATTCCCCGTCAACAAGGTATAAAACAAATACGCGTTAACGTTTTTAAACAATGGCGAAGAACTCGGGTGGAGAAAAATTTCCATTCTTTCAGGAGGCCCGTTTAGAGATTTGCATTAGGTTTCAAAGCGTTCGACTCTCTGAATTGTTGCCAAAGCAAATTTGTCATTGAAGTAGAGCAAAAACAACGAAGAGATGTATCCACCAAAAACAATTTATGTAATAGTATTTAGTATCCGACGCTATCTGTATTTAAGGAATTGTTGTTAGCACTATTTCGGATTTCATGAGTTGTATTGTTAAAAAATATCAAGGTTACTACGGACTAATAAATATTCATTGTTTTGTGCAAGTTGTCGATGTGCATAATGTAGTGGTATATACCACTCTCACTGGAGATTGGTATACTGTTTTTCATTGGGTATCCAAATGCATGTACGTGATGTGGTATACATCTCGTGATTGGAAGTTAACTTAATGAATTATTAATGAGTTTGAGAAGTTAATTTACTGTTCATCCTCTAGTACTGTCACCTGGGCGTGATAGGAGCTACCGTGTGGATCAAAAGGGCCCGGAAAGGGGAGATGGAGAGGCCAAGACAGGGAAAGGACAATCTAGAAACATTAGACATTTAATATAAAAATGCGGTCTTGAATTTGGCATAGTAATCTCCTTCTTGTATTTTGGAAATATCACTGAATCTCAAAACTTCATATACAAAAACTGCATTTTGATAATCGATAACAGTCGATGGCAATCGATTGCAATCGATGACAATCGATAACAATCGATGCCAATCGATAAGGTCACAGGAATCTTCGTCAACGATTGGTCATCGATTATCAATATCAATCAATTAATTGATATCGATTGATATCGATCATCGATTTCATCGATTGGTAACGCCGGGTAATTACGCGACAAATTGGCGCGCGCAGAACAAATGAAAATTGTTATTTCATTTTTTTTTTTATAGATACGATTAGTCACATAATTGGCGCGCGAAGACATTCGTGTCCAAGTAAGGTTACCCAATTTGATTTTTTTAAAATTGGATACCTGTAATTCGACACCTACGTAATTCGCCCGATTAATTAATAATCGGGCCTCGTGTCGTAGAATTCGGGTAATAAACGTGTTCGTGATTTCAAATCAGCCTCGTGCTGCGCGCTTGCAGCCGATTTGAATTGTACTCCACTAGATCCAATTATTTTTACTAATGATAGTGTGAGGCTCGATAAATTTAACAAAGCGTCTTAATAAACGTACTGGAATTAACAGTGAAGTATTAAATGAATATTTCATAGAGTTTCCAAATATGGGCTCAAACTTTGGCATTATGCGTATTCCATTCGTAAATGGTCGTTGCCATTTGGCGGAACTACCAGCGACAATGATTTTTTTCTACTAAAAATACATCATTCCACATGGTCGAACCCCGAGCCTCTTGCATTCTAACATCACTCCCTCGATATCAGAGCTCCTCCGCACCAAAATGTTGATCCGCGATACCATCAGGTGGTTTAATTTTGTAAAGTACGTTGCTTTACCTGTTACATCTACAATAGATGACCCTAGGCCTATTATTATTATTTAGTAATGAGAACACAGTTTCGACTAGACCCACTCCAGACCTAAACTAGAGCAGATATGGCGCCGTTAATAACGAAAAGATAGCGATTTTCCTATAGTTTTGCTTACGAGAGAGACGTCAGTGTTTCGTGGTATTGCCACCCCAATTTTCAGGCTTGTGGTTGGTTCTTAAATGAGATAAACATCGTCGCAGTGAATTGGTTTCGGCTCACATAGGCATCGAAATTCTCTACGAGTTATTCGATTTGAAAGGAAGCTTGATGAAGACGAAGGAAGGCAGGTAGATGATTTGAAGTACTTCAAAGATGCAGTAAGTAATTCACGGCGCGCGTTTGCTCACGTAATCTTGCTTTTGAGAACAATTTTAGATTAAATAAAGCTTATTTTGGTCAAGCTTTTATGCATTATCGTTGCTCAACACTTTGAAAAACCTCTCTTATAGTTTCAGTGATAAAAATTACGGCTAAAGTCGAAAATCGAGAAACTTGCTGCAAAGCTGAAAATGTTATTGCGTGTTCAAAATTCGTGCTCAACTCTTCGCGATTAGTAAGAATTGAAATCATGACCAACAACTACATTATGTTCATCATTCGTTTAGTTTTCAGAAAACAATAGTTGAATCGCGAAAGAAAACTAATTGCCATTTTCAGACGGCAATTTCATATTTTATTGCGCCCAATACGGTATATATTTTTTTCCTAACTAGCCGTCAATATAATTTGGTATTGCCGTAACAAAAATCGCAATTACTTTATATCATTAGTGGCATCGACTGTTAACAGTGAAATTGGCTGTCAACAATGATATCGACCATTTACGAAATGGAAATCAGCTTCGGCGCTAGCAGATAATACAAACCTCGGCCTTACCAGTTGTCTTTACCCTCATCCAATGATTGTTTTAAAATGATCGCTGATGAAACCTCTCCACAGAGAATTCAAACGGACAGGTATTACGTCTTTACGCCATGGAATGTTTAATAACTTTTCCAATCTGGAAGATCTGTAAGTAAATAATAACAGTTGATAAGTGTTAAGGCCTCTTGGACTGTTTTATTTTGTGCTAAGTGTCAGAACGAAGAAAAGAGATCAGGTGACCTGATGAAACCGGCCTGCCCCTTTAAACCCAACAATGGAAGTTAGCTTTGGTTATTAAAATATTATGATATTAAATGGGTGCCCTATGCTTAATTTGAAAGGATTCATCTTTAGGTATTATTACAAAGGCGCATACTGCTTTACGTGCCCTCTCTACAAAGTTGTCGAAATCTTGCTAGCAAAAATTCCAGCAACTTGAAAACAACAAAAGAATATTATGATTGTGAATATATTGTGAAAATAAACTTAAATAAATATTATAAACAAAGTTTCCGAAGGAGCATTATGAACCTGTCATTCTTCTTTTCACAGCAAAAACTGCAAATACCAAGTGGATAAGGTGGCCGGCTTCTGTTTGTAATGAGGCGAAGCGCTAGCAAAGCAAACGGATAAATATTATCATTAAGTCTCTGCCGCCATGAATTTCCATTCTTCGAGCAGCGCCATGCAGCCGTCCAGAAGTTTCGGGCTGTGACGGACGAATTTGAATTGAAAAGTCCTCTTTCTATTCCACCAAGACACCACTCATTTCTGCCTGCCGATTTTGTATCACATTTGATGAAATAACAGCATTTATATCAAACTCGGAAGCATTGCGTTTCTGAACTTTTTTTTTTGAAACTCGTTTTAACCGGGAAACCAACTCAGTGTAGACGACGCTCGCTCAGCCAATCAGGATCAAGTTATTTTGCCCTCTTGTTACCGAAAGTGTCCTCGTGATTATAAAAATATGCCCTCTTTTTAAACCAATCAGCACTCAGTAATGGCGCCCCAAATGTGAGCAGCTAAATAATTTCCCATCAAATTTGCGCAGTTCACGGCGAAATGGTGGCGTACAACAATCCTCAGAAGACCAAACAATTTCAATGATTCTTTCTTCATCGGTCGCTTCTTTGGCACTGTCTCACTTCCATTTCAACAAGTATAAAATTTATGATGAAAGGTTGCTTGCAAGATTATTTATACAACAAAAACAATAAAAAATAGAGGTTTTGTCGTTCAGCGAAATTCACCAAACTACAGAGGCATGCATCGGAGGTGCAATGCTTTTATAGTTTTGGTGGGTTGTATGATAAATGATGCCAGCTGAAATTCCATGTAGCGTATACAATGGCTTTATTCTAAAAAACAGTCAGGACAACAATGATAAAGATGGAAAGAAGAACTTCGTTTCCGCTTTGGTTTACCTATATTTTACTTTACAAGTTTATTTTAGATTCTGTTTTACAAATATGTCTTTTTATAGGAGAATTTC
Source organism: Meandrina meandrites (assembly GCA_963693305.1). Classification (NCBI taxonomy): domain Eukaryota; kingdom Metazoa; phylum Cnidaria; class Anthozoa; order Scleractinia; family Meandrinidae; genus Meandrina; species Meandrina meandrites. Next base: position 27,735,634 of record OY855907.1, on the reverse strand, counting down.
TAGGGCAAAGTGAGTTGTTGCAAAGTGAGTTGTTGCAATTGTACAGGCTACGTATCTATCTGTTTCGATCCTAAGTTTGTGACAGCTAATTCTTAGTTTTACTAATGTTTCCCTAAAAGGGTTCGGTTACTTCTTGTCAAATTTAAGTGGACAGAAGGACTATAATCATTTTTAATTGTCTCCTTGATCCCCCTGTTCCATTTCTTAGGGAATATGTAGTGCCACGAAATAAAGTTTAAAACGCACTTTATAACAATGTCAATGTTTTCTAAAATGCTGCGTCGCAACTTTTTAACACAGTTGAATGAAACATCAATAATAATAATAATAATAATAATAATAATAATAATAATAATAATTTTTTTTTTAAAAAATCAAAACTTTATTGAGCACTTTTCATACAAAATTGAATCTTAGGTGTATGTGGTTAAAAATATATAGATACAAAATTTTGCTTGTCCTTAAGTTCTTCCCATGAAATGATGTCAGTAAAAATTTGAATAACCTACCTATAATAATAATTTAAAAAACAACTAGTGTTTACACGATGGCTCCCTCCTGGGTTTCAACGTCAATATCAATGTTCTTAAAGTCACAAAAGGCTTTCCTTCTAGCTCTTGAACCTCTTAGACAGATTAGTGCGGATCTTAGTAAAGCGAAGGATGTCCTTGCTCTTATCCAGGAGATTGTTTTAGCATAATGTTCTCCTTTCTTGATGGAGATCAGCTGCGCCAGTCTGGAATGGTATTGCAAGCACTCGTTTCCCATGCCGCCTGTTGACGTGAAAATAAGGGGTGTAAAAGTTCCTTGTTCGATATCCAAAACCCTCCTCGCGTAAAGGCGCTTCTTCTCGTTCTCATGATTGCGGTATATCTGTTGGAGCTCTAGGTCCCTATACGAATCGGCATTAGGGTGACAAACCCTCACGTCAAAGAATGCTGATCGTTGGTTCTCCCAGAACCCGCGCGCATGAATATCCAATCTCGCATCTGGAGCTCGATTAGAACCTCTTCCCAGCTGTTCACCTGAGATATCTTGCAGGACAGGCTCAATCTCAACATCGGTACAAACCATATTCAGGAGTTCGGCTTCTAAGTCCCTCAGCTCATTGTGACGTTGGGTAACGAACCCACCTCTCTTGCATATCATTGCGTGGTCCACTGTAAAAGCATCACCGCATACACAGGTGGAGGGGATATCATCAACCGGCCAATCGTAGCGCAGTTTGATTGCATCGCGGAACTCTCTCTTATTTAGATTGAAGCCCATTTCACGAAGGGGGAGTACCGTCAGCCAAACAGATGACCCTTTTTCCGCAGCAAGGTCAAGTGCCCGTTGGACTTTCTGTGGGGCTACTCCTCTGATATGCTCTGCCCTGTCTTGGAGCACCGTTGCTCTCTCACTCTTCATTGCCTGTTGTAGTGGCTTGACCAAAGAATCATCCGGCATCTGATGGGATTGAGCCACAATCTGTTGGACCAGCGGGATGGTAACTTTGACGGAGGAGGATTGCTCAAGATTTGCGTCAAGACACGGGTTTGTCATGCCAAGCCCCCCTAGACGGACTGGCAGTGCTAGAATGTCCCTGTCCAGCCGAGTGCACCTATGCTCTGTAATTGCAGGGATGAGCACCTTAGATATGGCATTCTCCAAAGGCTCCAATAATTCTTGAATATCAGGCAAAGTTCTCAAAAAATAGGTCCATCGATGCTTGAGGCCAAAGGTGTAAGCGGCATAACACGCTTGAGGCTGAGAAAGAGCAAACTCTGCCAGCTTGGTAATCTCGCTGACCCAGTTGGTCACCTTCTCGCTAACGTATTCCTCTAGATATTCCCGTGAACCTATCACCGCACCCAGATGTTTTTGTCCCTCTACCGTCACATTGACAGCCGTGTCCTTGAACACTTCTTTCACGCTTGCCTCTTTATCTGGCTTTGAGATAATCCAACATTTCTTGGGGTTGGGAAAATAGCCAAAGGCTGGGCCAAGGCTGTTGAGGACATCCCACCATTTCTTGATTTCCAGTACCGAGCCAGCTCCACAGGCATCGTCAGCAAACCAGCACTGTTTAGTACTGGACGCCGCCTGCAGGCTTGTGATCAGCGGCTGCACGCTTAAGGCGTAGAGGGCCATAGCAAGTGGGTCACCCTGTGTTGTTCCTTCAGCTGACGTGATCTCTTTGCCGCCGGTAATAAACAAGCGTGCCGACTTCCTGTAAGTATTGATGGCGTATGCTGCAATTATAGGGCAGAGAACCCGGATATTATGCAGTGAAGTTGCTCTGTTAAGTGCATTGAATGCGTTAGAAGCATCGATGAGCAGTACCGCGTCAGTGTCATCTGCTTCAAATATGGCATGCATAGCATGTATAGCAGCCTCGCTGCCGGACTTTTGACCTGCGCATAGCTGGAGTGAACCACTCGCCTCAACCACGTCTCCCTTAGAAACGTTCATTACACACTTTCCAATAATCCTTCGTATCACCTCGCCGACCCCTATAGGCCTCACTGCACCTTCACCTTTGTCCAGGGGAATCAATCGGCTTGCCACCAGTGGCTCTATGGTTGCAGGGTCGATAAAAGTTGTACATAGAGTCCTTGTCATTGTGGCTATCGCCTCGCATAGTTTTGTAGACGACTGTTTAAAGGATTTGCAAGCCATCATTCTTCTAAAACCATTAGCGTCAACCCCGCATGGTCCCCCTGATCCCTTTGTTCTTAACGCAGCCTCCCTTATCATCTCACCATTTATCTCTGAGTACACCGATTCAGGGATATCATCGTTAATCGGCCCGAAGAGAAGTGAGCCCAACGTTGTTGGTTGTGGGTTTGGATGTTTCTCTTTCAACTGGGCCATGACGTCATCCGTTAACTCCAGCACGCCCCCTGTTGATGTTTCGCTAAGGAAACGCAGCGCTGAATTGATTTGTCCTTCGAGCACAAGCTTAGCAAATATCTTGGATTTTTCCGGTTGATCAAATGTCTTAAGCTTTCCAATACGCCCCTGGAGCATTCTACCTTCGCGTAGCAACTTCCTGATTTCCCCTTCCTTCCAGAGCGCAAGGCGCTTAGATAAGAAATCCTGATGGTGATGATGATGGATAATAATAATAATAATAATAATAATAATAATAATAATAATAATGATAATGAAAACGAGGATTACAAACTTCTATGGGACTTCAGTGTGCGAACAGACCATGAAATAGGGGCTAGGAGACCGGATTTGGTGATAATTGACAAGAGAGACAAGAGCTGTCAGATTATATATTCCAGAGAATAATGGGGTGAGAGAGAAGGAAGATGAAAAAGTTGAAAAGTATCAAGATCTAGCAAGAGAAGTTCGAAAATGTGGGGTGTGAGGACAAAGGTTATTCCAGTGGTAGTGGGAGCAATGGGATCAATACCACTGAGATTGAATGAGAATCTGAGAGCCATTGAGGTGGGCATTCCTTTTGGACTGATCCAGAGACCAGAGATGTGCATTGTTGGGGTCGGCAAGAATTCTCAGAAAGGTGCTGGAGATGTAGAAAGAAGAGAAAAAGCAATCATGGGGTGTTTCTTGGCTTCCCTAGGCAAACTTGTTGTTGCCTGGAGCCAATGACGAAACCAGCTTCAATACCACCAATAGCTGTGCGAATCTTAAGTAATAATAATTATACAAACAATATATAATTATAATAAAAACCTTCCCAAAATCCTTTGCTGCTGAAAAATCGTCAATGCCAAATAACTTGGTCAGTTTGAAGCCAGCAGGAGTACAACGTCGTGTAGAAATAACTCTTAACAATAACCAGTTCTTGTATAAGACGTAGGGCGATGAAGTCATTAGTCACGTGACATTGCTCTGAAGTTCGTTTTTGCTCACTGTGACGAAGATATTTTGTTACTGAAAAAGAAACATTGCAGTTTGAAGCACATTGGTGTGAGGCATTTCAGACTGCCCGGGTACCGAACAAAATATAAATATTAATGGAGCTATGTACAATTTTCAAAAAGTGGGAGTCTGGGTACAAGTGCGTATGTCGCGTTGCATTAAATGTAAGGAAGCAACAAATTACCTGCTGGTAGATATTTATATGTTAAGTACATTTTTATCACTTTTATTGTTATGACGTCATCGGTCACGTGACCAGAACGGACCGCAATTTTGAATTCGCGTGAAAACTTTACTAGGGTCTCTCTCTTAGGATTTTTTTAAGCGAAATTGTAGATTTTAAAGTAGTGTTTTTAAAAATGGCCATTATTAGCGGAGCTCCCGCCGGCGCCGAAGGCGCCCGCGGGCGGAGCCCCATACCCATAGAAAATGGGAAATCCATCAAGCCAAGAAAATTTGGTGGTCGCCCGCGTCCGTCCGTACGTACGCACGGATTAGGCCTGGGACGAGTTTATCTTTGTCCTTGATTCGGAGTCCTTCTTACGCAAAAAGTAACACAAAAACATTTTTTGGTTTGTTGAGAGTTAAATGTCATAGAAACTTGTAAGAACACTTTATTACTTCAGGGTTTTTTTTTTTCTCATGTTTTCTCATGATCTGGACATTTCATTTCAACTTAAACGAAGCGGTTGTATGAAAAGGCGGCAAATAGTTGGTACGTTGTTCACTTTTTAACCTGAATGAAAGACGCGAAGAAAGATCAAAGCATGCTGGAAAACATAGTTCTTCGTGTACTATTTCCAAAACGAGAGCGAGTGTTTCATCGGGGTATCCAAACACCGAGAAACAAATGAAAGCACGAGGCCGTGGGGGAGCGGGGACGGCGCAGTGGGGAGAGCACTCGCCTCCCACCAATGTGGCCCGGGTTCGATTCCGGCCCGGTACCATATGTGGGTTGAGTTTGTTGTTGGTTCTCGTCCTCGCTCCGAGGGTTTTTCTCCGGGTTCTCCGGTTTTCCTCCCTCCGCAAAAATCAACACTGCTAAATTCCAATTCGATCGGGAACAGTGGACGAAGAGCCACTCTGTGGAAGTGCCACTGCAAATTCCCATTATTATTATGCAACAATAGGAAATTATGCAGTAACATGTTTTGTCAAAAGAAACAATAAGAAATTATGCAGTGTCAAATTTTTGCCCTTTTCTGTAAGAACGCGTTTGCATGCATGATTCATTAGCGTCCCAGCCATGAGCGAGGAAGGAGTGGCGTGGTTTAGGAACCGAAAATGGTTTACGAGGAAGAAAATTAAGTCAAGAAAGCCGTATTCCCCGTCAACAAGGTATAAAACAAATACGCGTTAACGTTTTTAAACAATAGCGAAGAACTTGGGTGGAGAAAAATTTCCATTCTTTCAGGAGGCCCGTTTAGAGATTACAATTTGCATTAGGTTTCAAAGCGTTCGACTCTCTGAATTGTTACCAAAGCAAATTTGTCATTGAAGTAGAGCAAAAAGAACGAAGAGATGTATTCACCAAAAACAATTTATGTAATAGTATTTAGTATCCGACTCTATCTGTATTTAAGGAATTGTTGTTAGCACTATTTCGGATTTCATGAGTTGTATTGTTAAAAAATTTCAAGGTTACTACGGACTAATAAATGTTCATTGTTTTGTGCAAGTTGTCGATGTGCATAATGTAGTGGTATATACCACTCTCACTGGAGATTGGTATAGTGTTTTTCATTGGGTATCCAAATGCATGTACGTGATGTGGTATACATCTCGTGATTAATGAGTTTGAGAAGAATATTTCTCGCTCTACTAACTCATCTACATCATGAAAACTCATGCCAAATGATTAGGACAACCTCTTAACGGAAAGATCCGATATAGTCTACTGTAGGAATGGTTATGAAGATATTCTTCTAAGAATGTGAGGTATTTTAATTGGACATTTGGTTGAATGTTATGGAGATATTTACAGTAGTTATATTTTTATATTTCCATTTAAAAAACTTTTGGTTTGACTGATAATCTATCATTCTCGTCCCCAGAGCCCCCGTTTCTTTTGGTCACGTGGTCGGCGAAACGGAGGGCTCTGGACGCAGCCAATACCGGATGTCAGAAATTTTCTGACATCCGGTAGCGCATGTGTAGCAGCTTTCAACACAACTGCTCATGCTCACTTGTTAATCCTGAGGGAGGGGGAGGGGAGAGAGTTTGTGTTAATGGCTGATCGTGAAAAGACGTTCAACAAAGCGCTCAAAAGAGTCGTTGATTTTCATTTATGCTGAACGATTGAGAATAAAAGCGATCTGAAAAGTGAACAGAAAGCTGCCTTAGTCGTCGATGCCGTGCAGAAGCGGTATTATTTTTGTGTTTTATCAACGGATGTCGAAACGTCCAATTTTCTATAATCAGGTATGAAAGAAGTACATGTACAAATGTCAGATGAATTTTGTATGTTGATGTGGAATTCTAGAAAGTCGTACTGTTCCATATAACAAGATAATTAAAAACGGACAATCTCAGTCGCCTTCGAGTGTTTTTGAAAAGCCACTTTAGACGTTCGTTAATTGAGTGGATAGATTTAGCACTGTAAATTAAATATATTGCAAAGAAAATATAATATCAGTCTTATGGTATTGCATTTGAAAATCTTGTCTTCAAATTGCGATTCGTAGTTCCACAAGAATGCCTTCCCTTTGAATTAAGATTGATTTTCTTTCCTTATGTTTTAAATTTTATAATTAAAGTGAAGGGGAAAATCAAACTGGGAAATATTAATTTCAAGGAGGAGGGGTTGAAAGTGGATCTGTTTTCTGTGTGTTTTTTTAATACGAGTAAAAATGTTAAAATATTTTCCATCACCCCAAAAGAATTACAACCTCCTTCAGATTTGCCAGTGATATTTTGAATACTTCATGCAAAAATATTTTTCTACGAAAGATTTAGGACTCAGATTTGGCTATAACTTATAAGCTCAATACATTATGGGAAAGAGGACCACTCACAATGAAGAGGAGTCAGTATTTGTACTGAATAAATCTTGCGCATAGGAATGGGTGAGAAATTAGTTCAAGAACTTGACTTTTTTCTACATTTTCAGGATGACCCTGAAGAGGGTACTTGAGATAACAATCACTTGGTAACTACAAAAACTTTCTGACAGATGTTCATTAATTTTGACTTACATGCCAGTGCAATATTACTTGGCAATTTATAAAAATTGTGTGCACTCCACCTGAATGCTGAGACCGCAAATACTTAATTTATAATAAAATTAAATTCTTAAACCTGAAGTGAGCTGCTGTTGTAAAAATTATTTAAGAGGAAACAGGGTTAACAGGATATATTTTGAAACATTTGGTATTATTTTGTTAAATTAAATTAAAATAATTACCTGTCCACAGATGCCAATGCAAGTGTTCATGTTACTCCATAACCCACTTTCTTATTTCTTAGGTTATCAATACACTGAAATGCAGGGGACAAAAAATGCCCCTAATTCACTTGGGAAAGGTGAACCTATGAATTTTGTATTTTGCGAGAAAAGATAGGGGGAACCTGACCCATTTTACCCATGAGCCATCCCTTTCCCCATAAATATTATGAATGGTCATAAGGCAGCACTACTATAAAAGATTATGCAACACTATGACCTAGGCTTGCAGTTGACAGGGTCTGGTTATTCTCAGTTTTTGTGCTTCAACTCCACTGCAAACATCTGACCTCAAATATTGGGAGAATCACAGACAGGTTTGTAAGTGACCTGATTTGACATCAGCTATAGATTTATATGTCAATGCAGCACTAAATAAATCAAGGTGAACAGGTTCACTGGGGCAAATGCAGCCTTTAATAAGTCTAGAATTGTCAAGGTTACTCTCAAGAGCACTTGTTTGTTTTAAATCTTATTAAACATATACATGAATATAAAATGAAACAATGCCAATTTCCTTCCTTCACCTGTCCCCTTTTATGCCAAGTGGTGCAAAGGCCAAATTATGCCAGTTCCTGCAGATGCCCGCAGTCTTTGAAGACATAAACTGTGTTACACCTCCACAGTATAAGCAATGTTGGAAAACAAGTAAGTGGTGTTGGAACCAAAAAAATATATATTTTTTCCCTGGACATTTTTAACAACTACACTTTGATATTCCTTGTTCTTACTATAAACACTCAACTCACAGCTGTATATTTTTTTATTTAACACTGATAAAGCTTACTGAGTTGAAAGTCTTGAAATGATGGTGGTGGTCTGCTGAACATGTAAGAAATGTTCCAGTATATATGTTCCACATAAATCTTCAATCTAGTATGCTGATAAACATACTTGTAACATAATCTATTTTCTTTTGTACCTTAACAATCCGATATGTATTGCACAATGTAATTCTGTAAGCATTCAAGGTAATATATCTAATCCACGGCGCAAGTTTGCACGATAATAGACACAATTTCAAGATCGATACAAACCCTTTTGCAACATCAACTGATCAAGACCATGCAACGACAACAGAGTGTACAGAACAACATTCAACATTGTATGGGGGTAGAAAAAGAGATTTTGATTTTGGGAGACGTGATAGAGTAGAGTTCTGTTGAATTTCTAAACTTTGTCAGACTCTCAAGGCTTCAATATTCCACGAAATCAATCAATGGAAAAATAAAAACACGAGTTTTTAAAAACATACCGCCTACAGCAGTTTGGAAGATCGAAGACAGATTTTAAACCTGCTGATAGTGCTAAACGTTTGAAACCTAGCTCACACAGGGACTCACACAGGTCATCTTGTGCTTCTTTACAACAGCCACGTATCGATAACAGTTTCGTGCAATTGATCCATTGCCGGTCGCCATAATTTTTCTAAGAAATCTTTTTCCTGCTAATTTCCGGTCCGGAAGCAGAGTGCGTGCGTAGTAGTGTAAAATTTTGTTTCGTGGTGCGCATTCATTCTTCATCAACCAATGAAAAAATTCGAATTAATTCCTGCGTCCAGAGCTACTCGTAACGGCACAAATAAAACGAGTAGCTCTGGGGACGAGAATGATAATCTATGCGACGATGTATCACCTGATAAGATTTTCAGTTTCGATCTGAGGGTTGCCAGTCTTTTTTAAAGTAAGATATGTTTTCTTTCCAGTGATTTGTGTCAAACAGTCCTCAGTAAATTCTTGCACAAGTATGGAAAACTATAAACAATCTTATATTCAATCAGTAGCAAATCCTGATATCTTTAGTTAACAATTTACTAATAAATACATGCAAAACTTATTTTGTAGTAGAATCCATGATTATTTTGCCTAACACCATTACTTGCACGTTCCTCTTTGCCTTTGCACATCCTTCCCTCACTTTTAATTCTTTATACTTATACAGAGTCCACATGTACAGTATAAGCTTACTTTTGCAGATAACAACAAAATAAATAAGGTAATAAACATATCCATTAGCAAATACATTGTATCTTCATAGTAAATGAGTCAGTCCAATGAGCATAATGATTCAGATTGTAAAATTCACCCTATGAAATATTCAAGCCTGACTCCTTCACTTCGTTTTGGCCAACGAAAGTGTTCGAATTTTGGTCTAGATCTGCTTTATTTCGCAGCCTACAGTTCAACTGAGCTGTACAGTGACAGTAGCTGCAGTAGAAATATCCCGACTTCTCGAATCAATATTCGTTTCCCTTGGATAATACATATATGTTATTTAACCCGCGATTTCTCAAAGCAATTTCGTTTCTCTTGGAGGTTCGATAAATCGGGATTCTCCAGACAGTGTACAGTATATCCCCGGCCGCCTCGTGGCGCAGAAGTCACAGATCTGTTTAACTGTGTTTAGTGCTAATATCAAATTCAAGCTTACCTTTTACGAAGTTATCAATCCATATGACTGCAAAATGCATCTTTTCAAGGAGTCCCATTGATTTAAAACTACATCTATTGGGATTTCAACCTATGAACCAGCTGCACGAGCGAGGACAAGGCGTTCCTGAAAATGGCTGTCGAAATTCCAATTCGTTGTCCGAGCAGGCCGGGGAACGAATCACGTGGTCTGCGAAATTAATGATAAAAAATGCGCGAACGAGGGAAAAATTCTTGGTTTGGTTCTAGATTGCCAGCTGGAGATTCTTTTTTGCAACAAAATACTTGGATTCCACGCAGAAGGCTCCTCTTAGTGTGCATAAAGATGTGAGTTTAATTTAATGGACACATTTAAATTTTAATTTACAGAATTTTCATTACGCGCGGCCGGCCGATTGGTATTGTTTAGGACTCTCGGATTGTGAGGAATTATGTACCGACAACATTCGCGTGTCAGTGATACAAAAAAATGAGTAGAAGCTTTGGATTTTATTTATGAGGTCTCCTGCACGCGGACATGGCGGAGTTGCATCAACTCCCTAAGTAGAGTTGCAGTAACTGTTCTCGCAGAGTTAAAGTCACTTCACATTTACTTCCCAACGGGAGTTATACTACTGTAACTCCTCAAAAATGACTCAAAAATAGAGTTCATTTAACTCCTCTTGCAGAGTTAAAGTAGCTCCATGAAAATAATTCCCAAAGTAGAGTTGTTTTAACTCTTCTCGGAGAGTTAAAGTTACTCCACATTTTCTTACCAACGGGAGTTATACTAACTCCTCAAAAATGACTCCAAAAGTGGAGTTCATTTAACTCCCCTTGCAGAGTTAAACTGGAAAATAACTCCACGAAGGAGTTAAATTTAACTCCAATTTGAGAGTTATGATAACTCCCACAAAATAACTCCAATTTAGGGGTTAAATTAACTCCCCTGCTGGAGAAAATAATTTTTTTTGGAGTTAAAATAACTCCTATTGGAGTTAATGTAACTCCGAAAAAAAAAAATAACTCCACCTTGAGGAGTTAGTTCAACCCCACTACAGGAGTTAAAATAACTCTTTAAAAGTTACTGTGTGTTTTCTCATGATCTGGACATTTCATTTCAACTTAAACGAAGCGGTTGTATGAAAAGGCGGCAAATAGTTGGTACGTTGTTCACTTTTTAACCTGAATGAAAGACGCGAAGAAAGATCAAAGCATGCTGGAAAACATAGTTCTTCGTGAATATTTCTCGCTCTATTTACTCATCTACATCATGAAAACTCATGCCAAATGATTAGGACAACCTCTTAACGGGAAGATCCGAAATAATTGCCGACTTGAACATGATATACATCGGACAACACCGAGAGTTGAAGCACTGCGGCTAACCAAGGCTGAAAAATTAATTGAGCTGACATTGAGCTAAAATAAAAGTGAGCTCAGAGCCGGTGAAGTTCACTAAGTGATGGATACATTGCCAGAAATCCGGGACAAAATGGCGCACGCGCTTGCGCAGTACACCATCAATGGCGCCGAAATCGTGTAAGGAAATGTATGGAAAATCGATTTTTTTAAAAAAATAAAACAATTACGAGCTTACCGGTACCTTAGCTCGACCTCGATGTAAGTCCTAGGTCGATTTTGCAATGCATCTAACTTAAAAACAAGTAAAAAACATTATTCTATTTACTTTTTTCCGAGATGTCTCTTATCTTTCACTTCTTCTACGCTCTTTCTTCATACATTGTCTTTAAAAACAGTAAAACCTCGCCAAAGTCCTCTGTGATTTAAAGGCCAAACCTCGAACAAGTCACTTTACATGGCCTCGTCATGAATACAGCAGAGTTTGTAAAAAGAGTCACATAATGCGAGCAAGATACTTCCCAAACTGCTGTAAAACTGAAAAATTAAGGGGCCATTGGAAGCCATCTTGAGCCAATGTATTCCGTGCAAAGTGGCAAAGAAGCCGTCGAAAAATACCTTCTGAAGACGATCTCAAGGCCACAAACTTTCGCCATTTTGTTTTTAGCTCTTCCCCAGTGCCTTCGCTTTTGAATGCTAGTTTCTAGTTCCTCACTGACCGTAAAGTGACGAGTGCCTGGCGGAAAATTCAGGCGCCAAAATATGAAAGTCTGTAAAGATCTGCATACTAAAAACCCTGTTTTCTTGCTATCAGTCGCTCGGCCTAGTAGATACCTAAAATTTTCTTTGAAGATGTTTTTTTCTTCCTTTTTTCTTCGTAAAACAGATCCAAAGAGCTCAAATTATTTAAAATATCGTAGGGGACACATTTTCCCTGACTGCGTATGTTTTTGTCCGCCATTTTGAAAATGAGATGCCGCTGACAATTTATCACGGGCGCGAAATGTCCCCGATTTTTGGCAATGAAAAGACTGTTAACAGCTACATCGAAAGGAATGGAGAACAATCTTCGCTGATAATTCAAAACATGTATATGCCGCTGGTGTTGGAGTAAGCCGTACAACGAGTGGCGTTTTCGTTTCGCCTGATATATATTGTGCAGGATTGTGCTGGTTTGAAATGTTTGCCCTGCAGAATTTACAAGCCGTCCCCAAACTTGAGGTAACAAACGAAAATGTATATATGCAGTAAGCATAAGTTTGATTTTATTGTGAGAATCTGTTTATACTACACTTCGTTTATGAACGAATTTGAAGTAGTGTCGGTTTTCAGATCTTCCCGTATAATTCAATTAATGCTGCTCACAAACCTGTTCATGTTAGTACATTTCATACAGACATTGTTTATTAAATATTTCGTTTAGGTTAATTGTTTTGTGCTTTAGTTAGTGGAGTTAACTGTGATGTTCATGATTGACCATGATTGGATTTTGATAACAATAAGCTTATCAAATTATTAAGTTTCACGGATCAAAATCACGATTTCGCTTTATAAATTACAAACTACACGTACAGAAAAATCCTGCGAAACAAAACCGAGTAAAACTACTCAGCGATACTGCACACCAATATATATTTAAGCGATCTATTATCCAACCGCTCTTTTTTTATACTCGCTTGCATTTGTTTTGTTTCTCTTATCCGCGAGTGTGTTGAAATCGTAAACCAATATTTCGCCGATTTCGTTGCGAGTTACCTGTGCTTGGCTGAGCAAGTTCAGACTTAACCTTCCGCATATTTGCTTACCAGAAATGAAGAAAATTGAATCAGTTCTCTGCATAAAATTCTATAAGGTTTTTAGCAAGGCGTACGGTAAAACAGAATTAGTTAATCATGCAACCAAACTGCAACGAAAAGAACACGGTTCAAAACAGTCAAAACAACATTGCAAGCTTATTCTAAGTTAGCGTGCACCACTTTCCAAATCACAAACTGCCACAATTCTTACACAAAATCTGCTTTAAAATGATTTACAAAACCGGCACCCGAGGATCAATTTGCAGAGTTTGTTTTCCGCCGTGAGTTTTGTTTGCGGTAGTGTGAGTTCATTTTGTTTAATGTGTTCAACAGCGAGTTTACTTAGTTTGTTTTGCTGTATTTTTGTTTTTGCCTTGAGTTATTTTTTAATGCCCTAACTGTTTTGCAGTAAATCAAAGCAAGACCAGGGTCCTTTTTACATCGAATAAGTCATAAAGGTTTATTAACATAGTGTACAGTAAACGTTGTATAAAGTTTTACTAAAGGTGGTGGCAAACGAGGACACAAAGTTGCGGACACATTGTTGCTCATCACTGTTTCTATGCTGCGCAAACCGGGAAAAATTTGTTGCGGACACAAAATGTTTCTGAAAGAAATCAGAAACATTTTTGTGTCTTGGACACAAATTTTGTGTCCCCAATAAATGTTGCGCGCGGGGGCAAACGGGGAAACATTTGTGTCCGCAACAATGTGTCCGCAACATTGTGTCCTCGTTTGCCACCGTCTTAAGATTTGTTGTTGCGCCTTCGTGCCTGCGCGAGGAACCCAATAAAGTGCACTCGTCAATTTTAATTTTAGAACCTGTCATAGGCAAAAATTTAGAAGGATTAACCTCGAAATATATTGTCATCGCCTTCGTCAACAAAACCATGAGAGGTTTTTACATGTAAGATATTAAGTTTAACCATGAGCGATTAAAATTAATTTATTTTGAACCCTTATGGGTCACTGTATAAGCTTAGAAATAGTGTGGCTACTTATTTGGTAACACTGTAATTACATTGGGAAAAAAAAAATAAATGGGAGCTCCGCTTTTAGGCCTGCCTAAATCTATATATTACTTTTCCCTAAAAACGTACGGCAGTAAAAATACAATTGAAAAGTTTGTTGGCTCCCTACTCAAAGACCATTTGCGGTAGGAATAAAAGAAAATTTTGCCAAAGGCAGGAGTGCATGCTCTTTATGATGGCTTTTGCGAGGATGGATTTAATTTCTTTCAGACGAAAGGAGTGGGCCTGGGGAGAACTTTATTAGCTGCCCCTCCCCTCCCCCCTTCTGGGGGTCTCCCCAGCGGATTCCTCGTGGTCCGTATTGCGGGCTCACAACAAGAGCATTTTCAAAATGGCGACAAGAAAAGGGAATCGAATGGAGTGATTTTGAGATATAGAGGACAGTTTTGTCGATGTTTTTCCTTCTTGATGCAATCAAAACGATTCCCCAAACGTAGGGTATACCTCCTTTATTTGTATTCCCGATAAAGAAGAATTTGCAATGAGTACAAACGTGCGAAAACGTGGGTAGCAGAAACTTACAGGGACCTGAGGTAAGCGTTTCTCATTGTTCAATGAATTTTTTAGACTAGTGAAAGCCTATGTGTTCGACGTTTATCATGCTTATCAACTTAGCTTGCTGGAATTAAAGCCGTGCTCGGCGTAAAAAAAAAATAGATAGTGAATAAGCTACTGTACTTCAAATTAATAAGAATCGCATCCTTTCATTATTTATACGTGAGGAAATGTTCCTCAAAATATTGACCAAGTGGCCATTTCAAGCTGCAAAAAAAAATTACGTCAGGGAAATTTGAAATTACTGTAACACCTTTGATGTGATACCTTTGAAATTGGAAGAAACATTTCAGCTCAGTGTGATCTCTTTTTCTAAGTTAGACTAGAGACTACTTGCAGTCAACCTGGTACGAATCTAGGCTTCAATTAAACAGTGCTACTACCGTTTTGGAATGCCTCTTTGGGCATGTTTAATAAATGACATCATTTCTTAACTTAAAATTTCTTCTTCCCATGATGTTTTATTGTACGTTTCTTTTGCATTTTGTGGTCTACAGGTAATTTTTGGGACTAATAGATTCCCTAATGTTTTCACAGGATTTACAGAATTCAGAACTGAGAACATTCTGGATTACTGTTGAGTTAAACTATGGATTATAACAAGTTCAGGTAGTTGTTGATCTCTTAGTTTTGCACATAGTTATGAGACAGTCAATTCTAGCAATTCCCATCCTTCTCTCTACACACATTCATTACCTGAGGCATTTAAAGATCTGCTTTTTGACCAGACATTTGTCTACTTTATAAAAAATCTGTTTGACATTTTTTTAAGGCCTGTATTTTCAGTTGTTGAATGACCTTCAGTAGCATTTTGAAGTAGTAAATATGAAAATTGATGAGGCCTTAAACTTTTGGAAGCCAGAAAACCCTATTCCCAATACAAAGCTAACTGCAAGCAACATGATGTACCGTTTGGCTAACCAGAGTACTATGTACATGTAGGCTAACCGGAATCTTACATAGGCTAATTGGAATGGCTCGCAATATGGCTCGCATGTTTCATGACACATAAGTGCCATACAAGCCAGAAATACCTAACTCCAATAATTAGCATAGCCTCAAGCCACCTCAGCTAGCTATACTCAGGCTAACTGGAGTACTGCTTAGGCTAACCAGGGAGCTTTTTAGGCTAACCAATGTGCTATTTATATATAGTGGAATGGCTCTCATGACTTGTTGGCTCACACTTTGTCAAGACCCAAGTTTTTTTTTTTTTTTTTTTTTTTTTTTTTTTTTTTTTTTTTTTTAACTCATAGGAGAATTAGCCAAGTAGTAGCTGTAAATTTGATTTAAATAAACTCTAGCTTAGTTTTGGTTGGCAACTTGCTCTACAAGAAAACCAAACACAGATTTCTTTGATGTAATGTTTTGAAATGAACAGATTACAAAAATTCAGCTTTAGGGTCCAAAACATTTTTAAACATTATTAAAATATAAATGTCATTTGGCTATCTAGCAAGTGGAAAAAATTATTGGATCCACTAGCCCAACATAAAAGCAGCCAGTTGTTTTCACACACACAAAAGGCCATTTAATTTTAATATACAGTCTGCATGCTGGAAAATTGCAATTTCATCAAAATAAATAGTTTTTGTTTGTTTTGTTCTATTTACAGGTGAATTGAAGACTTTACAAGGGCATTCCTGTTAGTCAAAATGAACTCAAAAATACACTTGTGTCAATGTAATAAAATTGTCACATGATTGACTCCCACATGTTGCCAGTTTAAACCTGAATATACTTTAGTGACATTTATAGCTATTTATATAATATGAACATCCCAGAAACCAATATGGCTATACATAAATACTGACACTTAATATTACATGTACATTTTAAAACCATTCTGGGGTTCATGACCAGAAAAATTTTGTTTCAATAAAAACATGTAAAAATAATGAAATAACAGAAAATTTACTTCATTAATTATTATTGCAGACCATTAATTTTACTCCAGGTTAAGTTAATGTGTCAAGTTTTTTTGCAGCAAAGGCTTGGTTCCACAGGGTGTGTTTTCAAAAAATATCCATACCTCCCCTAAGGATGGTTCTTTGGTTTGGACCCTCCCACCCCCTGGGATTTCCAGCTTAGCTTCATACTTCTTTTAAAAATTTGTGTTATTGAGACCCCCATCCCCCTCGGAATTTCCAATGACTATCCTAGGGGTGGGTATGGATATTTTCTGGAACCGCACAATGTAGGCATAAGCCGCAGACTGATCTGATTGATACACACTAATCTATTTTCAAATTTACCTGTTTTCTATGGGATATATAATTATATATTGTTTTTACCGGTTTCACTTGTAATAATAATAATAATAATAATAATAATAATAATAATAATAATAATAATAATAATAATAATAATAATAATAATAATAATAATAATGGCTAGAGCAATCCATTAGGACCTGTCAGGAAAATGTGGGTTTGAACGAAAGGAGAGATGGTATGAACATGTTCCAGAGAGTGTGCTTGAAAATGAGGATTACAAACTTCTATGGGACTTCAGTGTGCGAACAGACCATGAAATTGGGGCTAGGAGACCGGATTTGGTGATCATTGACAAGAGAGACAAGAGCTGTCAGATTGTAGATGTGGCAATTCCAGAGGATAATGGGGTGAGAGAGAAGGAAGATGAAAAAGTTGAAAAGTATCAAGATCTAGCAAGAGAAGTTCGAAAAATGTGGGGTGTAAGGACAAAGGTTATTCCATTAATGCATTATTTCCACACGGTAGCAAAAAAGCCTCGAAAACGGAAAGCGGAAAGGTAGATAAAAATAAACTGTTTTCAGTTTTATCTTTTGGGAAGTACTACGAGTGAATTGCACATGCTGTATTATGGTTACTTTTAGTGCAGACGTATCCCTTTCTGGAAAGATAACTATTAATCGATTGCTTATAAGGTCAATTTGCATCGAACAAATATCCTTGCCACAACCGGTTTACGCGTCGGCGTAACCTCGAAAGGTTTCTTTAGTACAAAAGTTTGCCCTTTATGTAATAAACATGTAATCGCAATGTGACCTCGTGCAACAAAGGATTAATTTCACCTGATACCAATTTTGTGGAAACTTTGAAAACACGCGTGAAATTGATCCTTAATTGCCCTCGGGCCCATGCGATTACCTATACAAAAGGGCAAAAATACTTCGAAGAAAAAGGAGAAATTGTCAAAAATTGACAACAAAAGACTTACTGCGAAACGTGCAGATGAAAATCAAAATGAAGTTCAAATTAGCTGACCAAACTTGAAATCGTAAGTATTTCATATGCAACTAAGTTTGCCGAGTTTTTTTAGGCCGCTCAAAATCTTGCGGTTGTCGGAGCAAACTGAGTTATCGTTACAATAGCTTAAAAGCAAATCTAAACAAAAACGTTAACATAGTATGTGGTAATATGAATGTTATGAAGATGCTAAGCAAGAAGAGAAGTCCCTATTAATTCAAATTTGGGCAAGTCTGGATGTAACGACTCCATTGTTGTGGCAACATAACGATCGTGGATTTTTAATTCTCGTGTCTAACACGTGATGCTTGCTAGTATTGGTTATCTTAAAAACAGTGCAGTAAAGCATTTTTGCTTGCTTTGTACAGAGATTTGTCTTTCAATGCTATACAATCACTACCCGGAGGAGTGTTCAAGCGTCTAAAGTGTATGTTCTCGCTGTAAGTAAACTTCCACTCCGCACGTAATAGGTTTAATAACGGAAAATATAAGAGCTGATTTTTGGGAGGGAAATATTTTTTTTTACAGTTGAAATGATCTCGACACTTAAAAAAGGTACCATCTGACCAAGGTTAATGCTTCCAGGTTCTTATAGGAAGGGTGGTGGTGCATTGCACTGCATTGAAGGAATCAAAAGCCCTATGTGCCACGACTGTTCTTTTTTTTTTGTTGTTGTTGTTTTGTTGTTGAAGTGGCTATGAGCCACTGAACTCGAAAAATGAATCAATGAAACGAAGATTTAACAAACCGCAACGCGGTCTAGCCTGCGTCGCAGACTGTCTAATCTATGTAATGGCTCCTAAAAGCTTGTTCTGGCTTTCCGCAGGCTTGTGGTTACAGTCGAAGCTCTCGTAAGTGGACACCCTCGGAACGCGAAAAAAAGTGTCAGTTATTGGAGCTGGCCGCTTACGAGAATGGTTTTCGCAAGCGGCCACTAGAGGTGTAGGAGATAGATGGCCGCTTACGGGAGCTTGCCCACTTAACAATAAACACGAACACCCAAACACCATAAACAAGAATGATGAAATACTCGGACACATTCCTTTGAGGAAGTCAGTGCTTGTTAGCAAGTTTCTAAAGCCCGAAAACGGTATGACGGCGAGGATGACGACAAAACAAACACTGAGCTGATTACGGCTCAAGCAATCGTAATCGTTCGTACATGTGCTGATACAAACGGTCATAATTTTGGAAATACTGAAAACGTACTTGGGATTTTTCAAATTTTGGCCAATAAAGGACTGCTCTTAACGGTTGTGTAGGATAGAGGTAGCAGCTACGTCCCAATTTTCAAAAATTAGCTTCTAAATCATGGACATTTTCAGCATTCGATCCACAACGATTTGTAGTGGTCATAATATACTTAATTTCGCACTTCTAGATAAATTGAGAGAAAACTTGTGACTTTCCTGGTAAACGAGAAATGTGTATGCGAAAATTGATATAAAATTTGTCGGTAGTCAATGCGATTAATTTATTTTACAGGGGCTCGAAAAAGGCCTTTCTTTTAATTGTTCAAACGTTGCGGTGGACCCGGAAGGGGCAAAATCTTTTATGACTCCTAACTCGGCCAGAAAATCATTTTGAATCAAACCAAATCTGTTTTAGTTCTAGCCTTAGTTAAGTATTTTAGTTGGCAGAGTTTGAAGTAAAATTTATTTTTTTGCAAATTTGTGAGTGGGTGTTTTTTACAGAGACAGCCTCTTAAAAACATCACCCAGCATATTGCAACATTGAAGCTAAAAAGTTTGTACACATTAATTCTGCGCTATACTACGATTTTTTGTTGAAATGCTGCGTTCTCTTGGCCAGCTACTTAACAACGTTTCACAACACGATCCAAAAATGTTTGACTCGCGGCGCTTCTTATGCAATTCCCTACTAAGATTGTGACAAAAGCTATATCGGAAAGGCGAAATGCAAATTTGCTACTCGACTGAAATTAAAGAACACCAGAAAGCAGTAGAAGATAAGCAACCGCAAAAGTCACCTTTATGTATCTTGCTCCTTCTTAATTAATGAAAACATACTTATAGGTAAGACATGTGTGCTGCTTTGGCTGAGCTCTGTTTGCTGGGACAAAAACAGACATTCCCATTTGGGATATTTTGGCCACAGGTATGGCCGTTTTATTTCAAAACAATCAGTTAAAGATAACATTAGAAAAACAAACAAGGAAATATCCCAGCAAAGGTGGGGGAAAACCCGCCTCACGTTCGGTAAGATATAAGACAGGGAGCGGAGTGAGGGAAAAATGGAATACGCCATGTTGTGATAATGTTTCAGTGAAGGTCGAACTAGTCCCCCGGTTGCCTCACTTTCATGTAAGAAGCAATGATGTAATCCCTCATCGGAAGCTGGGAACTACTGCGTCACAAGCTACATAAAAAACATTTATTTTTCCTGCGTGAAATAAATATCCTTTTGGTTACGCTGTCTCCTGGGAATCTTCCAAGATCTTGCGTACAAGTGCGAATTGAGCAATAGACGCATTTAAGAAGCATGGGAGATAAATACTTGCAGGGGTGGGCCTAATGGAGATGGCGGCATTCATTTGCTGTACGAGTATTTGGCTTTATTAATTAACTTTAATTTAGCATTATGCTTTTGCCATATTATACATAATTTAAAACGCGTAATCGGTATAGATCGATAGCAGCAAGCTAAAGGAGGTACAGCCAGCTGTCGCACCACAGTCCGAAAAGTGTGATTAGAGAGATTGACCCTGATTTGGCCTTGAGTAAACAATACGTTACAGTACGGATATAAAATCAATGTAACGTCTTCCCCCGCACGATTACCCTGACTTTCCACGTGCTTCTCGCTAAACATTCATCTCTCTAAAGGGGCTCTCGCTGTGCCCCTGACGAGAATGGCAGACTTTCTGAGCAGGCAAACTATTATTTTCTATCAATCTACTTTGATTTAGTGAGCTCACTAAATTGCTTGTTTTAAATATCAAAATAAATTTATCTGAACGATACAATATCATAGATCCAACAGGTTACTACTGAGTAAAACACCATGGTCAGTCATTTGATTCTCTTGTTTGTCCGGTTTGTCTGCTCAGAAATTCAAGGGCTTTTGCACCTATCTAGCTGTTTATTTTTCCTTTCATCCGGTTTACTATTGATACAGTTTGCTGTTGAACTTCATTTTGCTACTCAATTAAGCCCTCAAGTTAGTCAGTCGCGTAGGTGACTTTCTGCATTCTCGACGTTCGTCTGCTCGGTCTGTTCGATAAGAGCTTCAAGGGCTTATGCACATGCTGGGCTGTTCACTCGGCCGTCCATTCGGATCGTTGTTGATGCAGTTTTAACCCATTACTTACATAAACTTAAAGAGAGTCTCGTATCTTCTTGGTTTTAATATCAAAAATGGCATCCCACAGCGTTGGAGCTATTCCCTCGCTCAAATAAATGAAACGTAAAAAAGAACGTCAATCAAGTCACTACGTCTGTGTACAATTTTGATTTTTTTGTATATGTACAGTAGATTAGCATGGAATGCTATTACGTCTCTACCTGATGGGATTTTTTACAACGTTACAAGTTTAGAATACCTGTAAGTAAAATAGAGCATTACCGAAAAAAAGCTGTTCACAAACATAAGTTTGAAAGCTATTTTTGTCAAACCTCAGAGCGTTAATAAAAATCGCTCTTAGAAAAACTATTCAAAACTATACTGCCAAAGCCAACACCTTTATGATTTTAACGTAGTTTCTCTTTTTGTTGTGTCGATATGCAAGTTTAAACCTTTTTGGACACATACCGGAATTTTATCATCAAATGCTATTACGTCTCTCTATGGGACATGGTAAAAGCGTATTGCCGAAGCCAATATTTTGTTTCTTTTTTTAAAAAAGAATGTTAATCAAATGTCATGTTTCAGCCTACCACCTATGTGTGCATTTTTGATTTTCTTTTTTGTACACGTACAGTTACTTGGAAGGGAACGCTATTACGTCTCTACCGGATGGGATATTTGACAGCCTTCAACGTTTAAAAGATCTGTAAGTAAAATAAAGCATCGTCGAAAAAACGTTGTTTACCAAACATACGCTTGGAAGTTACTTTCGTCAAATCTTAAACCTTTAACTTGGTAAATTTCATGCTTAGTAAATAATAAACGCTGTTTGACAAAATAATCAAAACGGTCTGTAAAAGCCAACGCCTTTACAACTTAAAATAGTTTCTCTTCTTATTGTGTCCTTATGCAATTATTATTTTGAACTTAGTTTTGTACGCATACAAAAATTTATAATCGAATGCTATTATGACTAAACTTAGGCTCGACAACGAGCCGCTGTTTTAAAAATGAGCCCGTGCTCCTCCCCGAAAAGACGGCTGGACGTATGGATTGACGATTGTGATTGCTACCAATCAGAAAGTCGCCTGCTCAAATCGTGAGGCAGCATACATTTTATAGAGCAGATTTGAGAATGACGAATGCGATAATGTAGTTTTAAGGCATGCGTTCGTACTTTGGAGCGTTTAAACTTTAAACCTGGGAGCTTTACAACAAGAAAGCATTAGAGAAGCTGGAAATTGATGAAAATGTTTTTGTAATTCAACCGACAATAAGCATCGGTGGTTATTGACGGCGACATTCAAGTTCATTTCTGAGCCATTGCAGTTGTCAGCAGTTGTAGCACAACTGGCTCCGCGTCTCATAATCTCTGGTGAAGCCGGACAAAGATAAATATTTCATCCGAGATAAGATACAACACACCTTTCAATATTTGTAACCCTATTCAGACCAGGCTTTTTTGGATTTAACTTCCAGAATATTTAAGCAGAATATGTAAGCAATCACAATGAAACTTAGAGGATATATAGAATGTCCAAAAATCTATCTTTTGATATACGTCACGTGACAATTACATCATGACGTTAAAACAGCCGCCATCTTGGATCCACCATCTTGGATTTTAAATTTTTTTCGAAAACGTCACAAAACTGCCCAAAATTACTGAAAATACTCAAAATCTACAAAACAGTACAAAAAGACCTGAAAGAGATGAAGATATTTCAAGTAGAGTCAATTTTCATTAACTGAAACACAAAAATTCCAAATTGGGAAAACATGTCTGTCAAAATGGCGTTGCCATGTTAACATCAAGTTCCAGATACAACAATCTATCCTACCAATTTATTTCCAGATAAATTTTAGATAAAGTCACAAAGTTTAACAACGTTTGTTAAATTTTGAAAAAGTTATAAACGTTCAAAGTCGGCGCGGGCACTTTCCGCCGCCCCCCAGTCTGGATAGGATTAAAGCCGAGTTTACCTGTTTAAATGCAAGTAATCATCATCTTTGCGAAAAATTTCAGATCTTGTCCGTTCAGAGCGAACATTTTGCGAAGTCAAAATATCTTGCAAACAGAAGGGAGCCAAATCAAACCGCTCGAGCAGAGCAGTCTTGCAACATGTCGAAAACAAAGATTAATCAGCAATAGGGTGAATGTGTAGACCTGTCACGATTCTCAGAAAATTTGCTTCGCTTCGTCTCAGAATTTGTTTAGACAATAGATACTCCTTTAGCAATCTTAAATATAAATTCATCGCGTAAATTGTAAAGGTATTGTACGTCTGCAGTAATGGGACTAGAAAACCAGTGTTTTGGATACCATTTCCGGCGACCAGTAACAACGCATCAATGAAGTTTTGATGGATCTACGTCACAGACACGACCCGTCACTCACGCATCCAGCCGTCTCTTCTCGGGGAGGAAAGACCGAACTCGAGAGGACGGCGGGAATCGAGCCTAGTCTCTACCTGATGGGGTATTTTAAAACCTGTCAAGTTTAAACCTGCTGGGATTGAAACAAAAGCCCCTCTAATACAGTTCTATTCAACGGATATTCATTTGACAGTTGTACTCGTCATTCGTCAGACCTCTAACATTGATAGTAAATTCCAAAACTTGGAATTGACTAAAGTTCAATGTAAAATATGCAAAACCTTCAGTATTAAGAGCTTATTCATTTGAACCCTATGAGACAGCGTCAAATCATTATTCTTTTAGTGTGCATAGATACCCTGCAGCCATCTGTTCCGGACAAGATAGTCGTTGATTATGACTTCAAGTGACATCGAATCAGTATATATTCTGCATCCATCATCTTTAAATCGACTCATTCCTTCACAAAGAAACCTCAAATCAACTGTTTAAAGCAGATCTAAACAAAAACGTTAACATAGTATGTGGTAATATGAATTTTCTGAAGATGCTGAACAAGAAGAGAAGTCCCTATTAATTCAAATTTGGGCAAGTCTGGATGTAACGACTCCATTGTACTGGCAACATAACGATCGTGGACATTTCCTTCTCGTGTCGAGACGTGATGAGAAAAACAGGGTTGAAGCCCTTTTCAAAATAAAAAAAAGAGAGAGACATTAACTTCCTAGTGTTGGTAGTCTTTAAACAGTGCAGTAATGCAGTTTTGCTTGTTTTGCACAGAAATGTGTCTTTCAATGCTATAACGTCACTGCCCGTTGGACTGTTTAAACGTCTAACGTATCTGAGCTGGCTGTAAGTAAACTTCCACTCCGCAAATAATAGGTTTGATAGCGGAAAATATAAGAGCTGATTTTTAGGAGAGAAATCATTTTGTTTACAGTTGAAATGGTGTGGACACTTAGTTTTTGTTCTTTGTTGCTTTCCTTCGCAATGAAATCCCCAGTCTTTTAAAAAAATGTCATTTTACCGAGGTTAATGTTTCCTGGTTCTCAAGGAAAGGTGGTGGTGCATTACACTGCATTAAAGGAAAAGAAAATATCATACGTAGATCTAAATAAGTTGTGTATCTCTGATAGTTTTACATCACGTTTTCCTCGTTCTCTTCATTCTAATCATTGTCCTCACTATGTTCATTGATGTCACCTTCGCTCATAATCCTTATTCTAATCCTGGCCTTATCCCCAAGGACGAGGGATAACCCGAATATGTTCATTGTGCCCAATAATTTAGACAACAAATGAAGATCTTGATAAATAAACAGTAATGTTTCGGTGATAATGCAACAGTATAGGACTCTGACAATAATTGGAATCTTCTCCTGTACAAAGAGCCACCTTTCCTTAGCAATGGAATGAAATCCAGCAGAGAACTCTCTCTATTCTCCTGAGTAAAATTTTTGTTTAGTCTCGTCACCCACAGCATTTAAGATCAAGCTTGTATGCTAATTTTCTTAGTCTGATCAAATATTACAGTTTATCAATCAAGATCTTCATTTGTTGTCTAAATTATTGGGCACAATGAACGTATTCGGTTTACCCTTCATCCTTTATGTACTGAAACTGTCATCGGGTACTGGGTTTTGGAATAACATCCATATCCTCGAGCTTGCCTTTATTTCCACGAAATCCTCGCTATAACTCTTCATCGTCATATTGCCTAGACTATGTCAAAGTACTAGAAAAATGGACAGGTAATATCCGGTTTAAGCTGAAACCGGACAAAACAAAATCATGTTCGTAACCAAAACTAGACTGCTTGCAAACCCTGCGTCCAGATGAAACTCCGCTCTAGCAAGGGAGATGTATTGGAGACTACCGCAAGCCACAAGGTACCTGGCGTTTACATTAACCCGGACCTTTTTTTAACTTGCATGTTGAACATTTGTGTAAGAAACTTACCAAACGCAACCAATTCGGTGTCTTCGCATCAATTATGAATAATGTGCCTTTACATGCAACCGTACAATGCAACCGTAAAGCCTCCTTTCTATATCGCACAGTGGTCTAGAATATATCATCTAAAGCAAATATCAGACGGGCAACAATATTGGATGCCAAAACATCAAAGGAAGAACGAACTATTTACTTATTTAGTAAGTTGGGCTGATTGCCCTTCTATGACGAAATCAATGTTAATAAGCTATGGCTTATCTTTAAGCGTCTTCATGGTCAATGCCCGGAATACCTATCAAATATAAGTTGATACATGTTGAGTGACAAAACGGTAAGATCCTACGGCTGCCATGCCCCAAGAGCAACAGAGCGACAGAGGGGTCCAACGGCTTAAAGCCCTTTTCATAATAATATATAAAAATGGATTATAATGGGAAAGAGTTCTCTGCTTCCTAGTGTTAGTTTTCGTTAAAATAGTTCAATAATGCAAGTTTGAATGTTTTGCACAGAGATTTATCTTTCAATGCTATAACAACATTACCCGTAGGAGTGTTCAATAGCATAGGGAACTCGCTCCACTTGCTGTAAGTAAAACTCCCACGCTGCGAAAGGTTTTTAGCCTTCTTCTGCCCCTCATCCTCATTTCCCACATTTACGATCCATACACTCAGCCTATTTTGTCCTCAATTAATCCTTATCTTCGCCACTATCTTCATAGTCGTCTTCACCTCATCCTCATAATTATCGTCTTCACCCATATCTTCACCTTAAATCCTGCCATAACCATTACCCTCGCCTCCCCTCGCCTTTTCCTAAACTATCATTACCATGCAATGCTATCTTAAGCCAAGCTATTCTCGCCCTCACCTCAGTATGCATTACCTTAGGACGCACTTAATATTCAAAATGGCCACCCGAACCCTACGGAGCACTCAGTACTCCAAGTGGCAGCCTATCTCAACGAATATAAAATTATATTAAACAGGTGTTAGGAATGTAAAACGAAATGCGTCACGTCATGAGGAAATGTAGGAATGTGTAAGGTTACAAAATACCGGAAGAGAAGAGTGTAACAAGTGTGCTTTAGAACGCTATAAAATGTCGACCGGGAAGAAGACGAAATCAGTTAAGAATAGCTTCACGGAGAACATGGGTAAAGCTTAAACTAAAACTGATAAAGTGAGGATAAGTCTGTAAGAAAACCTTACCGGTCGTTACCCTCTCAACATAAACAAGATGGTGCAACGTTGGTCGCAGAGTTTGAAAGGCTCGCGAAAGAGGGCCTGGAAGACTTGCAGGTTCATCAAACCAATCAATCCCGAGGCGGTAACGTTCTTGTGGTACAGGGACTGGTTTTGCCAAAAGTGTCCAGTGAATCTTTCAGAGTTAGTAGAGTAGTTAGTTAGAGAAGCTTCATGGATCGTTCAAGATGGCGCTTCCTATCTGCCTTTGTGACATGACCACTCTGCATAACGTTTCTAAACCCCAGAAGAACTATTCAAGACCTTATTTCACTTCTGGTCAGAAAAATAAGCAAGATAGATATAATTACTTTTAGTGGGCTGACGAGAAAATCTCAAATAAGAAGTTACAGATATCTAACGTGGTGATCAAGCAACGAAAGCAGCGAGAGGCTGAAATTCAGGCATTCTTGGAAGGACAGAAGCAAGCGGTTGCCCATCATAGAGAAAATGTGCCTGAATACTTGCTGGAGATGACACAAGATTTGGGGCTTTCATTACAAGAACACAAAGCAAATATTTATATATGCCTGAAACATTAAACAATCTCTCTACGTTTTCTTAATCTAAAATTAAAAGCAATTATGGTATAACCAGCAACGCGTAATCGCCATGTTTGTGTAGCAATAAAGGCCTCCTAGTTTCTGTTTGCTCACAAAGCGAAAGCTAAGCAAACTTAGATCAGTTTGTAAAACGGAAAATAATTTTAAAAAGTCCGAAACCAAACATGAATAACAACCAGAAAGAAGTAACGCAGGTTAAGAATTCAATGTTTTATTTCCTTCATCGTCCGTCTAGGGAAGAAACTTTATCAGTCACTGAATAATTTTTGCGTTCGGTTTTTCGTAATAACCTATGAAAGGCGAAAGCTAAATGACCAATAAAATACATGGAGGATATTACACGGTGGCGAGAAGATATGAATTTTATGTTCGAGTGGACGAAACGATATCTCACGAGTGAGCGCAGCGAACGATTGAAATATCGTTTTGGCCACGAGAACATAAAATTCATATCTTTGAACCAACGTGTAATGTTCTTTTTTATTATATGGAGACCAGATGTAGTTGATATCGCAAATCTTTATTTCATTGCCCTCGAAAAATCGAGCCAGTTTTACAAATCACCGTTCGTCTTCATAGAAAATACAAAGCACCCATGTCCAAGATATAAAACACTAACTGAATTCCAATCAAACAAAATACATGAAATACTTGTCAACTAAATAACGTAACACGTTAGAACTGAAAACATCCCTAACTTTGACTTGAATCCGATGCGGCAATGTTTTGACGGCCGATAATTTTCAATTGCTTTCGATTTCATCTTTACAACATCTTGCACTTGCACAAGTAAAGGGGCTGCATATTCCTACTATCATGAAACTGTTTAAAAGACATGATTATGTAAATAATGATCTTAAGGTAGTGAGGCATATTAAAACTTTTATTAAACACAAGCTTCTACGCCTTGTAATTCAAGGACAGAGTGCAAAGTCAAGACGACAAAATCTAAGACAGAGAGAACCCCCAATCTGGATGAAAATGACGCACCCCGAGCTGTATAAATAAGAGTAAGAGAAACGTTGCAATAAAGATTATTTGATCAATATGAGCGTCTGTGATATTATCTTCTTCAGTTGACTGACAGACCTCTTCATCACATCCACTATGTCTATGGAGCAGAGCAAGCCAAATTCAAAGACATGAAAGAAGACCTCAAGTCCAAAATCACATTTTCTACTCAGCTACCTGATGGGTCCGAAGATCTCCTAAAAAATTTCAAAGCTTAACCAGGTCTTTTGATCATTGATGATTACCAAAATGAGGCTTTAGACGATCCTCGCGTGCCCAATCTATTCACAAAAAACATTCCTAAAAATTTTCAAGAACAAAATATGCCAGAACCATGTCTACCAATTCGCACTTTTACGTGTGTTTTTACAACCCCCGAGACGAAGTATCCATCTAGGCACTACTTTAACAGGCCTTTGCAGAAAATTACCTTTATGCCATTGAGTCGTTTCGTGATGCCACAACGGAACCGTTCAAATAAATGTTACTTGATCTACACCCAAGACACCGCAAGATCAGGGAATACAAGCCAATGTTTTACCAGACGAAGGATTTACCGTGGTGTACAAGCCAAAGGAGATTGCTGGCAAGGACTCCCAGGTAACTAAAAAGAGAAAATGGCGCCATCGCGATTCGCTATAAATTAAGTACCCAGCCTCTCTGGGGTATAAACGCACTGACGAGCGAGAACACAAGGATGGCTACCATGAAAAAAATGCAAGTAGGAAAAGGGATGATGGTAATGCGAGGAAAAGGGTTGCAACGGGCCCGCATCTCGCCCGCTTGCGACGACAGAACCTATTTCTAAAAGGCATCCTGGCTTACATTAATCATGGACTCCGAAAGGACGTGCTTCGATTTGCAAACAAAGATCAGATAGATGCAATCAGCGAGATGGCTCATAACATTCTACAGAAAGGGATTGATTAAAAACCAGAGCATATCCAGGAACTGAAGAAATATTCTACGTTGATCCGAAACCTCTCCAATCGACAGCAATCAGTCGAAAAGAAGCGAGAAGCCCTGGTGACTCAAAAGGGGGGTTATTTGTTCAAATCTCTGGGAAAGATCTTTATGACTCTGATGGTCAAACCCATCTCGGGAATGTAAACCAGACTATAAAGATATAAAAACAGAACATCAAGACAGTTGAAAGAGGCAATGACGAGACGCATAAGACGATGCAGGCGACGTGAACAGACAGGGCAAGGGAAGCGAAAAAAGAGAGGTGTTTAAAAAGAGCGACGGAGATGAAGGGGGGCTCTTACTGGGTGCCTTGGGGAGCGCTGTGATTAGTTTATTGCTAAAGCCCGTTATTTCAAAAATAATAAAGTGAGTGGAAACGACTCAGTTTGGTGTGGTGACCGGTACGATGACGTGTTCCTTGAAGAAGAAAAGAAAAACGCGAGAGAGACATTAAAGGCCCCAGAAAGGTTGAAATTTATACATTCAGCGTGGAAGAGGAGTCAACAGAAAGAAACATTTGCGAATAAATACAGGTCGTATTACAACTCGGATCTTACTTCCCACACGGACAGGCCGATACACGCTAATCCAACATTAGCTTCAAAAAGATGATCATAATTCTAGCCGACGATAAGACTCTGGGAAGATAACTCACTACCCCTGGAAATCTAAAAGGACTCGTGCGGAGTGAAAGTAAGAGGAATGATTTGTTGTATTATCAGTCGATACCGGACAGTCAAAAAGTAAGGCTTTTACTCAACGAAGACCAGTCCTTCGATGTTTAGATATGTTTTTCGAAATAGTGTAAGAAGAACGTTTCCATTGGTGCGTACAGTAAAGAAAAAGAAAGGAGAAAGAAACAACGAATGGATGAAAAAATTAATGGCAGAACAAAATGACCTTTTTCGGACAGCCGAAGGAAAAGACGCATACAGCACGCCAACACCTTTTTGCCAGGTGAAAGAAGGATCAGGGGAGTACGAAAGGGTGACAATGACCAAGAGGAGGAGGAGGAGGAGGAGGAGGAGGAGGAGGAGGAGGAGGAGGAGGAGGAGGAGGAGGAGGAGGAGGAGGAGGAGGAAACCAAAGGAGGGGAAAATGAGACGCCCGTCAAAAAGCTCATTGAAGCAGGTAAAAGTCTTCAAGTCTTATAAAAAAATCACAAAGGAGTGTCGAAAGGATACGAGAAGTAGTCACACGATCACATCACCTTCGCGAAAGGTTTAAAAACTGCAACGTTTTCCTGATGGCACACTTGGTTCACAAACGCCCGAGACATAAGTTTCAATGTCATGGCAAAAAAAAAGTCTAAACGTAAATCACAAAAGAAAAAGAGGCAAACACCGAGATACCATGCTGTTGCAAAAAAATTCCCTATTGTATCTCAAGCGGCTGGTGGTTTTGTTTTCACGGTTTTGTTCAACGTAAGTTCAAACCCCGAGAATGGCAATTTTGGAATCCCATGGATGGTAAATACAACTATTGTGGCCCATTTACGAAACTGGATAAAAGATTTTTTCTCGAGGAGACAAGGGAATCAACGAGTTCAACGAAAACTGCAAGGAACACGACGTAGCTTACAAGGATGCAAAAAGAGACAAGAAGAAAAAGTGGACTGCCGACAAGAAAATAATCAACGCGCTTAAAGTCAAGGGAAAGAACAAAACCTGGTCTGAAGCCATCATTCAAAAGATCCTGGAAACCAAGCATCGACTTGGATTATAAACAAAACTTGAGGATCATGCCAATGTCGTCAGTTACGAAGCAGCGTGCTGCGAGCCTGATCCTGTCTTCAACAAAGCTACAGACTCTTCTTTACAGCTTTTCTCAGAAGCCTCTTCCTCACTCTACGTCTGCACTTCCCGCCCAATGCTAGAGTAACGTCCCAAGAATGGATGGAGTTTAACGGAAAATTAAGCGTGTTCATGGCAGATGGCATCAACAATGTGGAGGTGCCTTCGAATGCCATATTGATGGGAGCTTAGACTCTTTGAAAACTCTGAAGAAAACCGACAAAGTTACATCAAAATACTCAACCTGAGTTGAAGCCACAGCTTTTTCTTTTATGAAGTCAAAGGGCTTGAGGATGAAGATATAGACTTTCTCTTAGGCAATGGACGACAAGAGAGAAAGAAACAAGGCATAGACATTCCGAAAGGTCGTTATCATAGTGTGTTCGACTGACGATGATGTAATCTGTAACCATTCGCTTGTCATTTGAATATGTAATAAAGGATGCGGGGATGTGGGGACCTTTATGACGTTATATGTTTTTACATGAAAACCTGGTTTTCTTGCTCGCATCCGACTTTTTTGTAACCTTGCATATCCCTAGATTTTCTTATGACGTGACACGTTTTGTTTTACGTTCTTAACCACTGCTTTTAAATTTGCTGCTTTCAAATATTATTTTATATTCCTTGAGATAGGCCACCATTTTGAATATTAAGTGTTCCGTAGGGTTCGGGTGGCCATTTTTGAATATTATGACTTGGTTTCAGTAAATATGAACCGGTGAGGTGCAATAGTGAAAAATCAAAAAATCTGTAAAAAATTCACAGTATAGCCCTTGGTGAACTATTACTAGAAATATAGTTTTTATTTTGATACGATTATTATTTTGGGCGTAGGGAGGTCATCTGGATTTCGCCGCTCTCGAGCGGTGTTTCAAGGGCTCTCATACCGCACATCGCGAAGACCTCCATTTCAAAACCAAAACAACTTTCCCCAGAACAACAAATAGATAATAAGAAAGAATAGATAATGATAGTCATTTTGAGTGGTTATTTTCTTTGTTTGGATTAATAAAGAATTTTTAGAAGATTTTCAATTATTTACATTTAGTTTGAGCGATTTCTCACAAGTTAAAATTGACAAAATTCAACGGCTAAAATCGTTGACTGGGACATGAGCTAAGGTAAAGAAACTTATACCACGTGAAAGAGCATTCTTTCTTGTTGTAAAACCTTGGGCAACTCAAAAGATGATTTTTGAGGTCGCAAAATGTAAATGGCACTTTCGTGAAATTTGAGCTTTGCCGTAACGGCCTCCAGTCGATGAAAACATATCATGTAAACACTTCTAAACAATAAAGCTTCAAATACATTCATTATCAAGCCCCATCACACATTTACAAGACTATTATGATAATTTATAATTTAGCAGATTTGTGCCTTTTATTTGACCTCGCGTTCCAAAGTTTACACGGCTCACGTGCCATTTGTCAAGGTCAAAAGCGGTCTTTATCAGATCAAATCGGTTTTAAATCATCCAGAATTTGCTTTCTTAATTTAACACTCGTAAAATAGGATAAAAAGAAGCTCGTACCTTTCACTGAGCTTTCTGTATGTTGAGAAAAATCCAAGAGATCAAAAGAGAGAAAAATCGTCCGGACTGTTTCGAGTCAGAGAACGGCAACATTGCGTTACACTTTTCTGGATATACCGCTGACAACAATCTCAATCGCAGTCTTATCTTTGAGAAATGTTTCGTTACATTGGGCAGGAACACTAAATTGACTTACCCTGATTTTGTGTTTCATTCTTTGTTGTTTGCCAGCTTCTCAGGTCGTTCTAACGCGCATTCGGCGGCAGTGGAAACCGAAATAACGATAACTAGCCGAAATCGCGTTAGAACGACCTGAGAAGCTGGCAAACAACAAAGAATGAAACACAAAATCAAGGTAAGTAAATTTTATTCACAAAATATACGATTTTTATTTACTTTTAAAGCAAAACCGTTGTCTTCCCATACAAACTCTTACAAATCGAATCTTTGTAACACAACACCGCTTATAAGCAAGAGTCACGTCCGAAGGTAATCTGATAGAGAGCTTGGGCTGCCTGTGTTTCATTTGACCTCGCGTTCCGAATTTACACGGCTCATGTGATTTGCAAAGGTCAAAAGCGGTCTTTATCAGATCAAATCGGTATCGAGTCATTCAGAATTTGCTTTCTAACACACATAATAATACCTTAAACGAATTATTGGTCATACCTTGTTGTAAGTGTCCTGGATATAAAGTCCTCGATGCGTTACAGTATCAAAATGCATCAACTGATATCAGGGGCCATCTCCCGACTTTTATGTCTGGCTCTGCCGACTCAAACATAACAACTGAGGCAGAACTTCTTTTAGCCAGATCTATCGCTTGTTTTAATTCTAATTGGTGTAATTATCATTAACATTATCACTGATTATAACCAATATTATTATCGTTATTATTATCATCATTCATTTGTATAATTGCTCAGGTGATCATAGAGATACGCGATCTTGCAGTCTTGCTATAATCACCTAGTCCAGTCCATGAACTCTCTCTTCCACTCCGCGATATGGGGGTTGAAACCAGGCGCGTGCTCAAAATGAACCAATCAAAAAACTGAATACGCGCTCTTGTGTTAGCATTACTGAGAATGGCGTAGTTCAAGATTTCGTCATTTTCGTGAAAGTAGAGTAGAAATGAGGATTTTTCAGCATGAAACAAATTATCTGAGTAGCAACTATCGTTTATCGGTTTAACCGTTCGTTTTTAGCGAAAAGTCCCTAGTTTAGTTCGACGTTAGAAGAACGTTCTTCGCGCTCGCGCGTTGATGTACTATTGTTTGCGGAAAACTTGGTGAGTTGTTTTAAACGGTCTCCGGCTTTCAAATGCTTTTTCCAGTTGTTTTTGTTAGTTAACTCGAACACACTCAATTTTTTATGATTACTTCTAGAATAAAATTAATGTATTATTGTGCTCCTATTTTACCAATTCGTCATTCGTACGCGTGCATGCGCGCCTTTCAAGAAATTTTCATCGGTCATTTTCTCCCCAGTTTAGGGTGAAAAAAAATGGCTGATTTCTGTGCATGCGCATTCAAGATATCCTAAACTTCCTCTTCGCGCCTGGGTTCAGCCCCTATGTAGGGCACGAGAAGGGATAGTCCAGGGACCTTGATTGAGGTGAAAGCGATGAGGAGATAACAGAAACCCATAAGGGTTGGAACGTGTAACTCCCTATGATTCGCATTGTACAAAGCGTTTGCACATTCGTTTCCACAAAGAACCATTTTGGAAAATCACGAGAAAATATCAACCAATCAAAATTGCAATTTTTGGATTAAATTCGTAGCGCGCGCAAGCTCACGCTAAATGGCGTAATCTTGTTTTTGAACAAGCCTGGCTGAATAAAGTTAAATTTGGCCAAATTCTTCCGTTTCGTCGTCATTTAGCAGTCTGGAGAGGTTTACTTCAATACACTTAATGAATTTCTTTAGTTTCTGTAAGAAATTTACGGCGTTTAGGTCCAAATTCAACTAACTTACCGCAAAACCGAAAATGTTGTTGCGTGTGTCGTTACGTGGATAAAGTATGCGCGTACAAACTCTTCGTGTTTTCATATATGGTACTTGGCAAAACTGAATATTCAAACGCTGTGAGCGAGCGTTGTACGTTTCAACCCCTTATAAGTTTTAGGTGATAATAATACAGTGGAAACCCGCATGTAGGAATCTGCACTTTCTCAACTAGCCTAAACAGGTTCTTACATAAATGGTAATGAGTACAAATTTAGGCTAAAATTAGGTTAATTTTAGGCTGAAGCGGTCCTAATTTTCAAAATTGTAGTCACCTGATTTGTTGGTGCTTCCAAGAAGCAATAATTAACAATTATTCACCGAAGTGGAGGTAAATATCCACCACTTTCATCGCCACTGAGGTGAATAATTGTTTTAGTATATACCACACAAGTCGAATAACTAATGGACCAAAACATTACTTTCGGTACACAAAGCGACGCGCGAAGCCATTTTGTTTCTCTTCCGCTGCTCGGAGGTGAATAGTACTTTGCTAATCACCTCCGAGTTAACCAATCAGCGCGCGCGGAAAGCACTATTCACTTGTGTGGTATACACTAACTAAAATTATTCTTTCGGAAATTGTTACACCTACAAAGTTTTTTCTTCGATTATCCTTAAACATGCAAAATAAAATAAAAAAACAAAAATTATTCGTCGTGGTCCAGGGTGTCCACAATACCCAAAATTTGGTCATGTCACGTTGTTGTTCCGCAAAGAACGGCCATGAACAGCAATGAAACTGGAACAGTCGAATATTCGACTGAACTCACATTTAATTCAGATCTGCCGAATTTAATTGTTTTAAACGTTGCATTTTACGTGCGCTTAATTTGGCAATTTGATTCGGCGCATGTAAAATTCGACGTTTAAACCCGGCCTTACATAAATTTTATTTCAGACTTTGTCGGCTCTAGCTATTGCTCGAAAGTGTAAAAAAATGCTATGAAATTAAAAACCTAATAAGATGGTTTTAAATAAATTGAGCGTTTTTGTATGCCTTGACTTTGGCAAGTTTCCTCTCGCATTGCAATCTGGAACCCTTGTTTAGCTGTTGTTTTCGGGTAAAACACAAGATGAATTAGATACATAGGTATTGAAATCGAAAGGTAGGAAAACATACAAAAAAAGTAGACCCAAGTAGGACCAGCTCACTTGTTAGTTTACATGAAAAATAAAGTAGAAAAGGGATCGCTTACAACAAACATGAGTAAAAGACTGAATCAATTTCTGCAGTGGATTTCTGACTTTTCAATTCAAGAAATTGGGCCAGAATCAATTCAACCTAAAAAAAAAAAATCAGCAGTGTTTAAAGGATTCAACAAGATTGGAACCTGTGAAATCGACGTTACCAGTCATGCCACAGAAAAAAATTATGTATTAAAAAGAAAATAATTTCACTTGCATTTTCATCCGCAGTCTGAATAGAGTTTGTAGCCCAGTGTTCCTGCCCAATGTAACGAAACATTTCTCAAAGATAAGACTGCGATTGAAATTACTTGTCAGCGGTATATCCAGAAAAGTGTAACGCAATGATCTAACGCAATGTTGCCGTTCTCTGACTCGAAACAGTTCGGAAGATTTTGCTCTCCTGGATTTTTCTCAACATACAGAAAGCTCAGTGAAAGGTACGAGCTTCTTTTTATCCTATTTTACGAGTGTTAAATTAAGAAAGCAAATTCTGGATGATTTGAAACCGCTTTGATCTGATAAAGACCGCTTTTGACCTTGACAAATGGCACGTGAGCCGTGTAAACTTTGGAACGCGAGGTCATAAAAGGCACAAATCTGCTAAATTATTTTACTTTTTTCTTGAGGATGATAATTAAACACTCATAATAGTCTTGTAAATGTGTGATGGTGCTTGATAATGAATGTATTTGAAGCTTTATTGTTTAGAAGTGTTTACATGATATGTTTTCATCGACTGGAGGCCGTTACGGCAAAGCTCAAATTTCACGAAAGTGCCATTTACATTTTGCGACCTCAAAAATCATCTTTTGAGTTACCCAACGTTTTACAACAAGAAAGAATGCTCTTTCACGTGGTATAAGTTTCTTTACCTTAGCTCATGTCCCAGTCAACAATTTTAGCCGTTGAATTTTGTCAATTTTAACTTGTGAGAAATCGCTCAAACTAAATGTAAATAATTGAAAATCTTCTAAAAATTCTTTATTAATCCAAACAAAGAAAATAACCACTCAAAATGACTATCATTATCTATTCTTTCTTATTATCTATTTGTTGTTCTGGGGAAAGTTGTTTTGATTTTGAAATGGAGGTCTTCGCGATGTGCGGTATGAGAGCCTTTGAAACACCGCTCGAGAGCGGCGAAATCCAGATGACCTCCGTACGCCCAAAATAATAATCGGATCAAAATAAAAACTATATTTCTAGTAATAGTTCACCAAGGGCTATACTGTGAATTTTTTTCAGATTTTTTTGACTTTTCATTATTGCACCTCACCGGACGCGAATGTTAATTAAATATTATCCTTCAACTTACTACTTCTGTGTAAATTTTGTATACGACAGTTATTTAACATCAAACGCTATTACGTCTCTACCTGACGGGATATTCAGCAACCTTACAGGTTTGAAATGGCTGTAAGTGAAACCAAGCACCTCCAAAACAAAGCTGCTCACCCGACATACCCTTGGTAGTTAGTTTAAACTTATCCTTACCATTGCCCCTATTCTCATACGCATCCTCGCTTCATCGTCATCATCATCACCTACCTGCCTAGCCTAGCCCTAACCATTACCATAACCCTTGTCCTCGCCGTCACCTTCACCGTCTCCCTCGTCTAAGCTATCGCCATGCAATCTTATCCTAAGCCAAGGTTTCCTCGCCCTCACCTCGCCTGCCATTGCCTTGCTCTCGCCCTTCTCCTCGAACTTTCCCCTTTCCGTATAGCGAAAGCCAATAATCAAAAAAAGTTAATTAAATGTTATCTTTCAACTTACTACGTTTGTTATTTTTTATTCACGTGCAGTGATTTAACATCAAACGCTATTAAATCTCTTCCTGACGGGATATTTTGCAACCTTAAATCTTTAACACAGCTGTAAGGAAAAAAAAGCATCACCAAAACAAAGTTGTTCACTCGTCATAAGCTTGGAAGTAATTTTCGTCACATCTCAGACCTATGAAATGGCAAATTTCAAAACTTGGGAAACAACAAAAACGTTTTCTGACAAAATACCCAAAGCGGTACTACCGAAGAAGATTTGCGAGGTTAATCCTGAGTGTTGCAAAAGCGAAGGGAGGATGTTGAAAGCTTACCCTGATATCGAATGGTCTCGCTTGTGAGATTTAGGACGTTCTGAAATCAGAAATATGCTCCTCGGATTTGTCTAGAAACGCCATTATATTCCTACTGTGAAGTGTGTTTAACGGCCCGACAACTCATCTTAAACTCCATGCTAGTAAAACGTACTTTTATTCGATAACTTCTTATCTTTTGTGTTCAAAAGGGAACTTGAATCATTCCGCTCACTAACGAACGTGAACCCGAATCTCTCGCTTACTACATCGCTTATTGCAAATACAAGACGTTTTCTTCAGACACGTTCACATTACTATTAGACGGGATCTTTTGACACTGAACCTGACAGGGATATTACGTCTGTAAGCAAAATTGAGGTTACCCAGTGTACTGCCGTAATAAAGGGGCGATTCTGTATAACGAGGCTGAACTGTTCATCCTGTCAGTCATTGATCCCAATTTTATTGGTTGGGAGTTGAAATCAACTGTTTTTGGTGTATTGTGATCCAAACTTGTCTCGTTTCCAGTACCTAAACCATCTTGTTTGCTCTCCTTTGTCCAGTACAGAACACTCACAATGGTCATACATGATCTTCACCATTCTTATCATGATTCTCCACAGTCCTTCCTTCGCGGTGTACAAAGTCGACAAAGTGTGCATAGAATGTTGCCTGCCACTCATTCTATGATATTACGGAGGATGAATATATATCTACTGTGCTCTTATTCTTTCGAAATCCAGCTTGTTCTTTTCTAAGAACATGGTCTACTCCGTTTTGTATTCTCTCAATGATGACTCTCCCAATTACTTTGCTGGCCACAGGTAACAATTTCACACCACGCCAATTCTTGCACTCTTTCAAATCTCCTCGTGTTGGTATTCTCACTATCAGGCCTTTCTTCCATTGGTCAGGTACTTTCTCCTCATGCCATATTCTATTAAAGAGTCTTGTCAACTCCTTTACTGCCACGTCACTATCTGCTTTGTACAACTCTGCTGGGGTACCGTCGATTCCAGGTGTTCTTCCACTCTTTGTCTTCCTCAGTGCCTGCCTCATTTCTGCTTTTTTTTATCCCTGTTGTAATCCATCTCACTAATTTCGTCTGTCTCTAATTCGTTTTCTTCAATTGGGTTCGCCGGGGTTTCCCTGACTTGTACCTCCTTAAAGTGTTCAGCCCATCACCTTTCAAGTCTGGCATTCTCGTCTTTTATTATCTCACCCCTCTTGTTCTTGACTGTTGCAACTTGGCACAAGACCATTCATTGAGCTGAAATCACATAATCGTTCGCCATTATCGTTTATGTTACCCAATCCGTGTTTCCCCATTATCCCTTCCATGTCTTTGTTGTCATGACCAACTTTTGCCTTCAGGTCTCCCATAACAATGACTACGTCATGTCTGTTGCTTGTATCAAAAGTTGCCTGGGGTTGATCGTAGAAATCATCCTTCTCATCATCTGTAGATTCATTTGTTGAAGCATACGCTTGGATGACTGTTGTATTTTTAAAGCGGGAGTAAAATCGTGCAGTTATTATGAGACTGTTTACTGCTGTCCATTCAATTAGACTTTTCTGTGTGTCCTGACTCATCAGGATCTCCACCCCTCTCTGGTGCTCACTTTCTGTTCCAACATTTATCATTATATAGCCATTTCTATCTTAATACAGCCAGCTCCTGTCTTAGCCCATTAGGTCAAGTCTGTATCGTTCCATCTCTCGTGCAACTTGGGCTGCTTTTCCGACCGTGTACATTGTTCGTACGTTCCAACATCCAAAAAGTATTTTAGATTTTGGCTTTGCCAATGACCTTGTCGGTCTGTGAGCTTCCCGTAGGCTTTTACCCACTGACGTCATGGTGTGTCCGGCTGTTCCTCCGTCCACGGCCACAGCTTCGCCATTGCTAATTTGCTCTTGATAAGTTACAGTTTCGGTTATCTTCTTAATTTTCTGGAGGCAGGTGATTGGCCTACCGTCCAACCCCCATGACTTGAGGGCCAGTGATTTTCTGTCAAGGTTTTCCTTCCCTTAGGTGCTGCTTTAGTCTGGACCCTCAACGAGTAGAGCAATCCGGCATGGTTTCACCTGCCAGGGGCACAAAGCTCCCGCCGGCATAGCTCTGGGGGTTGTAAGGTCACACAAGCCTCCCCGTCACGACAAGGCACACCACCAAGGGGAGGTCCTTCGCTCTAAAATAAAATGCAAAATAAAGAAACCTTCGTACTTCTTTAACTGAAATCAAAGGTCTCTTTGAGGCGACGACTATTTTGCATGATGAAGAACATGCATCAGTATAAGCAGAAAAGATGGAAATATTTAGGTTTTCTTCTTTTCTTCTTGCTGTCCCTTCTTTAAACATCTTAAAATCCGCAATACAATGATGCATAACGCTCTAGACACATATACGCCTTGCGGACCTATGTGTTAAGTTAGCTCAATGCGTTGGGTTGGAAAGCATGGAGGGAGAGAGTTCAACACATGGGCGGGCACGCGCACGATCTTTCTTTTTTCTTTTTTTTTTTGTCCTCCGACGTGTTTTTATTTTCCCAAGAAGCTAATAAGTGCTTCCCATTTATAATAATTTAGGCTTAGCGCACGCTATTGCCTGTGACCACCGAAAAATGTAACGCTGTACAAAACCGTATATTATGAAATTCAGTGATACAATGCAAACTTTGAAAACAACAATTAAAACTACAGTCTATATGCATCCCACTTATGAATAATGAGATACATATACAAAATCAAGTTTTGTCTAATGAGGAAATAAAAAAATGTATCGCGTGAAAATGTTCAATTTACGACAGCATCAGATGAAAAGGATCGAGAAAATAACTGACATAAACAACAATTTCATGTCAATTGCTACTATTTCAAAGTGCACATAAACAGGACAGTCTTCTCTTCCATAATAACTTGAATTGTTTCATAATGTTCATATTATGGAGCCAAATCCAGCGTTACATGAGTTGAATTTTTAGTGATCACTACGGGTAAAATAAACTTTTGGTTTACAATGCGTGGATCGTGCAGATGGTGCTAAAGGTTCGGAGAGTTTGCGTGTTCACCATGTGAATCGTTTGAAAAGCTTCAAGCGTGTCATTTTTGGGAATGACGTGGATACAGACACGCGTTTTTAAATTGACCTTGTTGGATGAAAAACTGCTGTCGATAGTGGCTGCTGATTATTTACGGTTGATAAAGGAATTTAGGAAGCGTGTATTTAACCCTAACCTATTTATTATTTTAATTATTAAAACCCTTAAAAAACTCAAATTATTCGATGACTGAAAAAACAAAGTTTTATCAAAGTAACAAAGGCAAACAAGAAAAAAATAAGACAGCGGCCGACGCAAAAATGAAATAATAATATAAAATACGAAATAATAATAATATTAATAATAATAATAATAATAATAATAATAATAATAATAATAATAATACTAATAATAATACTAATAATAATAATACTAATACTAATAATAATAATAATATAAAA
The DNA here is from genome assembly GCA_963693305.1 of Meandrina meandrites. Classification (NCBI taxonomy): domain Eukaryota; kingdom Metazoa; phylum Cnidaria; class Anthozoa; order Scleractinia; family Meandrinidae; genus Meandrina; species Meandrina meandrites. The sequence continues at coordinate 27,694,416 of OY855907.1, read as the reverse complement.
TAAAATACCATAACACAAGAGCTATCGTTGATACATGAAATCTTTGCTTGTATACCCTTCAATGTTTGTCATTTATGCAAATAATTAGCAGTAATTGATTTTTACTTCATAGGCACTTTAAGATTTTATGGAAAGAATCATTGATAGTATATATTGTATTTGATCATGAGGTTGTTGATTCCAAATAAATGAGCAGGGATCGCATCAAAAAAGCAAAAATTGAGGTGCTCTTCTGTTACATGACTGTTACTCTGACACGACGTTTTCAAATTGAAGCCCACAAAGTGCTAGAGGGGGGCTTTTTATAGGCTCGCTCCGCGTTTAAGTAGTTAAGAGAATTTTCAAAACTGCGGGAGCAACCAGTACTCAGTGCCATTTTTTACTTATACAAAAATACGAAAAGTATATTTCCGTGGTAAATCTCAGAAGTGAGAAAATTCGAAGCCTGGTAAGCTTAGGCCTCCTCCCGTCGCTTATGGAACACTGAGGTTAACCTCGGAAGCATTCTTTGGGTTATACTTTGATGATCCAAAGTCTCTTATGATCGTTCTTCCCCCCAGAATCCCTGTCCCTTTTAGGCTGCTGGGCATTGGGTACAAGTAGCAAAGGGGATCTGCAGACACATGATTTGGTTTTGATAAGGAAAAGTCAGCCAGATCAGCGTTTTTTATAATCTTGCAAGAAAGGGATTTAAAACGGTTTATTGGCTTTGTCAAATTTCCTTTGTGGAGGGGAGTTTAGCATTTGTTAAAACGGACAGAGCTTTAAGTGTAACCTTTGTTGCACGCCAAACACATAAAACGAATCACCGTTTAACTGGCTATAGATGATATCGGTCAATTTTCACTCTGAACGTAGGACTTGTTATTTAGCCGAATGGATCCTTATTTTATAACTTTTAAGTATATTTTTACAAAGTAAAACTATCGTTTAATTGGATAACCTCGTCTGCAGGAAATAAGAGAGACTATAATTCCCTAGCATTTACCGAGAAAATGGTTAAGGAATTGAACACTAAATTTTACATTGCAACTGTTTTATAAGCTTCTTACCTTTCATATATAATGTTGAATATGTCAAACCTTTCTTGGATCACTTCAATTATTTTCAGTTATTTGTCTTCAAATGCCATTGCAATATTACCAGGAGGAGTGTTTAAAAACTTGAAAAACCTGAAATATCTGTAAGTGCGTGACATTGGAAAATATTAAAAGGCTTTCCGTTAAACTCCATCGTCGAAGCGTCCAATGAAGTTATGCAGGCCTTCTTATTTAGCCAAAACAAGCCTTTTTGTAACATCAACTCAACTTTTAACATTGCAAAACTATTTCTGCGCGGTATGATTTAAAAATAATTATCAGTAGGAATCGAAGAAATCGTATCCAGCCATATTGATTTTTTTTTCACACCTTGTGAGTTGAAGGACCTTGGTATGTCACTGAAGGATATGATTTTTTTTTACTTTTTCATATCGTTGTAAACGAAGGCTCAGATTTCTTCACGAGAATACATGCTGCAAGGACGTTAACAATTCTGGAAATCTTTTCCAACTTAAATTGCATTTATTGCTTCTTACTTACTTTTTTCGCTTATTTTTTTATCATTTCAAACACAGAGATCATATACAAAAAAGATACTTACAGTACAACGATAATTTTATACTGCTTATGAATATGCCTATTATCGTACTTACACTACAAATACTTCCTTACTTTCTTTTAATTTGTCATAGTTATCAATTACTCTTTTTTTTGTTTTTCGATGCACTATATTGTGGTTAATTAAAACCAAATATTAAATACCTTAATATTAGAGATCTTTAGTATTTGCCAATGCTTAGTTCTATCATGCCAGCCGTAAAGTATATAGCTTGTGAATAGCGTTATTGTTTAATTTGTTTTTTGGTACCACCAGTCTTGAAACAGGGTCCAGAAATTGACTGTAAGAGTAAAAATAATTAGTAGGCGATGCAGAGTTTGACGGACGATGTTGCATAAGTTACACATGAGGTTTTCTGAAAGGCCGTCTCGACAGAGTGTGGCTTGGGTTGGAAGCACGTTCTAAATCACTTTATGCTGAAACATTAGTATTTTACTTGATTTGTGAATGCAAATGGCATAGGAAAAACTTTCTGGAAGGTGTTTTCTGCAAACCCGTAGCGAAGTATTTTTGTTTCAGCAGTGGGAGGAACAAAGATGGTTTTTAAACTAGAGGAGTGAATAGAGCTGGTTGTTAGGATATTGACAGAGGTGTTGTGTTAGACATTCAAATTGGGTTTTTAATATTAGCTTTTGGAAATGCATTAAACAGACCATAGTATTCGGTAAAAGGGACACTCAAATTGAATTTAAATGCAAACTCGTGCGATTTAGAAAATTCACCGTTTTGGTTTAATATGTCGCTTATCTTGGTTATGCCGACGTCATACCAATCGTGGTAAAAGACAGGTTTATTTTCTACGAGAATTTTCCTGTTGTTGCACAATTTTTCCTTTTTAGGATGCGCTTTGCGGTCTAGTCCCGTTTCGTTTTTGAACTCGCACCAACAATGCAATATGATTTTTTGTAGAAAGTGGGAAGCTTCTCCTCATGGTAGAGTATATATTGTAACGGGTAGCATTAGTATCCAGAACCGACTCTCCTACAGTAGTTGCCGTGCCACGTGGTTTTTCGACGAGTGCAATAAACATGGCCGCTAGTTGACTTTTGCTGTGAATGAATACGGGTAAAAGGGTCTCGTCACATTGCTGGCCGCGGTGGTCGACTCCGAGTAAGCCAGGAAATCATTTTAAGCAAGAAGAGGGGATAGGAATTTTGGAATTGTGGCGAGAGAGGACACTCGAGAAAAGAATGTCCCAGATTAAGCGGCAAATCAAGATATAGCCAGCCTTCGGGAAACGGGAACAGGGTGTCCTAGAGGGCACGGGAGGATGCCTGAGCGATCAGTTACAAGGGCTTTAATTTAGTGACACCGTTGTTGACAATTGTCCAATTGATGAGGGAGAGACTATATTGCCTGATCAGAAATTTCGACCACATGGGCTCTATGTTATTGGGCTTATTAGACAGTGTAAGCTTGTTTCGCTGTTGGACACACGTGCCATGAAAAACTATCTATCCCATTTGATCTTATTAAGTTAGTTTAGTTTTTGGTCAAATTATTCGATATTCCTTCATACCACAAGTCAAATGCAGCTAAATGTAATTTACTGCGTAGTATTTAGCGATATTGATCCGTTTTGAAGAAGCGCGGCGTTTAAAAGTACCCAATTTCGGCCATCGAATATTACTGAAAATCGCCCTCAGACAGGAAAATAAGTTTTGTCCTGTAGTGAAGCACAGATAAAGGTTTTGGAAAAAATTAGTTGGATTTTAATCATTTCACATTAAGTCATTTTTACTCACAAAATATAAAGGGAAGGTTTACTCACGACCCCAAACACGCCGGGCCGCTATTAGGTGGACAGCCACTTAAGTGCCCAGCTATTTCCTCGTATTTTATATAGTTCATTAGGTAGATCCGCGGTACCTAATTGAGTCTTTCATATATCTAGTTTGAAATCTAGGTATCATAAGACTATCATGGAGTGTATTAAATTTATGAGTTCGAGTTAGAAATGTCGAGTTCGAGTTAGAGATTTCGAGTTCGAGTTGGAATTAGAATTTCAATTTTGAGTTGAAATTTCGAGTTCTAGTTTAAAGGAAGGGTCTGAAAAGTTACTGATGGAAGACGAAAAAAAGAAAAAAAAAGAAAGAAAACGAAAACGAAAAGCCCACAACATGGCGTGACATTATCGCAGTTGGTCACGCATAGTGTCGCCCTTATCGACAAATGAAAGCTGACCGCAAGCGAATAGGAGTGGAACGTAACCGCAAGCAAACCAGAGTGGAACTAACCGCAAGCAAACCAGAGTGGAACTAACCGCAAGCAAACCAGAGTGGAGCTAACCGCAAGCAACTCGATATTTTAACTCGAACTCGAAATTCTAACTCGAACTCGAAATTTCTAACTCGAACTCATGAAATCGACAGACCCACTATTAATATGACCCCGTAGGGAGTAACGGTCATTGCAACGATTTTTAAAATGGCCAAACCGGAGAAAAAATATCCTGATTAATGTGGACAGGGCTTAATTCTAATTCTGTAACTGGGTGGCGTCCACATGTGAGCACGAAAGACATGTCTCGCCAATAACGTTTAATATGTAACGAGCGGAAAATATTTGTTTTATCGTTAATTGATTTCCATTTTGTTACAACTCAATTGCAGTGATTTATCTGCAAACGCTATTACTTCTCTATCTCCTGATGTGTTCAATGACCTGGCAAACCTCAACGACTTGTAAGTACCGCAGGCCAAGCAAAAAATATTAGTAATTAGAAAAGTATCAGCAGTCATTCCGTTAACTTGTTTAGCTAGGCTAAATAAAGTTCATTTCCAAAAGCAATAACATAAACATTGACTGCTTGATTGTTAATTTGCGTCTCCGTGGATGACGTTTTACAGGAATCTTGCTTCCAACGATATTCAACTTCTACCCGATGGATTGTTTCTCAAACTGAATCTCTTACTTTATCTGTAAGCAAACTATACACGAAAATAGCTGTTGTCACAGTTCTGGTTTGACATACGAGAGAGAGCAGAAAGGCTCATTCTAAATTCTTTTAACTGATGTGTTTACCCTTTCGCCTCGTTCGCATATTCTCTTAACCCTCTGACGTACAAGCGAATCTATTCCCCCACCATGGTATACCTCCCCAAGGGGGGAGGGGAGGTCGCTGGAACCATCCTAGGATTTTCGTTCTATTACTGCAGAGAGAAATTATATAGCTCCCTCTACAAGATAACACAACAACAACAAGCTTTATTTGCATGACTGCATAGGATTAGTAGTATTGCAAAAGCAACTTAAATTTAATTACTTATCAGTTCATTAACTAAGATAACTAGTAAAATAGAAAATAACATGAAGTAGAAAATAACATAAAACAAAATAAAAGAATTACAACAATTGTTCATTTTAACTATTTGAGGTTGTGATCATTGTAACGAGATTGTCTCTCAATTCAAAGTATGCCGAGGTAAATGAAATTAGCTGAGTGTTTACAAAGTAGTTAGCGGAATTCATAAGATGTGATAATAGGGTTTCGCGTGGTAGTAGTCGTAGTAATGGGAGTCTGGATTCTATCTTAGAGAATAATATCTCTCGTACCTGAGAATAAGCTTGGCAATCTAACAAAAAGTGGGTTTCATCTTCAATGTTGTTGCAATTCAAGAAGTTTGATAGTCTTTCATTTCGAGTTATATTGTCGTATCTACCTGTTTCGATCCTAAGTTTGTGACAGCTTATTCTCAGTTTTAATAATGTTTTCCTTAGAGGGTTTCTTCTTGTTAAAACTAAGTTGGTAAAAGGGCTAGAATTATCTTTAATAGTGTTATAAAAAATAAGTTTTTGCGAGTTTTGTAGGGTTCCAATGTGGTTGGTTCCAATGTGAAATATACTTCTGTTTCTTGACATTAATGTATTGTTTAATTTTACAATCATTTAATGAACTATAATTAAAATTATAAAAATTATAGTATTCTTTTATTTTCATTACCCTAGAGTAAAAAGCTATTTTTTCCGTTATCATAGAGATTAATCGATATATTTAAGGCTTGTCTGACTATAGAGTTTTCATCCTTTTGGTGTAGGTAATTTAGATAACTTAGTACCTTCTTATTTATATCAATGATCAGAGGGAATTTACCGAGTTCAGCTCGCATGCAATATTAGATGCCTTGTTATGTACTATAGGAAAATCCATTACCTGACTCGTGAATTCCACGTTAAATTTCACTTGAAAACTGATATTGCACGAATCAGAGGTTTTTCAAGTGAAAAAAGAAAATGTCATCCCAGTGGTATCAACTGAAAGTGGTCTCAACTGTAAGAACAACTAATAAACTCTTCTAGGTCTAGAGATTAACAGTGAAATCCGAACCATAGACGAAATTCCTGTTCAAAATTACGAAACAGCCTCATAATATGGGAGTGAAGGGAGTTGGTGTCATGCACACCCCATCCCTTGTACGTACGGGGGTTACAAAAGAATATGTCATCGCAGTGGTTTCAACTGAAAGTAGCCTCAACTCTAAGAACAGCTATTATTCTCTTCTAGTTCTAGAGTTTAACAGTGAAATCAAAAGTTGTTTCATAAATTGCTTTAAGTTAAACTGTTTTTCAGGGACGTTCAGAATATTTTAGGGAACTTTAATTTGTTGAGCCGCAGTCGTTCAGACTAACTCATGGATGCCCTTTGCAAAAGCCTTGAAAGTTTTACTTTGCTCCGCGTAAAGGAAATATATATAGTTCTCTTTATTCATAGTACTATTATGTTAAAATTACATATTTTATTACCATGTCTTGTCTACCTTTCCAAACCATACAGGTCATTGGAATCTAACCTTATTCGAAGTCTTGACAAGGACTTGTTTTCAACTCATCCAACATTGTTTGATTTGTAAGTTCGAGTAAACCGTTCAGAGGACTTTTAAATTGTCAACAAGAATAAACAGGTAGCAATGTTTCATAATATTACTCTGGGTATCCATACATAACCCTTCGCTCGAGCAGTTACTGTAGGGAGCAATGACGACGGCGATGCCGAGGACAACGCCTTGTGAAAAACGAATCTATAATTAACTCGAGAATCTCGCAATTATCCAGATGTATTCAGTGTATCTATTGGTTTAACAACTAGCTCCAGCTCAGAATGTAAAGAGACAGTTCAACCCCAAATAAAAAAAATAGCCGTTGTGTTTGACGTTGTTCGTAATATGAAGAATTGGTTCATTTTACGTTGTTGTATTGCAGATATATTGTTCTGGTTATTAAGCCTTTTGTTTTGGTGACGTTCTCGTTGCCGTTGCAGTCGTAGTTTGCTTAAGCTCCCTTTCGTGTTTCTGAATGCTTGTCCCTGAGTTCTAGTTTTTGCGAGCAGATCATTTAAACCACGTATGAAGATCTGTGTTAGAGCGATTTTCAATTTGTTTAGTTCCGCGGATCTGAGTACAACTCGAATTGAAGACACACCAGGAAAAGAATACTCAAGGGATCTAACATCTTTTTTAAACTTAATTTCGTTTAGCACAATTTCAAAATTGCACAATGTAATAGTTTACTGAAAGTTAAGGCATACATGTAAGTCGTCTCAACAACTATAAAAATCGGGTCTAATAGTTAAGAAAATGGAAAAAAAGTCTTTAACATATTGACGATACAATTACTTACAATTCTGTGAGATTTTATCGCGTTCAAGACAAGCTATTTTCCTCTTTTGTGTTCACAAAGTACAGATACACTGTTTCGGTTAAATGGATTCTTTCTCTTTCTCGTCGATCGATTTCGATTTCCTACTCGCTCCAATCCATGAACAATCCATTAACATGGCTTCAAGCTAAGCCGCTTAAATCGAGGATTTGGACGGCGGTTACGCTTTCCACGCTTTCTCAGCTATAACTAAAGTTCAGCTCATTCCTCCACTGCCAGTACATTTTGCAGGTATCAGATTATTTGTACCATCAGTTAAAAAAGCACGTCATTTCTCATCTAGCAGTTATGATTTTCAAAGATTATCAGCAATCCGTTAAACCTCATTGAGAATCTCTAAATTGTGTGGTAGCAACGATGTCTCAAGATGAAAGGTAAAATCCACATCAAATAAGGTCTTTTTATTAAGTAAGAAAAATGGCACTTTCTCCGAGACGCCTTTTTGTGAGTGGGTTACTTGTCTATGCTTAACATAAGTTTCATCTCAGTCAAACCTTATTGTAATTACGGTAGAGGTTTTGTCTCTACAACATTACTTTTTATTGCGTGTAATCATTTGTTACATTTTGTACAGGGAAATGTCTTCAAACAATATTCGACACCTTTCTCCAAGTTTTTTCCGATATGGGAAAAATCTCCATTACATGTAAGTAAAGCAAATATAGTTTTGATATTTCAAAGCACATCGATAAATAAACATTACCCTTTATTGTGCAAGTCACTGCTTCGTAGAGTACAAATGACGCGCGAAACGAGTACAAATATCACACGATATTTGTACTCGTCTCATTCACCCGACCGCGCGAAAGATTAAAAACCATGGCAGTTCAGAATTTTGGGGAAAAGAAAACGTTGGATAAGAAATATCTTATTAGACATTTTAGTGTGTAGTATCGCTGTAAATTTTTACTCATCATTGGTATTTTGACTCGCCCTTCGGGCTAGCCAACATACTGCATGACTAGTAAAAATATAAAGCGATACTACACACTCATATGTCTAATAATAAGAGAATAATAAATCCGTATCTATCTTTTGTTATTGAAAACAAGCAATGGTATATTGCAATTCCTACGTTTTGATTGGCTAACAGGCATACGCGTCAACGGAAACAGCTGGGGAGCTCAAATATTGCAATTCTTTTGGGTGTTTTTAATAAAACAGTTATTCCACTCGCGTAATTGGATATGAGATCATTATAGCCAACCCGGCGCTACGCGCCTCGTTGGCTATCTACCATCTCATATCCAACGCGCGCTCGTGGAATAATTGTTAAATATACGTGGCCTAGGATGATGACGTCACATCACGTGGCAGTTACATCATGATGTCAAAACAGCCTCCAGCTTGGATCCACCATCTTGGATTCCAACATTTGTCCAAAAAATAAGGTCAGAAAACCGCCTAAAACTACTGAAAAGTAACAAAAATCTATAAAACGCTGCAAAAAAATCTAAAATAGTGAAAATAATTGCATTAAAGAGAACATTTTCATTTTATAGGAACAGAAAAATTACCAATTTGAGGGAAATGTTTGTCAGAATGCGGTTGCCATGGTTGTTCCCTAAACAACAATCTATCCTACCTAATGACTTCGAGATAAATTTAGGATAAACTGGCAAAGTTTCGCAGCGCTTGGTTGAATGTTGAAAAAGTTATAAGCGTTCAAAGTTAGCGCGGGCACTCCCCCCAAGGTCTTGATAGGGTTAAAGAGAGCGCACTCGCGTAAAAAACAAAATAACTTTTTTCGCTTCTAAAGGTATACAGACATTTCATGCCCTTGCTGCGTCTTATGTTAACAATAGGGACTTTAAGATTCGAGACGCGATGGCTGTAAGACGCAGCCGGAAGTAAATTTTCACAGAGGAGGCATGTTACGCATGCATGCTCAGGCCGTTGTCCCGATGGCATCACGTCGTGTCGAGAACGTGAACTTTGAGGTTTGGCGTTGCGAAGAAAACGTGAGTATTTTCCCTTTCAATTTGCAAAGTAGGCGGCTTTATTTACCGGTAAATGGTTCGAAACAGTTGTTTTAGATTCTGTTGATACATTAAATTTGAAAATACAATTATTTAGCCAAGAATTATTCTAATGCGAAGATATTATTCCGACCATTTTCAACAGTGTTTCGAGTAAACAAGCCGACTGGTGGAATCATGGTGAAATCAAATCTTCTTCCATTTTTGGTATCGCCAAGAAAGTTCCTCCTTCAGAGCTTTTGAGAGAAGTAAAATGCTCTCTTTTAGAGCAAGAAAGATGTAAATGGTTGACTGGTAATTTACGTTTACGCTTTGAAATAAAATTATTTACAAAATTTCAATCGAGTGCATCGTATGCAGCGTTAAATAACGATTCTGTTGTGCATGTGTTAGTTTAGAATAGTCCAATACACGCCATTTTTTATAGTTCTTAAGCGAAAAGTGTGTATTTATTTGTTTAAAACGAGTCTTGAATCATCTACGTTGTCTTGTTCTCTCGTCAAGAATCTTAATGATAACTTTACCTCGGTCAGAACGGCGTTCTCGTCCCAGTCCGGTCATTGGCCATCGCGTTCCAAAAGTCGTCGCGTCTCGGATCTTAAAGTCCCTAATGTGGAAACCGCCGATATTGACAGCCAATAGAATGTCAGGAGACCTACTACGGCTGCTGGTGTCGATTAGCATCTCCCTCTTGCACTCGTGACCACAGCTCTATATTAGATATATTATTTTGTTTATCTGGGCGTTTTTTTAGCAGATAGAATTTAGGTACCCTATGTAAGGATCACACCGGGAACACAATGCTAAAAGGAGCGAAAATGATACCCTATTTAAGGACCGAAAACCTTAAAAAAAAAAACATACCCTATTCCGCGGCGCATACCTCTATAGCACATATATGTAGGACAGTTTGTAGGACACTGCACATTTTTTTTAAATCATGTTGAAAATCGACTAGGGATATTTCATTTCGCCTACACGAATCGATTGCGTGAAAAGGCGACAAAGTCTTTGCTCAACCGCGGAAACTTGTGAAGAAAGTGAGCAGGAGAAAATATTTCTTCGTTATTAGTTTTCACCCCATCACTTTAGAGATTTTTTCTTGCATCAAAAAAATGATCTGGACATTTCACATCAACTTAAACGAAGCCATTGCATGAAAAGGCGCCAAAATCTTTGCCACGCTGTTCACGTTTAAAGCTGAATGAAACACGCGAAGAAAGCTGCTGAAGAACATAGATCTGTGTGGATATTTCTCGCTCTATTTACCCATCTACATCATGGAAACTTATTCCAAATCATTTAGGACAACCTTGAAACGGGAAGAACCGAAGTAATTGCGGACTTGAACATGATATATCGGACTACAAGTCAAAAGAGCGATGTCTAAGGTTCGACCTGCGGCTGAGCAAGCCTGAAAATCACTGAATTGAGCTCAAATAAAAGTGAACTCAAAGCCGATCAAGTTCACTGAAGTGAAAGATAAAAGACTGTTAATAGCTACACCGATGGAAAGAGAGAAACTGATCTTGATAATTCATATAATGTATATGCCGGTGGCGTTGGAGAAAGCTTTACGAAATTGCCGTGTTTGACTCCGATATTTATTATTGGGCTGGTTTGAAAGCTTTGCCCTGCAGAATATACAAGCCTTCTCCAATAATGAGGTAACAAACGTAAATATATGTACTAAGCATAAGCGTAATTTTATATTGAGAGAATAATTATACTTCATTTATGAACACATTTGAAGTTGTGTCTTTCGTTAAATATTTGTCAAACCTGTTCGTGTTTGTACATTTTATACAGACATTGTTTATCAAAAATTTCGTTTAGACTAGTGATGTTCACTATCACAATTTCGGCTAGCTTGCATTTGTTTTGTTTCTCTTGTCCCTGCTTATCAATGAGTGTGTTGAAACACTGGTTGAAATATCTTCGATGCGTAAACGAATATTTCGCCGGTTTCGTTGCAAGTTTAAGTGGCTGTCCACGTAAGAGCGGCCCGACGAGTTTGGGGTCGTGAGTAAACCTTCCCTATATTTTTTGTGAGTGAAAAGGACTTAATGTGAAATGATTAAAATCGAACTAATTTTTTAACAAAATCTTTTTCTGTGCTTCGCTACAGGACAAAACTTATTTTCCTGTCTGAGGGCGGTTTTCAGGCTAATTCGATGGCCGAAATTGGGCACTTTTAAAAGCCGCGCTTGTTCGAAACGGATCAATATCGCTAAATACTACACAGTACATTACAATAAGCTGCATTTGACTTGTGCTATGAAGGAATATGGAATAATTTGACCAAAAATTAAATTAACTTAATAAGATCAAAGACAACCCTGTTTGCGGTATGTTTTATCGCTTGACAAATTCCTCCAAAGTAAAAGCTAAAATCTCCGAAGCGGTACGAAAATCACAAGTAAAATGCACTTCACAGCGAAGATCTAACCTTATTCTGACAGAAAATAAAGTCAAAGGTCCGGGTATCGTTCTGCCTTGGACGTGAAGAAACGTTTTTAAGAGGTCGTTTTGGCAATATTTACATTAGAATTACCCGTTTGACGGTATATACGCAAATGCGAATGATTAGATAGATATTTTTCCAGCAGCGCAGTATCGTGTCATACATTGTCAGATTAACGAATACTCGTTGCCTTTTAAGCCTTGTAAAGTTTGTACAAATAAAGGCGGCATAAAATGTCATAAATAGGAATTCTTCATCTACTCGTACAATATGCAAATTATGCTCATTTACAACGAGTTGACGATTTCAGCCATGTCAAATCTCAAATATTAAAATTAATTTCTTTTCAAACGTATTTCCTCTTAAGTTTGGAGTAACTGGAGTCCTTTTAAAAGACGTAATTCACCTCGATTTCCTTTTAGGTTTCCTTCCCAATTAATTAGTCATATGCGAAGAGTTGTCACGCAATCAACATTCCGCAGAGTATGATACATGGCTTTTTGAAGTTCTTGTTTCATGTCTTTAAAGAATGAAAGCGGATGTGTAGAATTTATAGGAAAGAGCAAGTTGGTGCCTCTTAGTGAATGTAACAGTGACATAACGGCTCACTTGAGGCAATATTACTAAACGAAAGAAAATATTACGCAGCGCGAACTGGCCAGACAGCATGCCATTGTCTAGATCAAACGCAAGTAGAAAGGTGTAAAAAGTGACCAAGTAGTGACTGCGAGAATCGCACGAGAAGTGATGGAAGTTTTTGGCATTACTGTTGGATGACGTGAGTAATAGTTAGTACCAACATTTAGTGGGTTCATAAAAGCGTAGTAAGTAGACTTCAAGTATACTTAGTCTTACTTCAAATGTGAATGGGTCTTATTTCAGCTCAGGTAGCTGGCTACTTTGTGACCATGGTATATAACATATCTTATTCAAAGGAGCCGAAGAATATTTCCTGTAGCTCGAACCATCCTTACGAGCTTGCTTCCGCAATATCAAAACATATTCCGGATATTGAACGCCATTTGAACACTTTGTACAGCGGGAAAGGGTAGAAAATCATGTACGTTGGCTATGATATACAGCTATTTCGCGAAAGGTTGTAGGAAAATGGCAGACAAGTGCACGCGACAGGACCGAAAGGTAGTTTCAAGTGAGCACTTGACTCAAGTGCACTTGAAAATCACCAGTCGCACTTAAGAAAACTTGGCTCCACACCTGATGACACAAGGGCGGAGCTAAGGGGAGGGTGCAGGGGGTGCGCACCACCCCCACCCCTTCTGAAATGACCGGGCGGCTTTCTAATACAACTGGTATTCTGCAAAAAAAAAATATATGCGCATCCGTTCCTAAGAAAAATCCTGGATCTGCCCCTATGACAAAATATATTACTTGAAGTACAAGCCTTCGATATCGCGGTAAAATCCCTCATACATATCACAAATACGTTTGCTTGTCAGTAAAATCACGAGGCCTTTGCAAAGGAAAATACTTTTTAGTAGTTTCCTATTTATTTTGTCGTTATATACTTTGAACTCAAAGAAATATATAGGTACCTCGTTTTTAACGAGTAGGCGGCAGCAACACAAAGGAACAAACGATATCTTCTTCTGTATATCTCTAGAATAGTTAAACAACGCGGTTTTCGGCAAAGAAATCGCCGTAGGACTTGGGATTGTTCTCGTCTGCAAAAGCGCTTTCAGCTAACCGAGATAGGGATTTGAATTACGAATGTATCCAGGGTATAAGCAAAGTTCAAGTGAGTACATTTTGCGCCTTCACACTCAAAGTAGGTTTCAAGTGCACTTATACTTAGATTTATACTTACAAGCTCTAGTGTTTAGTGTTTATTGCTAGAATGTAATTTAAAAACATAATACTAGTAGATGCGAATTTGCATGTTTTCTTTCTCTTCAGACCACAGGCTTACCATCCTATTTTTTACCATCCAGTTTATAGTCAAAGACTGTTCTTTCGAGGACCGGGAGCTCTTACCAAAGCGAATAGAAAAAAATATATATATTTTTTCGGCTACATTTTGCTGGCGATTCTTGATTTCTGGATGTAGAAGTTGCACGCCTTGTGTAAATATTAGTATTCCATACACGAGTCGAAAACTTAAACTCATAGAACTGCTCTCGCACGCCTCAACTCGCCCAAAAAACTGCATAAAAACAAACTTAAACATTGCGAATATATATATTTCTAATTCATTTTGTTGCAAATGCACAGCAGTAAAAGCCGACTTAGGAAGTTAAAAATAATCAAACGGGGTATGCTGCGACCTCACAAACATGGGATGGTAAATCTGTGTTGAGACATGTGGAAACAAATGCGTCCAGCTGATGCGTTTCCAAGCTTAAGGTGGATTACATTTGAGAACAATGAGTATTTTATCGTATTCAGGCACGGATTCAGAAAACATGGTGACTGTTTTCTGATTATACGAGCGAGTGCCAAAAGTACGAGCCTCTAGGAGGACGCCTCCGGAAAATTTTTTAGATTTTGACTCCTCGAAGTGACATTTTCGGGTATTTTGAATCACTCGGACAGGATGTTGACCGATTTCCATGAAACGGTGGAAACCGGTATGCTTCCGTGCCTACATGGTATTTGAGATTTTAGCTTAGCTGAAATCGACAACCCTCTGGGCATAAGCACAATTTGCATATCGACGGGTAGATCAAGAATTTCTGTTTATAGCTTTTTTTCGGCTTTACACAAACTTGAAAAAGGCTAAAACGACAAAAATGTTATTCTGAGGATGCAAAACAAGATTTTGAGCTATTGCGTTGGGCTGAAGCCGTCAAACGACTAATTCTAATGTAAATATTGCCAAAACGACCTCTACAAAAAAGGTTTCTTTGCGTCCACCGCAGAACTATTCCCGGACCTTTGACTTTATTTTCTGTCAGAGTAAGGTTAGATCTTTAATTTGAGGGCCTCCAGTAGTATAGCCGGGGTCAATCAAATACCACTTTGGTGCACCTAAATTTTTAACCTCTTCACGAGACTAGTAGTCAGGGACCAAAGCCAAACCATGCTCACATAGCTCGCAAGGTTTGGCTTTGATCCCTGACTATAGTCCCGTAAAGAGGTTAAAAATTTAGGTTTACCAAAGTAGTATTTGATTGACCCCGGCTATACTACTAAGGAAAAAGAAAGGGAGTGAAAGGAAATGAAAAGGGAGTGAAACCCCAGGCGGGGACAAGCAATTAGAGAATTGACACCGTGCAGTATAAAAGTTTTTCAATTAAGTTAACAATAATTAATTATTAAAAAATATTTTTTCTACTAATATACGATGGACGAAATAGACTTCGAATCTCTTGAAAATGTAGACCTCGAATCTCTCGAACAAGAACTTGCGAGAATAGACCCGGAAGTGTTGCGCTATTTATCGCAATTACTTCCAGAAAACGTCCCTGCTGTTAAAAAGATAATAAGGAATGCGCTGGAAGAACCAATCCCAGAAGAAACAAAGAAGCGATTAAAACCACCTTTAAAACCAAAACCTTACAAACCAATAGCACCTCCAAGAAAAAGGAACAAAAGACAAAAAATAATTAGACAGTTTAAACTTCTGAGGGAGTTTGATCCCATCCACCCGCAAAACATAAGAAATGTGGCAGACTACCAGAATGAGGTTGAGGATAAGTACGATGACGAAACAGCTGAGGGTGTAGAAAAGATAAAAGGTAGGCGTTATATTCGGTGGCGCTTCAAAAAGAATCTGGAAAGAGACCAAACATCAAAATTCATGGAAAAAATAAGAAAGGACGTAAGAACATCATTTTACATAAGGTACGTTTTTGCATTTAATTTGCGCAACATTGAAGACGGAACCTTTCTTACCTTCTACCAAAATGAAAAAGGCTCCCGATGGATAAACAAGCTAAAAGACGCGGAAAAATGGCTGAGGGAAAGGGAGTCTGAACGTCTGGAAGTAGATAGAATCGAAAGACCAGACACAAAATGGATCTTCGACCACTACCATGCTGTTGATGTAAAAGTTGTGCTCGACCGGCAACCACTGATGGGGACAGGCCCATTACCTGACTGGCTGCGCAACCTCGCACACGCAGCGAGAGGACAAGCAATGGTGGCACTAGATACCTATAGAGATAACATGTGTCTATGGCGTTGTATCGCTGTGCACAGAGGAGCAAGGCCAGATCGAAGTACAAAAGCAGCACAAGGTCTGGTCAAGAGTTTCTTCAAACTCCGCGATACACCGACGAACTGCGTAAAAACATCACTGGATGAATTGGAAAAGGTAGAAATGCACCTGAATAAGGGTACTGCTTTCTCAGATTGGCTAGGTATCAGGGTTTATGTGCCAGAACGTGTAGATGATAAAGAAGTTGTATGGCACCTCACAAGAAATCCGGCGCCGAAGTTTAAAAAAGTTATGACAATCGGTATTTTTGGAGAGCATTCATTTTTGATAAAAGACATTACAAAGTTGGCGAAAATTTATGCATGCACCCATTGCCACGCAAGATTCACAAAATCTTGCCATCTTCAACGTCATGCAGATAGATGTGCCCAAGGAAAAACTGTAATAGATTGCCCAGGTGAAAAGGTGGAAGCGCCACAGACAGCTTACGAGAAAGCATTTTATCCAAAACATAACGCGTCAAAAGAATCAATTCAGTGGCTAGAGTACGCAGCAAAGCATTGGAAAATCCCCATTCACCACGCAATGTCAGGCCACGGAGGAGAGCGTTGGATAGGGAAAAGACCAGTTGATGGTTACAACCATGAGAGAAAGTTAGTTCTTCAGTATCACGGATGCTACTGGCACGGTTGTCCAAAATGTTACCCCGATCGTGACAACATAATTGAACGTGGCGACAGAACAAGAGAAGATCTCTTCCAAGCGACAATGAGAAGAACAGCTTATCTCAGAAAGGAAGGCTACAAAGTGATAGAGTGTTGGGCTTGTGAAGTCGGAGAAAAATATGTCGAATAACTGCCAAAAGCCCAAACAAAAAGTTACCCGCACGCTATTTTGTACGATTTTGAGGCGTACGGAGACAAAAATAAGCGAAAGGAACCGACAGACAACCTAACAATCGAGAACGCACACATACCAATCTCGGTGAGCATCGGTGACACCTTTGAAAGAGAGCCAACTAGCATCGGTGACACTCTTGAAAGAAAGCCAACCCATATCTGTGAAAAAGATCCCGCAGAGCTGGTCCGTAAGTTTATGGAAGAGTTGGAGAGACGTGGAAAAAACATAAGGAAACAAGTAAGAGATGAATTTATGCCAGCAGACGTAAACCTGCTACCAAAAGACCAGAGGAAAAAGATAGAAGAATGGTGTGATCAGGTCCCAGTACTGGGATTCAACTCTGGGACTTACGATCTGAATCTGATCAAAAACTACTTCGCAGAGCGCCTTGCGGACACAACCAACAAAGTCAGAGTAGCAAAGCACGGAAACAAAATCATGTTCTTGCTAACTTCAGGTTTCCGTTTCCTTGATATAATCAACTACTTGGGCCCAGGAACCAGCTACGAGAAATGGGTAAAGGCATACGACTGCAAGACAACGAAATCATGGTTCCCATACGAGTGGTTTGACAGACCAGAAAAGCTGGATTACCCAGGATTACCGGATTACCCGGATTGGTATTCAAAGTTGAAAGGAGACTTTGTACTGAAACTGTCAGAATGGAAAGCCAGCAAAAAGACGTTTCGAGAAGAGGGAATGAAAACCATCAAAGACTGGGTGCGTTACTACAATAATCTCGATGTGGCACCCGGACTTGAGGCACTACAAAAAATGAAAAACTTCTACACTGAGAAGGGAATCGACATCTTGAAAGACGCAGTCAGCATCCCAGGTGTGAGCTTACACTACCTTCTAAGGGGAGCTATTAAACGCAACGCGGATCTTTACAGCCCAAGCAAAGAAGCATATGATATGTTGAAAGCAGCAGTTGTTGGAGGGCCGAGCCTCGTTTTCACAAGATACCACGAAGTCGGAAAAACAAGAATAAGGTCGCATCAAATAGCAGAACCAAAACTTTGCAAAAACATCCTCGGATACGATGCCAACGCCCTGTATCTCTCAACCATGCTAAGAGAAATGCCTTGTGGAAAGGAAAAGGTCGCTCACTACACAAACTAGTACCAAACAGATGGGGCTCCAGTACTAACGCACAGACTCAAAGAAGGAAGCTGGTTCGGATATGCAGAAATAGATATAGAGATTCCAAATCACTTACACCAAAAGTTCGAGGAAATGTGTCCATTCTTTCACAACAAAGCGGTGCCGGCTAAAGCTGTCCCTGAGCATATGCTTAAATACTTGCGTGATACAGGAAGAAAACGAGGAGAAGATAAGAAACTCATGGGAACGTTGTCAGCAAAGAGGATACTTGTGTACGCCCCTCTACTACTCTGGTATGTGAATCACGGTGCAGTTATCAAAAGGGTTTATCGTACAATTGACTACCAACCGGCAAAGATCTTTCCCTGGTTCGTGGAACAAGTCACGGAGGCTCGCCGGACAGGAGATGTGGAAAAAAGCAAGGCACTGCTGGCTGAGGTATTCAAACTGTTGGGAAACAGTGGGTACGGAAAGCTCATCGAAGCCTTGGAGCGGCAAACAAACGTCATTTACACCAAAGATGAGAAGGTAGTCGACAGAGCCTTGCGAAGCGCGTATTTCTCAGATCTTGATGAGATTGGGGAGGCGTATGAGTTGGAAAGTCGGAAGCCACGGATCACAATAAGAAGACCGTTTCAGATAGGAATCGCTGTCTATCAGCTGGCAAAGTTAAGGATGCTGGAATTCTATTACGACTTCCTTGACAGATCTTTTGACAGAAAAGATTTCGAGCTGATACAGATGGACACAGACAGTAACTACTTGGCCATCTCCGGTAAGAAACTCGAGGACATTGTGCGACCAGAGCTGAAAGAAGAATTCGAGGCACAAAAAAAGAATTGGCTGGCATGGGACAAGTGGAGCGGTCGAACGCCGGGTCTGTTTAAGCTGGAGTGTGAGGGCAAACGGATGATTGCGCTCTGCTCCAAATGCTACTATATAGACGACCGAGGAGAAAAAAAGAAGTTCAGCACAAAGGGAATGTCGAGGAAGCAAAACAATATAAACTGGCAGCGTTTCAAGACAGCGTTAGAAGGAAGCAAGGATATGGCAACAAACAGAGGGTTTCGGATGCGGGATGGGAATATAGTAACTTACGAGCAGGAGAAGCTGGGGTTGAGTGCATACTATGACAAACGATGGGTGCTGCCCGACGGAATACACACCGAACCAATTGAATATCACATTTAAGTGGGGTATCAGCAACTGAGTTGCTCCCCACACCCCCCCCTAGGTAACTTTGGCTGGAGGTAATTGTGTGTTTGGAGGCACAACGAGCAGTTCTTCACGCACAAAGCCGCGCTTGGGCCCGTCATGCAAATAGTAGAGAACAGGCTGTTTCAGTTTGGTAAAAGATCGTTCAATGTTGTAAACTTTCAAAGACCAGATTGGATCAGTGGCTCTTTTAACACCACCTTCAAGCTCGCCAGGTTCGTACAAATACCGAACCATAACGATGGAGGGGAGCTTTTTTTCGTTCAAACCAACAGGTCTTAAATATTTAGTTGACTGCTCTGCATAAACATTTTTTTTCTTGATTGCGGTAGCAGGTTTCATACCAATCAATCGAGTGACTTGGTTGTTCAGAGCAGAAACAACTGAGGGAAGCCTTTTTACCCACTCAGTGGACCGCTGACCCTCATTGCTACGCATTTCAACCGCGTACTGATACCCGAACAAACGCTCAGCCAAGGTACGATTGAAACGTTCAACGATAGCTTGGTCTCTATGTATTTCAGGGTGGCCGCGTCTGATAGAAGTTTTGTGATTCTCCATTTCTTTTGTAACAGCGCCCATAAATTCACGCCCAGGATCAACCTGCAGAATCTGTGGCCACTTCAGAGGTCCACGTGTATAAATTGTCTTAAAAGCTTTGGCAACCTCAGTAGAATCTTTGGAGGTTAAAGGCTGAGCTTCTTTGAATCTGCTAGCAACATCAACAACGGTAAGCGCGTATTTGTAAGTGCTACGGCCCACTTTGTCGTGCGGCAGAAAAAGAAGGTCTGCCTGATGCACTTTGTTGGGTGTAGGCACGTCGAATTTTGGGCGAGGAATGTAGCGCGTGGCGGGGAGGTAGATCTGCCAAAGCGCTTGTTTGAACAACCATTATTTGGCAACAACTTCAGGTACCTTTGCAGCAACCGCTAATTTTTTAATGGCGGAGATACCTTTCCAGTAACCTTGTGGGCTGTAATAACGCCGCTCCAATTTTCTCTCCATTTAAATAATTATGCGCGGGCATATATACATGGCCACAAAACCTTACCCCCACAGGGAACAACTAAAAAAAGAGCTTATCAAAATGTTGCTGAAAAAGCAGGAAGCGTTAATAAAAAAAATCAAGCCAGAAAAAGATCTTGACGACCGTTACGACCTCGAAGGGGTGTGGGGTTTACCCCACGAAGAGATGAGCCACCCCCCCCCCCCCCCCCCCAAACCAAAATTATGGTATTTAATTGCAGTACTAAAAAAAGTCGGCATTTCTTTAGAACAGGTCGGTGACGAAATGGGGTTGACCTTTTTGGGTAATGTCATTTGCCAGTTCAAGCGGGTAAATCTCGGATCGTGTAACTACGTTTGTTTTTTACACAACTATTTTCAAAAGGTCTCAACAAGAGATTGGCCGGCGAAAAATGCAATACTGAAAAGGCTCACGAAAAGATTGCCGAAGATGCGACAAACCAGAAATAAAGCGGATAAAAGTTTCAACGAATGGTGGAGAGAAGAAATGTTAAAACAAATTATTTATTACAGGTATCAGGTATCAGCAACTGAGTTGCTAACCACCGCGATTAAACAGCAGTTGACTTAGATGTTCTGTTAACCTTTACCCCCACTCCACCGTCAGTGTGGTTTGAAAAACGCAGTTTTGTCTTTGCAGTTGTAAAGGTGTTGTACTTTTTCACAATATCTTGGTACTCACCGTCAGAGATTACACCATCTTCAAGAGCGGTTGATATGAGAGAGTTGATCGTGCTCAGCGTAGCTTCAGCCAGGGTCTGTATTTTTTCGTGTTTTTTCGCTTTCCGCAGGAAAAATTTGATGGTGACCATGCAGGAGGTTGACACCAATGAAAACAAGGTGGCAGTTGCGATTAAAGGACCGCCAACAGCAACGCCAACCGCAGAAAGAGAAGCGGCGAGCCCAGAGCCGGTAAGAATGGTAGCGACTCCGCCTGTAAATGCACATACCGTTTGGCAACGTGTGTGCCACCGTTTGAATTTGGCTGAGGTTTTGTAGTAATGCACCAACTGGTTTTCCAAATTCGTCTTTATCAATTCTATTTCAGCCCGCCTGAATTTTGTTGCAGAATCCATTTCCTATATATGTGTGTTTAAAAAATGTGTAATCTAATCGCAATATTGGTTATGCCATTTTCCATTTTTATATACAATCCGATTACATGGCCCAGTTGTATTTTTAGGGTGTGTCCAAAACTTTTTGCTGAACAGACCGGTTTTCGTGTTAAAGGCACCTTTTGCGATGTCACCACTCCAATACTTTTTAAACAAATCCTTATCACCACCTGTGATAGCCATGATTGAAGCAGCCACATCTTGAGACTGTTGAAAGCCGGGGATCTTTTTCCCGATTTGTTCATTGATCGTTTCACCGACACCCAATCCTACTTTTTGCTTCGAGCTGATTGCGTTGCGCGCCGCGGCGTGACCCCATTGCCGTTTGTTTTTGGGAATAGCGTCAAGCGCCTTCACCATTTTTTTGTCTGCATCATGTTTGCAGCCTTTCTCATTTTTCTTGCCTGCACAGACGGCATAATCAACGTCATGCTGCATTGCAACTGCGTCCGTGGCGCCTGTTGGTTGCTGATAAATCTTCAAGATCTTTCCCGTCTTGGGGTCGTAAGAAAGCTGTTTTTCAAGAGGATTGTACGGCCCTGTATAGTTGTGGCCCGGAAGTGTCCACCCTTTCTTTGGTTTAGGCAGCTTGCCAATAGCTTTATGCAAATCAAAAGCCCCACCACGTTGGTAAAGAGGGTTTGTTGGGTCATCTACTCGATTACCCGCATAAATTCTCATATCATGGCCGGCACCTTGCGTTTTATTAGAAATAAACCGTGTCTTGGTGATGCCACAACTTGCACATTTTACTTTAAGCAGCCTTCTACCATTTTTTGTGGTAGTGTTTTTTTCACTTCCCGGTACGTTGGGTGTGAAGCGTTTTTCCTTCACGCAGTATACCTCCATCTTATATAATTAAAGAAAATTCTCAGGCCACTGTGTGACACCCGCCTTTCAACTTATTTCCTGGTATCATATCTTTTGGTCTTAATCTGTTTGAGGCTTTAGTCAACAAATCCCCAGACAAAGCATCAATTGTGTAATTAACAGCTTTTCTCGCGATCGGTTTGGCTTTATTGGCTAACTTCTTCTGATACTCTGGTTGTCTCAGAAACTCGCTTGCAAAGTATCTTCCTTGTTTAACACCCTGTTTGGCTAAATAAGGAACTCCGTACTCAAAGAAAGCTTCAGCTGCTGTATCAAAAACTCCACTTCCACTAGGGGTGTGGGGATCAGCAACTGAGTTGCTACCCACTACTCCACCTCCGAACATTCTTTTTTCAGCGCGTGCAAGTTCTTCTCTCTTCTTTTTGGGTAAACCACTTCTGGTCCACTTAAATATTGGATCCAAAATATTACCTCCTTCTTGAGCACTGACAAATCTTGTCTTGGTAATGCCGCAGCTAGCACATTTTACTTTAAGCAACCTTTTACCATTTCTTGTGGTTGCAAATGTTTCACTTCCCACCACATTAGGTGTGAAGCGCTTTTCTTTCACACAGTAAACATCCATCCTATATAACTAGCAAAAATTCACTGGGGTGTGGGGTTTACCCCCACTTATACATTATGTGTAAAATAATCCTTCACCACAGCCTCGTTGGCGTGTGTATTTTCTGAAAACATGCTCAAAATTTCTCGAAACGACCGTCCTTTGTTACGTTCATTCAGGAAAAGCAAACAGTAGTAGCCGCAGCGCACACTGGATTCCCACTGAAGCTGGTTGTCATTCCGGAGAAAGGTCTGTTTGCCCTCAAGAATCAACTCAATTTCCCATTCCGCGGGCGGAGGTAAATCGAAAGAGTCAAAGTATTCGCGCCCGCCCCAGCAGCATACCCAATGGGTGCCTGGCCCTCCCAGATCATCCATGTTGATTATACAAGAGGAGTGGTTTTTCACGTGGATCTCGTCTCTCGCAAATATACTTTTGATGGGGATTTTCAAGTATTGGCACCACCGCTGCAAGTCATAATCAGTTAAGGGGACATCAACGAAGGCGGGCTTTTTTTTGGTCACCCCAAGAAGCAATAAATGGTGGAGGGCGCATATATGGTGGAGGGTTGATGCGCATTCCCTTTCCTTCTGGGGGTTTTACCCGCATGCGGGCCCCACTCGCCATCTTGCGCACATGTCTGATTTGTGTCTTGCTCATGTCTATGTCCACGCCCGTTTTGTTTTTGATAGCGCGCTGTATTTTTTTTATCTGCCTGGCGGTCAAGTGCAAAGTGTCGCTACCTCCGGTTATAGCCTCGTTTTTAAATCTGAGTGTAACAGCTTCTCCTGGCCCAAAGGCCCGCGCGAGGCTTACCTTCTGCCCGTCTGAAAGTGAAATCTTGTGCGGATAGTAAGTCGTCATCTTTTATACTTGTTACAAAAATTATTTCATGAGGTAAACCCCACTAAACCATCACCAGCTCATTACCCACCTGCCTGAGAACAAGTACGGACTCGTACAAAATTGCCGCATAAATGGTGTAGTCTTGCGCGTTGGCAGCCTCGTTGAGTCTGTAGTGGAAAACCATCTGCTTCGGGTCGTTGGTCTTGTTTTCCTTGTTTTCGCGAAGGTCGAAATAGACTATTGGGTACAGCGTCTCGAAGTTGTTGGGCTGAAGCTGAACACCGGTGTTGTAGTCGTTTTTGCGGTACCGGTAGTTCATCAAGTCATTAAGAATGCGCAGTTTGAAGTTTTCGTCGTAGTCCAGCTCCGGATAGTACTGTGAAGAGCCGTACTGCAGCCGGCAGGTCGCTAGCTTGGCTGAATTGTCTCCGTCAATGTCAAAGGTGTCAAAGAAGTAGGGGTTTTGAGTTAAGGAGTTTTCCTTTCTTGACTGTTGTATGAAAATGAAAACATGTTTGGCATCCTTTACGCCCGGATTTATCTGCCACGAACCGAAAGCGTCACGCCGGCTGCTGCTGGGCTGGATCATTTCATTCAGGTACGTCCATTTCTGAGGTTTTAAAAAGTTTTCGTTTGCGAGCTTCTGCCCTTCGCTGGTAAAACGCAGCATTGGAACCCACAGCTCGAAGTTTCTCACCACTACCCTACGATCTGTGCCATCGTTTTGCCAAATCAGCTCTGCATCCGATTGTAGCTCAATTTCGAACTCCATCTACATGGGGGGAAGAATCTTGTCACTCAGCTCCTCGAAGAATGAGTACCTATTAAGCGGTATGAGGGTTTCAACTGTGAGGCCGGCGTGGGCAAGCAAGCCCCTTTGTCTGATTCCTTGGTTAGTGGCGGCGGCGGCCGTTACATTGCTATTCGTTGTTTCCAAATACCAAAACTGATTTTTTGCGGCGCTCCTCGCAAAGTCATCAGAAAAATCCAACAAGTTTTTGATGAATATTAACTTGTGAATGTTGTCTACGTTGTAAATGTTTCTGCCGAATGATTTTACCACAAGTTTGTTTATCAGTGAAAATGAGCCGTTAATGGGCGCTGACCGGGCGTCCCCCGCAACTGCTGCGCCATCCGCGGTTGCCTCGAAAGTGAAATCAACCCGGAAGTAGGCGTTATACCAGTCAAACCAGTTGTCTCGGTCGGTGAGTGTGAATTTATAGTTTGTTTTTACCTGGTGCTGATTGTTACCCGGGATAGTGATCGGTTTGTCTAACCCGATACGAACATACTCTGTTTTTTCCAAATGGCTGTGGCTTCTGAACATCTTGCGTCCTATATATCTTTTTAAAAAATTATTTTAATTTTCCGCCAAATATTGGTTTACTTTCAACTTTGCAGCCCGACCCGCGTTTAAAATCTGGTTCAACTTTTTCCGTGAATCCCCGCTTTGTTTAGTTTTAGGTACTACCCCACTTTGCATCTTCTTCAGTTTTTGCTGCGACTCGGTACTAAGTGTACTTCCCCGCTTACTCTTGGGGCGTGGATCAGCAACTGAGTTGCTAACCCCAATTCGCAAAACGGCTTGTATCTTTTCTGCCGCTTTTTCTTCTGCTTTTTCTGCAGCTTTTTTTCAGCATTTGCTTCGAGGCTTCATTTACAGCCTTCTTCAACGTCTGACGGGTGACCTTCTTTTTGAACCGCTTTCCTATATTCATCAGGGTGTCTCTAACAACCCCCGTACCTTTGTGTTTGTATCTATAGGTTCCCTTCGGCGCGTCGTAATATCTCGTCCAGTCGCTCGGATGATTCATTATTATACTTATGTGTAAATTATTTTTCTTTTTCTTCTTCGATGATGATGCTTAAAGCCACGTCTTGGTCATTCAGATCTATAATGTTGTTGCGCCCGTCCGTGATCTTGATGTTTATGGAATTGATTCTATTTTTGTTCACCGGGTGCCACAGGAGGCGGCGGGGCTCTTTTGAAAAGGGGTAGCTGACTGAGAGTTCAGCGGTTGAAAAAGAGAACATAACGTCACCCCCGATGTTGTCCACAGCCCTTGTAATGAGGTCACAATGGATGTAGATCCAGTCGACGCCTCTTGTTATATTTGGCACGCGGTCGCTCCTGTTGTTCGCTCCGTCTATTGTTTTCTTGTCAAAACCCAGCAACGCGGCGAATTCACCTCCACTTAGGTTAAGCTCGTAGCCGTCCTGCAACAAAATGACCGTCCGATACGTTGTGGTGTGAAAATACAGCTGGAAAATAAACTTGGATTTTTCATCCTTGGGATCCACTCTTCCGATTAGTGACTGAATAGTGGTGTTGAGGTCTTTGTAATTATACATTCCGTCCGGGATTGTCACGGTTTTCCAGTTCTCTGTTTTTTTCCGCCATTTGAACTCGTTGTTGTTGTACCGTTTCGCGATGTTGTACCACGAATAAGACATGGATACCAGCTCATTTAACGCCGCCCTGTATGTTTTGTAGGGATCTAAAGCGATTGGCGGGTCAAAGTTAATTGTGAAGTCATGTGACTTGCTGTTGGTGTTTTTTTGTTTGGCCAGCTGCGAGTCAAGCAACAGGTTGAAATGAAAATGGGTTGACATGTTGCTTATATAATATTACTCAAAATTTTGTGGGCTTCTTTTTCTGTTATTTCCTTTAGCTTTACCAGCAACCCTAACATCTGCCGGACCTGTTTTTTCAGCTTCAGTGAAGTGTTGCCCGCCTGTATAGACGCCAAGCTTAAGTGTAGCCTTTCAACCAAAGCGTTTGGATCAACACTTCCGCTTCCTTCCATTTCCTTTTCTCTTTCGGGTTCCTCCTGGGGTGTGGGGTTTACCCCACTGTCGGGTTCATCCTGGGGTATCAGCAACTGAGTGTGGGGTAAACTTACTGAAGGCTGTTTATTCCCTTTTCTCCTGTCAAGAATTTCATCTCTTGCCTTTTTTATGTCTGCCAATGTGTAGCCGCGGAATTTTGATTTTGGGCTTTTTACAACATAGTCAGGATTGTCTTTATTTTTTGTTAACATGCTGCTCAGTGTCTGCAGGTCAACCGACTCTGATCCCTTGATACCCGGTTCTTGTGGTGGCCCCCATTTACTTGGTTTTTCCTCTGGGCTTGCCATTAATTCCATTTCTTCCTCTTCAGCCAAAGGTGGTAACGGTGTTGATGTAGGAGATGGTGGTGGTGATGATGTTGGTGTTGGTGTTGGTGATGGTGTTGGTGATGGTGTTGGTGATGGTGTTGGTGATGGTAGTGGAGTTTCCTCATCCGGGTTAAAATCTTCGTCAAAGGGGTTGTTTAAATCAAACTCATCCATACCATAGTCTGGAACCTCTTCTTTCTCTTCTTTTGGTGCTGCCCCTACTTGGAGTTTGTCAAGCCGTGATGTGATAGGTTTGAACAACTCCTCACCTGATAGCTGGCCAAACTCTTTATCTATTTTGTTATTTTTTATTGCCGCGAGAATGCTGTCGTTCTGCTGCTCAACTTGTGCCTTTTCGCTGACAAGTTTTCGCCACTTCTTCATGGACATATTTTTGCCGTATATATAACAGAAAAAAAATGAAAATTCCAAATTACGACCCCAGTTTGACTACAAAAAGTAATTTCAAGCAAGGCCACCCTTGTATGCCAGCAAATACCTTTCGGATGCTTATTTGCGGGCGGAGCAACTCTGGTAAAACAAATATTCTCATGCATATGCTTTACAGGCTGTTGGTCTACGACAAAATTTACCTTTGCACAAAAAACCTGCATCAAGACAAGTACCAATATATGATTGATGATTTCGATAAAAGAGTCAATCCTGCGGCTGGGTATAATGTTATTGAAGGCGCCAACGATGTTATTCCTCTTGAGATGCTGCCCACTGACAACCAAAAAATTGTAATCTTCGATGATATGGTTTGTGAAAAAAACCAAAACGACATTATCGATTATTTTATGAACGGGCGGCAGCGCAATTGCAGCGTCATTTATCTTTCTCAAAGCTACTTCAAGACCCCCAAAAACATCCGAGATAATTGCACCCACTTTTGCATTTTCAACTTTCTTCCCAGAGAAAATAACCGTATTGCTGATGAATTGGAAATTGACAGAGAGCTGCTTGAAAGGGCTACCGATGCTAAATATTCTTTTTTATACTACGACAAACCAAAAAAAACCACACTCAAAAATTTTGATGAAAATATATAGAGATGGGGTATCTTAACGGTGCGACGGGTGCAACTCAAACACATGAAGAGTCTACTTCAATCCGAGGGAAAACCGGCCCTGCCGGCCCTGCTGGTCCAAATGGCGCAACTGGACCCGCTGGCCCTAAAGGTGAAAAAGGTGATAAGGGCAATACTGGCCCGCAAGGACCTAAAGGAGATAAAGGCAATGTTGGGGAAAAAGGATTAAAGGGTGAAACGGGCTCACAAGGACCGACCGGACCTGCTGGCCCTTTGGGAGCAGCGGGACCTACAGGACCAACCGGAGCTACAGGACCTGCGGGACCCACTGGACCTACAGGACCCGCGGGCTCAAAAGGTGATATTGGGCCAAAAGGTGAGAAAGGTGATATTGGGGCTTTTTCAACCGCAAACATTGATGAGGATATTCTCATGAATGACTATGCGATCAGACAGCTTGCAAATCCTACGGGTGATCAGGATGCTGTAAATCTTGGTTCGATGAAAAAATATGTGTCCACTACTACAATTACAACAGGAATTGCTCATAAGCAAAACTCCTTTGCCTATTTAATCCAAAAGGTAGGTCTTACGCCTGTAAATAATGTTGTTTCTGTTACGTTAGAAGAAGACTTTAAATCCAACCTTCACATTTTGAATAAAAAAGCTTATACTTTCAATCTCGTAAGAACTGGTGTCGATTCTTTCAACTCACGTTTGGCGTTGAATAAAAAACCTCTGTCTGAAGGAGAGCACACTATATGTGTTGAGTTCTTTACCCCAAAAGTCGATACTAATTGGTTTATAAGTGCTTCAACCCCTAACCCAATTGATACTCTTAATTACCATACCAAGCATTTCAACGGTCACAGCCCGAAATATTCACGCACCATTATTCACACGCACAAATACAAAGACAACGATGACACAATCTATCTTGATATTTCAAATCCGGGTTATGATGGCTCGTCACCACTTGAAAAGGCTGCTTTGATTATTTATGGGGCAAAAGGTTATCAAACAGATGTTGACGGAACTATTTATGATGAGGCTTTTGTTGTCGATGACAGTGGCGACTTTACTCTACAGACAAATTTAGATATGAACGGTTTTAAATTAAAAAATTACCTACCCCAACGCCTGATTGTAATAAATGGAGATTATAAAAAGGATTATGAAAAATTAATAAAATATGGTATTGTTAAATTCGGTAATTTATTTTATACGATAGCGCCCTTCCCTTGCATTATTAAGCGTGTAACAATTTTTATTGCGACGTTAGGTGGTGAAAATGAATATGCCCAAATAGATATTAGGTTACGGTTGGCAAGAAATACCTGGATCTTTGAAGGTAAAAATATTTTCAATAACGACTTTCAATACCAATATATGGAGCCTGTGTTAAATGACGGGGGAAAAATACAAGTACCCCGCGGGAATGACCCAACTATTTTTATGCAGGTACTTAAGCATAATTCAGCACTAAGTGTAAAATATGGTGAAGTACTGGTAAGTTTAGTTTTAGAAGTTATATAGCCTAATTAACTTTGCAATTCTGATTAAAATGTTAGTGCCTCCGCTCTGCTTATTTTTTAAGACCTGTCAGTTTTCTATTTAGACGTTAGTAAGATTATGTAAATACGCAAAGTTCAAGAACTTTCTAGAATATAATTAAACGGAAAGACACGCAAAATGATTTCACTATTTCATGCTCTTATGTATGTTATAAACGAAATTTCTACACCTGTTTGGCAAAACGAGGTCAGACAGATAACACGTCAAGTAGTGGAGGCTATGAGAGAGGCGAAAAAAAATTAAACAGTCTCGCTTGGTAAGTTAACTTCACTCGATATAAATCTTCTTCTCAGAAATATCACCAACCTACGTCGAAAGATTTCTTGAAACACTCATCATAATCATCTTCATCATAAATAGGATAGCCGAGATAGTGTCTGAATCCATTTCTAAAACACAGCTTACAGTGACCATTTCGCGAACATCTGCTTCTGTCACATTTATAACAGAACAAGACCCTTACAATTTGTTCATTGTGATCACAAAATGGAGCTTCTTTGATTGCAGCATGAACTTCGTCCCAGCCAAGAGCTTTTCGCTGTCTGAGCTTCATTTTAATATATCCTTTGCGGATTTCTTTTCGAACCTCGTCCCAGCCAAGCATTTTTCGCTGCCAGAGTTTTATTTTAATATACTCTGTACAGATTTTTTCTCGAAGTTCTAGTGGAAGTGCTTTTATTAATTCTAATGTGTCTGCCATGTTTTTACACTTGTCGGTGTGTTTCTCTAATTGCTTGGTAAAAAATTATTACATCTTGTAGGCTCATTTTTTTCATTTCTGCGACAATGTGATCTATTGCAAGTGGTGGCCGCTCTTGTTTGGCGAGGGGTGAGCGAAATATTTCAAAATTGGGCCGCCCCCCTTTTTGTTTATTTTTACTTACTTTTGGTTTTCTCATGCTTTGATTTGTAACGCCGCTTCTTCCTCTTCCCATCTCTGTGTTTTATACTGCACGGTGTCAATTCTCTAATTGCTTGTCCCCGCCTGGGGTTTCACTCCCTTTTCATTTCCTTTCACTCCCTTTCTTTTTCCTTAGTAGTATAGCCGGGGTCAATCAAATACTACTTTGGTAAACCTAAATTTTTAACCTCTTTACGGGACTATAGTCAGGGATCAAAGCCAAACCTTGCGAGCTATGTGAGCATGGTTTGGCTTTGGTCCCTGACTACTAGTCTCGTGAAGAGGTTAAAAATTTAGGTGCACCAAAGTGGTATTTGATTGACCCCGGCTATACTACTCCTCCATTTGCCGAGTCTCCAGACTCAAGAAGAAATAAGTGTGCGTTGGCAAGGAAATGAATTTTAATATTTGAGATTTGACATGGCTGAAATCGACAACTCGTTGTAAATGTGCATCATTTGCATATTGTACGAGTAGATGAAGAATTCCTATTTATGACATTTTATGCCGTTTTTATTTGTACAAACTTTACAAGGCTTAAAAGGCAACGAGTATTCGTTAATCTGACAATGTATGACACGATACTGCGCTGCTGGAAAAATATCTATCTAATCATTCGCATTTGCGTATATACCGTCAAACTGGTAATTCTAATGTAAATATTGCCAAAACGACCTCTTAAAAACGTTTCTTCGCGTCCAACGTAGAACGATACCCGGACCTTTGACTTTATTTTCTGTCAGAATAAGGTTAGATCTTCGCTGTGAAGTGCATTTTACTTGTGATTTTTGTACCGCTTCGGAGATTTTAGCTTTTACTTTGGAGGAATTTGTCAAGCGATAAAACATACCGCAAACAGGGTTGTCTTTGATCTTATTAAGTTAATTTAATTTTTGGTCAAATTAATCCATATTCCTTCATAGCACAAGTCAAATGCAGCTTATTGTAATGTACTGTGTAGTATTTAGCGATATTGATCCGTTTCGAACAAGCGCGGCTTTTAAAAGTGCCCAATTTCGGCCATCGAATTAGCCTGAAAACCGTCCTCAGACAGGAAAATAAGTTTTGTCCTGTAGCGAAGCACAGAAAAAGATTTTGTAAAAAATTAGTTTGATTTTAATCATTTCACATTAAGTCCTTTTCACTCACAAAAAATAAAGGGAAGGTTTACTCACGACCCCAAACTCGTCGGGCCGCTCTTACGTGGACAGCCACTTAATACCCGTGCTTGGCTGAGTTAGTTCACACTTTACCTACCGCATATTTATACATACCAGAAATGAAGAAAATTCATTCAGTTCTCTACATAAAACAACGCGTACGATAGAACAGGATTTAAGTTAATCATTCCACTAAGCCGCAACGAAAAGAAGATGGTTCAAACAGTCAAAACAACATTGTGAGCTCATTCTGAGTTAGCGTGCACTACTTCCCAAATTACAAACGGCTACAATTCTTACGCAAAAGCTGCTTTAAAATGACTTACATAGCCGGCACCATAAATTGTCAGAGTTGTGCGGTGTGTTTTTCTGCCTCGTTTTCTCAGTTTGCCGTGGCGTGAGTTCATTTTGTTTACTGTGTTTAGCAGCGAGTTCACTTTGTTTTTCTGTATTTTGTTTTTGCCTTGAGTTGATTTTCTTGCCCTGACAGTTTTGCAGTAAATCAAACCAAGATCAAGATTCTTTTTGCATTGAAAAACTCATAGAGGTCCTGGAGGTGTATCAATTAGTGTACAGAAAACGTTATAAAAAGTTTAACTAAGATTTGTTTTGCGCTGACGTGCGTACGT
Source organism: Meandrina meandrites (assembly GCA_963693305.1). Classification (NCBI taxonomy): domain Eukaryota; kingdom Metazoa; phylum Cnidaria; class Anthozoa; order Scleractinia; family Meandrinidae; genus Meandrina; species Meandrina meandrites. The sequence continues at coordinate 27,662,448 of OY855907.1, read as the reverse complement.
GAGGAACCCAATAAAATGCACTCCTCAAATTCAATTTTAGAACCTGTCAGTAACAGGCTGTCACAGGAAAGAAAATTCAGACGGGACCACGAAATATATTGACGTCGCTTTCGTCGACAAAAGCGATTAAAATTTATTTTTGGGTTACTGTATAAGCTAAGAAATATAGTGTGGCTACCTATTTAGTAATAAAATTAATATATGGGAGCTCCGCTTTTTAGGCCTGCCTAAATCTATATATTAAGGTATAGATACGACCTCCACATTTCTTTTCGCCTTTCTTAACACAATTCTCGCTCCGCGCGAGGCATGTCAACAACAACATGAAAACCACCTGAAACCACGAATAAAAACAAACAAACATCTTTTAAAGCCTTGGTGCAAACATTGAGCCACTTGGTGCAAAAGCTTGATATAAAAGAAAGGAATAAACTTTACAAAGAATTTTTTTTCCCTACCTTCATTTCATAACGCTTACTTTTTTGTTTTTAAACTCCGCGCCCGGCAATGTTGTCTTTACGTAATTGCTTTAAATAGGGGGCCGGAAATCAAGAGATGACCGGATGTCAAGTTGGCTACTCATGCGCAGTGCGTTTAGCCGCGGTGTTGACACTGCATGGTTTAGTTCCATACAGGATAGGCAAAGACCGCAAGCGGATAAAGGAAGGGACGCTACATGAATTGAAAGAACCCAGATCTTTTGCCGCGATAAACGTCAAGGGAAGCCATAATGCTGACACGTTTAAATTGGCTTATAACACTCTGGCAGGTATAAAAAGTGTTTCATTTGAACAAAATCGTTTTCGCTGACAACTCGCGCGCGTTTAAAGATCTTAAAGATAAACTAGGAATGTTTAATTTGGGCATAATTTTTCTGCAAAAAATCGACTCTTTAAGGTATACGGTGACTTAAAACCTCATAATTTTAAAAACAGACGACAAATTATTTTTATACTTTATCAAATAAGCCTCAGAGCTCTCAAGTTTGGGATCTGCAAAATTCTCGAACATCCTGCCATGCAACTCGCTGCACAAAATGCTGTTTCAATTTCCACTAAAAATGCATCGCTATTACATTTCGTGTCAGCTGACGCACAAATACCGGAATAGTGCATCCAGATAATCGGTCATCTGAAACATAATGCTACCCAAAGCATTATCGAAACGAAATTGAGTAATCGGAAATCTAACGCAGACACAAACAGCCCAACAAGGAGCACAATTTTGTGATGCATGTAATGTGAAGTTAAATATTTTATAACCGTCCCACTCCTTATCGCATATTTGCCCATTTATTTCCGGGGGCACCGTGCCGCACGGGCACCGTGCCCGAATTCTGGCGTGGGTACTTGAAAAAAAGATGCGTTCACATTAGTGCCAATCAAGAATGATACTCGGGCACCGTGCCCGGGCACCAAGTGTGAACACAGCCTTAAGTGACGATTGTTATTTCTATTTTTGGTGTTTGGAATTGTACAAAACGGTTCATGTTTAAGTGAAAGTAATTACGGCACATAAATTATTTTATTATTTAGCTAGATCATAGAGACAAATTATCTTACTCTCGATTTAACTCCAGTCTGCCCTTGTTTTTTTAAGGTTACTTTATTGATTACATACAATTACAAGAACCAAAAACAATACAAACAAGAAACAACGAAAAAATGAAGAAATAAAAGTAAATAAAAAACAACCTGATGTTACAAAACGACTACAAAAAATGACTATTTTACAACATTTGTACGACATATAAGAGTGTAATATACTTACATCAATAAGACTATGTATTGAAAAAGCACCTATTTACATGAAACTGGTCCTCTAACTTAACATTACATTTTCGTTCTTACAATGCTTCCATCGATCTATTTTGATTCAGAGACACTACGTTAATTTCTTTATTTGTTTTGAGAGCAGTAGGAATAATTTAGATATCTGCTAATATTGGAAAGTTCGCTGTTCTCTCCACATCGACGCGCAAAGGGAGACAACATTTAAACAAAATAAGTATCTGTGGAAACAAGAGAATACTAGTTTTCTTGTTCAGCAAAAAAAAACTCCACATTTTTCAATGGAATTTGCTAGGAGCCCATTTTTAAGTGAAAAACGTATTTCAACTTACTTAAAAAGGGCGTGGTGAAAGACGAGGTCTGAAGTGTGGTCCATAAAGCCCAAAAATAATTGAAAAAAGGAAAACTGTAGGATTTACTCCAAACTGTCGTATCGGCAGCATGCTTCTGAAAATCTGAAATCGATTTACTTTGACTTCTTTACGGCGCGGTTGCACGTCGCTCGATAGGTATAGTGATGGCTAATTTGCAGAAGTCATTTGACACCAGAAGTGATCCAATATTTGACATTTGAGCAGAAGCAGCGATGTGTTTTACGCTCGACACTGATGCCACAACGCTCTAGTATTGAAGAAAGTTGATTTTCGCGACATACTTTTCTTTGAAAGCCTCGAAAATTAAAGTTTGATGAAGTTGATGTTTACAGGTCTTTACACCTGCAACAGACCAGCTTTTTTTGAATGGCTTACCGTTAATGCGTATTAGAGAATTGCATCATATTGACATATGAGGAAATGATGGTGGATTACGGTTGAATTTGAGACGGCGCCAACTTTCAATAAGTTCTTATGTAAAAGGGTCCTCAATTGTCTAGGTAGCGACATCCTCAGGCTTTAGGTAGCCGGCAAAAATGCCGTTGTGGCATGGTTGCTTAAGAAAAAATCGAGGAGAAATTTATTTTTTATTATTGGGGTCTAGGCACCTTTAGTCCCATTTTTCCTATAGGGCGTTATTGAAACTGTGAATGTCAAGCATTTTAAGCCCCCCCCCCCCCCCCCCCCCACCTTAGTATAATAATCTATCATTTTGTCACCTTTACCATTCCATGTAAATTTATATAACTCACGGTTTATTTCTTTATGACAACTGCTTGGCGTTGGAAGTGGAGATAGAATATAAACTAGTTGCGAAGCAAGCAGACTCTAAATAATAGTTGTTTTCCTGAGGAGTGAAAGCCTTCTGAGCTGCCAATTTTCAATTATTTTGGATTTTTTTTCTTGTACGGGGAATTTAACGTTGCTGACAACCCCTTGATGGTGGAAAATCAAAACCCTAGGGCTATGACTTTTAAGAAAAAAAAACACGATATATTTTTTTAGTTTCTATTGTACTTCTTTGAAGGAGAAGTGAGCAAATCCAAAGCGCTTCAGTTTTTTTTTTTTTTTTTTTTTTTTTTTTTATAATTAACTTTAAGACCTGAGAACTCTGCCAAGAAGTCCAAAAAACTATGGGGGTGTTTTTTGGAGTTTTCTGTACCGTCTAAAATAAGGGTGGCATAATCTGCGTATTGAATCATTTTACATTCTGAATTCGATATGCAAGCCCTTGATCACATCATCGTTTCTGATAGTATTACCTAATGCCTCTACACATAGTATAAACAGGTATAGTGATAGAAGGCTGCCTTGTCCAACTCCTCCACCAAGTTGAAAAAAGTCGGAGGACCAACAATGGTTTTGTATGCAGCTTGTAATATCATTGCAAAATAGCTTGATACAAGATTTAATAGGCTCTTTGAAGTTGTAGTAGGAGAGCGTCTTCTCATCAAAAGTCCATTCCAGAGTATCGAAGCCTTTTTCGAAGTCAACAAAAAGTAACAGATCTGGGATGTTCTATTTGTCAATGTAGTCAGTCACGCTGTTAATCAGTCTGGTATTTCTTCCGATAAACCTACCTTATGGAAAGCTGTTTGATCGTTGCTTATTCAGTGTAGTAGAACCTTTTTAATTGTAGTCACAATTTAACAGGGTAATGGGTCTCCGATTTTTCAAATATTGCTGAGGTTTATTTTACCTTGGTAACAGAGTTGATAACCCACTTATCTGCGAGATTGAAAGATGAGCCTTGGAGAAAGACATGTTTAATGTGTCAAGTAAAAAAGGGCATACTTTATACCAAAAAGGTTGTATAGAATTAACAACAACAACCATTTTATTTTGCCAAAAATGAATAGAAAATATAATGGCATAAAATAAATTAACTGGTCGGCCGATTTCCCTAATTTTTTCAGCATTTGAAATCTATCAGGTAAGGTTAAGATTGGTAGTAATTGATTTCCAAGGTTTTCAATCCTTAGACTGACCACCCCCCTACATTTTGGCACAGAAAGTGCCAAAAATCCGTATAAAAAAGGCCAACTTCTCGATACTAGGAACAGATCTCTCTTTTGGATTTTCATGGTATATTCAGATCAGTTTGGTTTATCTCAAAAGCGTGAAAATAAACCTTATATGTAAGGGATTTTAAGTAGCAATGACTCGCGGTTCTAAATAGGAGACCTTGCGACATCGTTTCTTCCGACGACACGGGATTTTCACCTCGTGTTATCATGTTTACTCTGGACTCTTATGTTACAGTCCTTCGCAACTCTCTTCTGATATGTCCGATATGTATTGTTCTTTCACTTCACGAGCATCAGCTTGTAGTTTTCTCGTATCTAATACAACTATTCTGCCGCTAGATTCTTGTAACCTCACCTGCTAGATTTTAATTTGAGTGCCAAGCTGGGATGGCGATTTCGAAGTTCAGCAATCAATGAGATGCGGCTCTTTTATGCAGACCAGGCTATTTTGATTTAACTGAAGATAGAGTAGCAGGTATTGCCATCTGTCAAACAACACTAGAAGAGAACTAACTGCCGACTGTATGCGACTGGCAACCATGTTGTTATCCATTTTAACGAGGTTCAATGCAAACAGGTCAATGACCCATGCCGTGTTTGTGGGACCTTTGTAATGTAAGCATTGTCGTCACGCTAGTTTTAACCTGAGCTGTTTGGATTCGCCTCGATTTCTACTCCTCCAAACAAAAACACAAACAAGACACAAGTAGACACTTGTAGGAGTTCAGGTGAACACATCTTATTTAAAAATAATTTGTATAAAAGGAGGCGTTTTCCCTTTGCTATACATTTGATGCAACCACAGGCAGACCATCCTCTGTGTTTGAGGCCGCGTGAAGTACACTTCACGATACGCTATTTGATCCCATACATTCACTGTATGGTACTGACCTTGGCTTAATTCAACTGATCGCAAGAAATGCTCCATAAAATACTGGATTTTGCATATTTTAATCCCAAACTGCAGCTGAAACTTTTTGGATCGAAGGTGACCGTTAATCACTGGTAAAAGCGTCCTGGATGCTTTCTTTGCAATATTTAGAAGCAGGGACACTTTGGAAGTTGCAATCCTTGCTAAGTTTTTTCACAGCTTGAAGGACTACATCCAGCATTTCTTGAGTTTGTTGGCTTTTCGTCGCAAGCATATGGCGGGCAAAGATTCCATTTCGAGGTTTCACAAAAAGCGCCAACCTCGTTCGCAGGGTCTCTCTCTCTCTCTCTCTCTCTCTCTCTCTCTCTCTCTCATCTCTCTCTCTCTCTCTCTCTCTCTCTCTCTCTCTCTCTCTCTCTCTCTCTCTCTCTCTCTCTCTCTCTCTCTCTCTCTCTCTCTCTCTCTCTCCTCTCTCTCTCTCCTCTCTCTCTCTCTCTCTCTCTCTCTCTCTCTCTCTCTCTCTCTCTCTCTCTCTCTCTCTCTCTCTCTCTCTCTCTCTCTCTCTCTCTCTCTCTCCTCTCTCTCT